>VZRU01004298.1:3451-22526 GCA_013398155.1 Pedionomus torquatus
CCCTTGTAATGTTTGTCTCTACAACAGAGCACGATGTCTCATTGGTCCTGGACCTTGATGCTGCTTATAATCAGCGGATTCTGTAATTTTGCCCAGAATGTCATTGCCTTCAGTATTCTCAACCTGATCAGCCCCCTGAGTTACTCTGTCGCAAACGCCACGAAAAGAATCATGGTCATCACAGTGTCCCTTATAATGCTTCGCAATCCTGTTACGAGCACCAATGTCCTTGGAATGATGACAGCTATCTTGGGGGTCTTCTTGTACAACAAGGTAAGGGGGTGTCATGGTTTCAGCCAAATTTACCAAAACCTAATTGACAGATGTCCCTCCCTCCCCACTCTGGATAAAAGAGAGGAGAGGAAGAAACTTCAAACCAGGACAGGGGAGTAGCTCGTTGGTTATTTACTCAGGAAACCCACTTGAAACAGTCTGGTAGTTTTAAATGAGGTGGGGTTTTTTTTGTACAATGTAATGGCTAGCAGGAGAAAAATGTAGCCTGTGTGGCATAAAACTTCATTGCAGAGCAGACCCGTGGGTGTCGTCTAAGCTAAGTGCTGGGGAGCTTGGGTCAGACCAGCTCTTTGGTCCCTAACAAACTTAAATTTGGTCTTAATATTTTCTTGCAAAATAAAGATTGGGAAGTAACTCGCTCAAATCTCTTGAGCGAAAGAGCACCTTGCTGATTTGGCCTATGAGAGGAGTGAGGGTTTTTTAGAAGCCTCTAATATATAAAGACTCTAAGAGGCATTGCAAAACTGGATGCTTTTTCTAGGTATTTGAATATGTTAGGTGATATCTGAGAAAAGCATTCGTTCTTTTTTTCTTTCCTAGACAAAATATGATGCGAACCAAGAAGCAAAGAAGCAGCTACTTCCAGTTACAACTGGAGACCTTGTGAATTTGGAGCGGCATCGAAACACTCCTGAAAAGTCTCAGAACGGACTCACGGCGTTTGCACAACACGGAGACTATCAGTATGGTCGAACCAATATCTTAACAGACCACTTCCAGTATAATCGGCAAAACTATCCAACTACCTACAACTTAAATCGTTTTGATATATAGAACCCTGGCAAACAGGTATAGACTGTGATATCAAAGTGTCCCCTACATTGTCAGAAACTTTTAGTACATCCATGAATGTAAAGCCATTTGATCATACAGGTTTTGCAGAAGGGGAAGATGCATGTGTAGGGGAAGCGGTACAGCCCTGCAACTTCTGCCGAGCAGAGTTTTAAAACATCAACCGGCTCAATCCGACACCGGAAGGAAATGCACAGTGTAGCTCTTGTACAGAGATCCCGGTGAAAGGCACCTACGAAACTTCAGAGTAAAATCCCTGCTGTCACTGCTCCTTTTCCGAGTCTGTCAACTGATTATTCTCTTGGCAGCTAAATTCTGGCCAGTATTTTGTTTCCACACTGGTAACGTCACCTTTAATTTGTTCCCTAATATGTTTTAATGCTACTTTCTTTTAATGAAACTTTCAGAAAGAAGTGAAGCTAAGGCCAACTCCTGGTTCTCAGGCTTTGTGTGTCTGAAGAGGGTTGACTCACGTGTGTCAGTTGCAGGCAGGTAGACATGAATTCATCTCCAGCAACTACAAAACTTCATGGGGTATTAACTACTCTTGTGCTGATGCCTTTGGTTTTTGCTGACAAACCTGAAGTGTTTCCAAAAGAGTAGACAGTAGAAAGATTGGTCTCTTGGAGGAGTGTTCTTTGGGCAGAGAGGAAGAGAGTTCTCTAAAGTCACCGTTGTCCCAGTCACTGTAGATAACAAACAAACACACAGAGCTTAAGATCGTAACTGTTTTCTGAATAATGTAGCCCTGTAACTTCAGACATTGCTCTTCCCTGCCAATACAGAAAACACCTTCACAAATAAAGTGTTTGGAATACTATGATTTTTTTTTAAATTTTTTTTAATTTGCTTCACACTTGTTCTTACGAACCTCGTTTGTCGCTTTAGAAATGGAAAGGTTTAAGGTGTTTTCTTCTCGGTTTTACACCTGAGATACGCTCTCTTACATGATTCATCTATTATGAATGCATTAATTTGAATAATCGTCATTAATTGTTCCTTAAAGCCTATCTTTTTAGCCCCCGATTATTATTTTTTTTTAAGTTCCCTGGTTACTGCTGTCGGAGTTGCTGTGTGCATTTAGCCTGATTTCTGTTGTCTGCTAAAAGAAGTTAAAATTCATATCCTGCTTTGTTCCTGCAGCTCCCCTCCCTCGCTCAAATAGGAAACTGTTAAGAAAAAAATTACTTGAATCAGCAGTAAATAGATAAATTGTGGTTAAGAAGAAGGGAATTCAGTCAGTGGAAGTGACCGTACTTAATTCTAGACAAGTTGATTGTTGGGTGTTGGATACTGCATTTATGAATGAAAGGAGTGAAACTGGTCGAATTTGGGTTTCACTGGATCAGGCTGTTACTACTTTAGGAAAAGAAGATGTTAGGGGCCGTCTTTCCATAACAGAAAAGCTGTTGTACAGTGGGATTTTGGATAGCATAAGTGAGATGTTTTTACTAGAGAGGTATTCAATACCGGTGACAAAATTTAGGGTGTGGTACAGAACACTCCCTCCCCTTATTTATTGCTATAATAATGACCATTTCGTGATGTGAGATGATGATTTGGCTCCTTTCTGGATAATAAAGAATTTATTTTTAAGTGCAAAGTCAACCTGATCTTATTCTTTTGGCTGACTGTGGAGGTAGTTACGGAGACTGCCTTCCACCGTACAGTCCAAAAGAGGAAATGGTCCTTCTGAACCTTCAGAGGTGGGTTCCATACGCTGCTAATGCTTGTGACCAGAACTTCCTTGACTTGACTGGGGCCGAATCTCTATGTGAAGGCTTAGAACTTGGGCTTTTAGTTTAGAAAATCTGAATAATTACTCCCTAGCCCTGGCTAACAAGAACAAGATAATGAGGAAAAGCATTCTCTCAGACGAAATTTCTTTGGCCTGTTCCAGCATTAATTTATGTATAATTGTTTCAATACGGGAAGGTCAAAAATTAGTATTTCTAAGGCTCACTTCCCAGTATTGAAGTGCTTTTACATACATGTTTTGCATTAAGAAGTAAAGCAGTTTTGGCAGAAAATAAACCCCCTTGTGTTCTGTCGCTCCTCACCGAGGTGGGAGGGTTTAAATTCTGAGTGATGCCCAATTCACCACCAAAACAACCAGCTACTTGAGCAGGGCAGTTTATTTGAGCAACAGATTATAGAGGTTCTTACGGCTTGCCGGTGATAAATGCACTGGCTGCAAAGCACGTGCAAATAATAGTACTGTTGATCATACAAAATGTGCAACAAAGTTATAAACAACACGATGTATAAATGTAGAAAACCAACTCCTTAGAGAGATTTCTAAGTTTCCCGAGGAAGCACTCGCCATAGTCTAAGTCTTACCCAAAGGCATCACTCTAGGGAGGGAAGAAAGGCTGAGCCCCTCGACTGGTCGCGAAAGCCAAAGGCAGTCTGTGAAGGAGTCCTCCTTGACTTGTTCAGGACGGTGTCTTCCCTGCTATCCCCCCTTTCTTGGCCTATTTTTATCCTATTTTTTACCTTCCAGGTGGAGTTTGAGTGACTCCAGTCATAAATACTTTTATTATGATTGGTGTAAAGTTCTCTCGCCTCGCGTTTAAAGGTAGAGTTTATGAAAAATTCAGAGCACAGACTCAAGGAGGAGTGGTCGCACCTCGGAGGCGGGTAGCCTTTGGGATGGAGGTGTGGTTTGGTATTTTAGTGACATTATAAGGAGCAAAGTTTGCACAAAGGAGAGCATTTTGTCAAAATTGGACATCCTCTTGGCTCAGGGTAGCAAATACGCAGCTTATCAGTTCCATAGGACCGTCTCGTTCCCATCTGTGCTGTATTATCACAGAGCCTGGCTGTAGAATCTCTACCCCACTTCATCCTCCGTGTTGCTTTGCAGGCAAGATTGTCCAGGGAATCACTGGTGGAATGGATTCCTCACATACCAGCTGCGGCTGTAGTCCACCCTTTTGATTTTATACCTTCCCTTCAGGTGTGAACAATGCTGTATTTTTAATATAATTTCATTTTAGTAATTATTCCGCAACGAGTCAAAAGGATTATGTGGGCTCTGGATTTGAATTAGGTTCTGGCTCTGCAAAAACTTAATTTGAGGGTAAGACATTTAGGCTGAGATTTTTAAGAGGGGCTGAAATTCTCCAGCTGCTTTCCAAGGGAGCTAGCTCTTAACTGTTCCACTCCTGCACACGCTGAATTGTGTTCTTTGTGCCTCAGTTTCTCATCTGGAACATGGGGATGTTTCTTCCCTAGTTCATAAGGGGGGAAAATACAAGTTAAAAAAAAAGTAGCAGTGGGGATGTGCAGGCACAGTTTGAGTTCACCTGTAGCTCTGGTGTGTCTGCCGCTGTACCATCGTCATACAACTTCAACTGTTATTTGGAATAAAGCTCCACGTTCTTTATTCACAGATTTGGGGCTGTATTAAATATATTTAGATGGTTTCCTTTTAAAGAACATAACCAGCTCCTTTTTTTTCAACTCTATTCAGAGAGAGCTTGTGCTGCACACTTCCTGGGGCAGGTCTTTAGCTCAGCTTTTGCTGTCACAAGTACAGTAGCAGGTGAGGGCTTTCTGTTGAAAATACCTTGTCCTGAATTCTGGTCTGGCCCCGCGGCCTCGCAGTGGCTCTGAAACAAAATGACTGTAGGTGCAGAGCAAAAAGGGACTGACCCAGAATGAGAATATCATCCGTTTAGGGCCTGGAGGGTGAATCTCTCCCTGGAGACTGCCTGACGGTGTTCGTGCTCTTTTATTTCACTTCTGTGCTCAACAGGCGTAATTTCCTATGGTAGAACACCTAATTAAAACAGTCAAGTGAATCGGTTACAAGAGGTGGTTTTGTCGAGTACCTGAATCCGAGTCCTTAAGCAACAGTGCCCACGTTCAGGTAAAGGAAGTTTCTGATACCATTGTAATATATATTTTAATCTTGGACTGCTGCAAGATTTTGTTTGGCCAGGTGAAACGTTTGTTTTAACATGGTTTGTAAATTAATGACGTATTTAACTATGTACATAGGTCTGTAGAAAGTATGGAAACACTGGAATAAAAAGGGCATACCCAGGCAATGGTGTGTAACGACCCTGTTATTAAATTGAAGTGAAGGGGGTTGGGTTGATCTTGCAGGAAGCTTCGGGAGTGCCATACGTTAGCAGTAATGGCCACTTGGGAGGTTAATTGGATTAATTAATTGGGTGTGAAACCTTACCGGCTGGTTACACAAGCTGAAACCGGGATGATGGGGATGCCATAATTAGTGTTAGGAGACTCGTCACTGGTATCCTTAGAAATGTTTTGATTTCCAGTGTGTATTTCTAATGTACATGTAAATACAGCACAAAATTGGGAAACTGATGCCCAAACAGTCCCGGATAGTTGTAGAAATACCAGTGTGAAAGAAATCAATCTCTCCCCACTACGTGTGGGGTCTCTGTTGGTAGCTCCGTACAGTATTTGGTGCTCTTTGAACATCTCTTGAAAATATATCCCTTGCAGATCCAATTTTAGTATCCAGTAGCGATTAGAGCATTTTTATCATCTGATAAAATGCTTGTGGGTTGTTTTTTTTTTAATACCTGAATGCTAAATAAAATAAAGGCAATATTTAGGCTTTGTAGGTGTACAGTGATTTGTAAAAATAGCGTTGGTTGTTTGGGGTCAACTTGTGGTGGTTCCTGAAGTTCAAGACCTCTTCTTTCTCATGTGTGTTCAAACTCACATTTTTCTGATGTAGCATTTCTGCAGCAGGAGAAACTTTCTGCCGTGTAGCTGCTTGTGAAAAAAAAAAAGTGCAATATAAATAAAGGGAAAGTTTGTTTTTTCTAAGGCTTCCATTTCTGAACTGTGTTGTAAGCTGTTAAAAACAAGTCCAGAATATCGTTGCGGTGAAGGTACGATCTGTGTGACTGGAAATCCTGCAAAGTGTAATTTAATGCCTGAAACTTCAGACAGTGATTACAGCTCCAGGTGAGCGTTGGGGTACTCGGGTTTGCTTTGGGCCTCATACAATTCCCAGCTGATCACTTCCCCTTGTAGATTCCATTTTCCCAAAATATCGCAGGACATCAAAGTTATTTGTGCCCTGCTTTGAGTTTTGATGTCTAGTTCTCGTAGAAACGGTGTTCAAGCGTGATGGGGTTTTGTGGGATGTTTTGAATCGTCTAAGTAGAGGGAGCTGAGCCGTTTCTGCCATGCCCTGTACCTCTTGACTAGGATGGGAAGCTGATCTGATCAGTACCTTGCTTTTGAAGGAATGTTTTCCTGCATCCCTAAAGGTAAGTAAACATGGATCTGTGCTTTCTTTCCCTAGCAGTTGTATTTTAAGGTTCAATTCGCTCCCTACTGAGCTTCCTCCACATCCGTGTTTTCTTCTCATTCTCTATCATGCCAATGGGCTACAAAGCTGAAGTGCTGCTGCGATGGATTGCCCCCCAACGATGAAAAAAACAGTTAAACGACATGCTTTCCTTCATTGCTCTCTAGCAATTCCTGGCACCGGAATTGCAGCTTGGCTGTGGTGTTTCATAAGCGGACGAACGGCGTGGTTCTGGACCCAGCAGCCCCGCAAGTACCAGAGGACAAGGCCTCGCAGCCCAGGAGCTACTTCTCCTTCACAGCCCGGCGAAAGCGACCTGCCTGTGACCTTCGGCGGGGCTGGGGAAGGGCGAGCTAAAGGCTGAGATGGCTCCGAAAGCGGCGTGAGGCGCTGCCCGCGGCCGGTGCCCGCGGCCGGTGCCCGTCCCCGGTGCCCGCTCCCGGCTCTGCCCTCAGGCAGGTGGGGCGGGGACCGGCCGCGCGCGCTCTGCGCCGTCTCCACGGCGACACTGCCGGAAAGCGCGGCCGCGCGTGCCGCCTTACGGCACTTCCGGCCGGTGCGGCCTAGCGGCGGCGGNCAGTTCGTGGCGCGGAATGGGCCCGAGTTCGAGAAGATGACGATGGAGAAGCAGAAGGAGAACCCCAAATTCTCCTTCCTCTTCGGGGGCGACTTCTACGGCTACTACAAGTACAAGCTGGCCCTGGAGCAGCAGCAGCGTGAGTGGGGCCCGCGGCTTGTGCTGGGCCGGTGGGCTCGGGGCCGGCGCTGGGCCGCGGCGGGCTCTTCAGCCCCTCCCGTGGCCACCGGTCCCCGGCCTCTGGCTCCCGCTCGGCACCGGCTGGCCGAGCCACTTTTCTCCCTCCTGGCCACGCTCTGACCCGCCGGGACTGGTTTGCAGCCTCTTCCAGCCCTCTGTGCTCCAGGTAGTTGGCTGAGCCCTGCCCACGGCTCCTCACGCCCTCCACGTTGGCGGGTTTGGAGGCAGGCTTGGCCACTATGCTGGTACCGGTACCAGCGGTTGGTGAGATGGAGCACAACACCTGGAGGGCCCTCAAGGATAGGGTGGCCCAGCGCAGCAGCTCCAGGGGCTGGTCTTGTGTTGGAGTTGTTCCTCTCCAAGTGCACAAGGAGTTGCTGCCCCTCTTCTTTTGCATGATCTGCCCTTAACTGCATGATTTTCATTTTTATTCTAAGGAACTATGCAAAGAGTAAGGGTTCTTGGAAGGGGCTTCCTGTGTGGGCTGGTGGTAGCAGATGTCTCTGTGAGGCTTTCTTTTAAAAGTTTACTTTGTCTGATAGTGTTGTGCAAGCAAAGTCAAGACATCGAGGCTACTGCACAGATCCAGCCACTGCCGCAGCCGTCTCTCCCACCGGCTGCACCGATCCCAGCTCCTCAGGGCACTCCTTCCGTGGAGGAACTTATCCAGCAGAGTCAGTGGAACCTGCAGCAGCAGGAGCAGCATCTCCTTGCCATGAGACAGGTTGGTTTAAGATACGCACTCAGCTGGTTTTCCTCTAGGCTGCCAGTGGCTGTAAAAATTAGGAATAAAGAGGGAGAAGAAGGTTTCCTTCTGACTCGTGGTGACAGCAGTGCATTTTGGCGAGGAGAGAGAAATGCTTTGCTTAGTTTTGTCTGTGACAACATCTGTCATCTCCTTAAAACAGATGTATCTGATCTGCTAGATTGATTGATCTTTGATAAAAGTGGTTTACTTATTGTATGAAAAACCATGTTGGTTTGCAGAGTAGAATAAATTGGGACTGCTGGGAAGTGTGTGATGTTCCACCTTGTAGTATTGTAGTATTCTAAGGTGGATTCTGATTAGGGATGGAGAGATGTTGGAGGTGGAAATGAACTGGCCTCTTCCTGAAGAATGAGAAGAATGTTTTCTTCTAAAACCAATGAACTGAAATATTTTATATCTGGTCATGTTGCCTGTCAAAGGTTTTGGTCTTTGATGTAGCTACTTACGGTTAAGAGTGCAGGGATACAGCAGCTCAGTTCTTTAAAAGAATATTAGATGTAATATAACTCTCTTTTTTTTTTTCTTCTTTCAGGAACAAGTCACATCAGCAGTAGCCCTTGCAATTGAACAACAAATGCAGAAAGTCTTGGAGGAAACCCAGTTAGATATGAACGAGTTTGACAACTTGTTGCAGCCAATAATTGACACTTGTACGAAAGATGCAATCTCAGTAAGTGATCTGAATCTGAGCGGTTGTTTGGTGGTGGTGTGGGTTACACGCAATTTGACGTTTTGAGGTTGTCTGTGTAGTAAACGGCGGGTTTAACGCTGTGTTGTTCGGTGGGTGAGGTTGAAAGCTTCCCTTCTTGCGGTTCTTTCAGAGTTCTAGGCAGTCCGCGAGACGCAGACGCATCAGACTAACTTGAACTGCATTGAATTTGGTTTTTTTTCCAAGGCTGGCAAGAACTGGATGTTCAGTAACGCCAAATCTCCTGCGCACTGTGAGCTGATGGCTGGGCACCTGCGGAATCGCATAACGGCAGAAGGAGCTCACTTTGAGCTTCGCTTACATCTCATCTACTTAATCAATGACGTGTTGCATCACTGGTAAGAGTTCAATTGTGGGTTTCAGTTTGATGTTTTGATGAATTTGGTGCAGTCTCTCTCTGCTAGATACACTGCTGGTTCAATTAGTCACTTTTTATTTTTAATACATTATTTTTAGCAGCTAAGATATCCATAGCAAAGATCTAGTGTTTTAATAATCAAATTCAGCTTTTCCCTATTTTGTGTATTTGTCCTCCAGACAAGACCTGGAGTAAAAAAGTAAGAGAGGGAGTTTTCTATTATAGGAATCTACAATTTTTAGTGTAGCAGAACTTGGGAGAAATTGAATATTACAGGGCTCTTAATGGTACAGTGAAAGGCAGTGACTCTTCTCTTCCCATTCCTTTTCTGAAGCCAGCGGAAACAAGCACGAGATCTTCTGGCTGCTTTGCAGAAGGTGGTTGTGCCTATTTATTGTACCAGTTTTCTAGCAGTGGAGGAGGATAAACAGCAGAAAATTGCCAGGGTGAGTATGTGGGTTTGGTGTGACTGTGCACTTTGCTTCCTTGGGTTGGTGCTGGGCAAATTTATGGATGGAAGAGGATCACTGAGATTTTTCTGTATGAAGTCTATTACAGGATGTGCTTTAATTGGTGTTTAAACTAGAACTTGAAAGTACCTAGGCTTTATTTTACAGTTACTGTAATGATGAATGTGTCTGAATCTTCAGTGGTTCAAAGACAGGTGCTGAAATCCTAGGTCTTTTGTCAAAGATAGAGACATAAACAAAGCTGTGCTTCAATTTTTCTTTTGTTCATCATTTCTAAAAATGTTTCGCTCTTGAATTTGTGCAGCTTCTTCAACTGTGGGAGAAAAATGGGTACTTTGATGAGTCAATAATTCAGCAGTTACAGAGCCCGGCTCTTGGACTTGGCCAGTACCAGGTTAGTCACAAAAGAAAAGTAAGGCTTTTCTATTGATGTGAATATTTGGAAAATGAATTTAGGAAATGTTTTCCTTTTTTGAAAAGCAAGCATTAATCCCTCCGGCCCTTGAAGTTGTTTACAGGGGGATTGCTAAAATAATGTCAAACATGACGTTGTCGTTTTAAACATTCAATAATCCAACTCCTGATAGGATCCTGGAAAGTCTCCTTGTGTTTGAAGCCACTAGTCACATACATGTTTGACAGCGTATTCTCTTTTTATGGAAATGAATGTTTGGTAAATCAGAAAGCACAGAAAGCAGAGCTTTGAATTGTACACGCTAGGCATAAAAAATGTTGTGGTACTATTAATTTTTAGCATTAATAATGAACACTGTTGATTTTAGCTGTGTTTGAAAGCCGGGCATTAACACAGACAGTGGATTGTAACTTGCGGAGAGTATTTTGGAAACCTTCACAGAGCGTGACTAGGTTCTCCTGCCAGCAGGTCCTCCTGCATTCAGGTGTTTCTTGAGAGGGGATGGAGAGTAATATCAGAGATTGTGAACGAGCAGACAGGATGTCTGCTTTAGGTACAGTGTTAACTTGTTCTTCTTAATTTGTCTCATTTTACCAGGCAAATTTGATCACTGAATACGCGACGGTAGTACAGCCTGTACAAGTGGCCTTCCAACAGCAGATACAGAACCTGAAAACTCAACATGAAGAGTTTGTAAACAGTTTAACCCAGCAGCAGCAGCAGCAACAGATACAGATACCACCACTAGAGAACGAGGTGAAATCCACACCCCCACCTCAAGCCCCCACAGCAGCACCAGCCTCGGCTCCACCGTCTGCTCCAGTTACACAAGCAGGTACCAGCCTGTTCTGGGGACCTGTGCAGAAATCAGTGGGTGGGCAACATGGTGGGGGTTTTGTGCTCCTTTTTCAGTAGTGAGGTACTGTGCTATCCTGGTTTGAAGGCTTGCAGCTGATACGGTCTGATGCTGGAATATAAAAAGAAGCAAAGATATTGACGTTAAACTGAGATCAGAAATCTTCTCTCCCAATAGCAGATTTCTGCAGAATGTTTAAATGTCCAAAAAAAAATTCAGATGGAGCGTGTTATAGACATGCTGGTGTTTTATTGCCTGTCTGTGACCTGGATGCTTATAACACTTTCCCATTTGTTACAGATGATGGTAAATCCCAGCTGCCTCTCACCGGTTCTACAGAGTACGACACAACAGGGTCCGGAGTGCAGGATCCTGCCTCGGGTGGACCGCGTGGCCCTGGGTCTCATGACCAGATTCCTCCAAATAAACCACCCTGGTTTGACCAACCTCACCCTGTTGCGCCCTGGGGTCAACAACAGGTAAGATCAGGTTGCCCGGGGAAGTTGTGGCTGCCCCATCTCTGGAGGGGTTCAAGGCCAGGCTGGATGGGGCTTGGAGCAACCTGGTGTGGTGGGAGGTGTCCCTGCCCAGGGCAGGGGGGTTGGAACTGGATGATCTTTGAGGTCTCTTCCAACTCTGACCATTCTATGATTCTAAATGTAGTTCTGAAAGANTCTCTGGAGGGGTTCAAGACCAGGCTGGATGGGGCTTGGAGCAACCTGGTGTGGTGGGAGGTGTCCCTGCCCAGGGCAGGGGGGTTGGAACTGGATGATCTTTGAGGTCTCTTCCAACTCTGACCATTCTATGATTCTAAATGTAGTTCTGAAAGAAGACATAGAGGGAGGTGGAGGTTCAGAATGACCATCTTGGTCACGGAAGTGTGGTGAAAAGCTGTGAAATCCAGTTTCAAATGGTTTTGGAAAGTTTTTTCCCTTGTGCGTGCTGCCTACAGGCTCTATTTACTGCAAAAAGGCCGATTGTTTCTATTGTGTTCTTTTATTTTTGTAATAATAATGACCAGGCTTCTTTTCTTCACTGCTAGGGACCACCACATTGCCCTCCGTGGAATAACAACCATGAAGGAATGTGGAACGAACAGAGAGATCAAGGCTGGAACAACCAGCGGGAGACACCTTGGAACAACCAGCCCGATCCTTCTTGGAACAACCAGTTTGAAGCACCGTGGAACAACCAGCACGAACAACCTCCATGGGGTGGGGGTCAAAGGGAACCTCCATTTCGAATGCAGCGGCCACCTCACTTCAGAGGCCCATTTCCTCCACATCAGCAACATCCCCAATTCAACCAGCCCCCGCATCCGCATAATTTCAACCGCTTTCCACCTCGCTTCATGCAGGATGATTTTCCACCTCGCCATCCCTTTGAAAGGCCTCCTTATCCTCATCGTTTTGATTACCCCCAGGGGGATTTTCCTCAAGGTAAAGTCTGGACCAGGCCAGGTTTTCTTACATTGCGATGCTGATTGCCATTACAAAATCCGTTAGCGCTTTGGGGTGACGGCTTATTCTTGGTGGACTGTTGGGTTTTTCCTGAGAAATGTCGAGTTTGGGGGTTTGGGAAGCTACTACCAACATCTCAGGAGGAAATACATGCAGAGTTGGGTGCTTCCTTGCTTTTTGAGTCCTCCTTCCCTAACAAATGCAGGTAGCCAGAAATCATAATCCAAAGACAAGTCAGCATCTCAGCAGGCAACCCTTTTGTGGCTATTTCCCTTTAAAAATAGTAAGCTCAAAAGTGAGAAGCAGCATTTGCTTGTAAATTTGATCTCCTGTGCATCAGGCATTAGATGAGGACACACACTGCAGCTCTGTCCTCCATCGATAAAGGAAATTAGGCTGGAAGGATTTGTTCTTGTGCCCTTCTTCTCTTGATTTTTACTGAAAAGCTCTCCAATATCTGCCTTAATGTTCCGTGGCCTGGTAGTGTGTGGTGAAATGATCCTCACCTCCGGTTCTCCCTCCTTGTTTGCTTTGCTCCTGTGCTGATACCTGGGGGTGTCTGAGTGGGGTCAGCGTTCTCGCTCGCCTGGCCTTGGTGGCTGAGATTTGGCTGCGGGTTCCCCCGCTGGAGCCTGGTGTAGTTCTGCCCTGATGCAGTTTCTGTTTCGTGTGCAGAAGTTATTCTTCTGGAACGATCCTTATCTACCTGAAGTCTAAAGATCACTGTGGTTCTGTATGACAAGGCACTTAAAAGAGCAATGACGTTGCTGTATAGGAATTGCTATTTTAAGCTTAAAAGATCGTCGATTCCCCAAGTCCAAAAATTACTGAAAACCGATGAATTAGAGTTTATATATTTAGGATTGGGATTAACTTTTCCAGTAGAGATTGTTCTTTTTGTTTTGGTTTGCTTTTTCTCCCTTTTTTCTTTGGATTTGTTGTTTGCTTGGGTTTTTTAAGAGTTGTGCTAATGAGTGGGGAAACAGCTTTTCTTGTCCTGGGGGAATTAAGGTTTAAACTCCGATGCTGTGTTTTGGATTGTAGTGGTGATCCAAAACATCTGTTGTTTTGTGTAAAGTTTCTGGAGGAGGGGATGGCAGAAATTAGGAAGCCGGTGAAGCAGTGACAGTGCAGACTCTGTTCGAGCTCTGATGAAGATGAGTCAAGTAATGCTGGCTGAAGGTGGAACAGTGCTTGTAAATGGTTGGTTTTTTCCTGGAAAAACTGTTGGAGCTGCTGCAGAAGGAGTTGATTTTCAGTCTTGTGGTTTTTTCTCTGGATAGGGTAGGGGGGTCAGCAGGGTGTCCTGGCCTTTGTGGCAAATAGTTCATCCATCAGTGACTGGATGTGTGTCATTCACTTCTCTATCTCTACCTCTTCTTGAAATGCCTCTTGAAACAAAGTAGTTTCTTGTCACATACTCATGTGAGTTAATTCCTGCCATATTTATTTATTGAGATGGGATGACTTGGCATAGAGACAGAACTAATTACAGATCCACGCTAAGCCATGATCGTATTCAGGCTTCAGAAATAGATCTCAGCAGCAGCTGCTCTGCTGCATCTGAAACCTTTTGTTCTTGAGCGTATCTTTCTTGTGGTGCTCGCTCACCGCGGTACGTCCCAAAGAAAGCAGTGGCTTAGGGTTCAAGTACCCTGTTGTCTTGAGAGCAGTTGCTGTGGCCAGAGAGGAGAAATCTGCTGGGAGATATTTATGAATAGGGACCCGTAGCCAGGCTCCTCCTCTTCAATTCTGTTGCTTTTCTTGGTCTGGGAGGCTCTGGGTGCCAAGATCGGTTTTTAGGATGAATGCACTAATTGAAGCACATCCCTCTGATTTGCTTTCCTTTCTCTAGAGCTAAATAAAATGTTTTAACCCTTCCACTCTGCAGAAATTGGACCTCCTCATCATCACCCCGGTCACAGATTGCCTCATCCTGGAATCAGCGAGCATCCTCCCTGGGGGGGGCCACAGCACCCTGATTTCGGGCCTCCCCCGCATGGATTTAACGGGCAGCCTCCTCACATGCGGCGACAAGGGCCCCCTCACATGAACCACGACGATCCTAGTCTGGTGCCAAACGTTCCCTACTTCGACCTTCCTGCTGGATTGATGGCTCCGCTTGTAAAAGTAAGTGCTTGTGATGGACCCTGACTTAGTAGGATTAAAATACTAAAATCTTATCGTCGATATTGGGGATGGTTTTACGTGGGCATTTAGAATTTCACATCTTTCCATCCAGTAGCTGTTGGCCAAAGTTGTAGGGACGTACAAGGGCAGGAGCCTGGGGGGAGAAGGTAGAGAAAATGGTAAAATTTTCAAGTGGTGTGTCCCAGTGCAAGCTGTTTGCACTCATATACGTGAAAGAAAAATGTATTCTTGAAAATCTTGTCCCTGTTTTTAGAAAGTAGAAGTCCCCAGCGATTTTCAGATGGGCAGAGGGACCTTTCAGTTCCGATGTGGCGGCTGTGGACTAGTTTCTGCCATTCAGAATTCTTTCTTACAAAGATGTTCTGCAACACTAACGCTATATATACAAAGACAGAGTGATAGAGAACAGGAAATGTATCTGTATCAGCGTCTCTGGGGATGTATATGTTTATGCAATTCCGTGTTTGAGATGAACAAATAGGTCTCTTCCATCTCTAACGTTGCGTTACCCTCGGCGTACACCGGCTGTTGCCAGGCTTCCATCCAGCCACTGGCAGCACAGAGGGGAATAGACGAGAGCTGCATTTTACCTACGTGGTGATCCAGTTAATGCTGCGACCCTGAGTAGAGCTGGCTTTTCTTGTAGAACTCAAAAGGAAAGCGTTGGGTCATCTGCAGAATCCTTATTTCTGGGCCTTATATTTATTTTTTTTATCCCGCAGTGAAATGTGAGGTCCCTACACAGTTAAATTTATATTTCTCTCTTCAGGTAGCCACCCCATGACACATGACACGAATGTAATTTGTTTTGTTTCCGGCAGCTCGAAGATCATGAGTATAAACCTTTAGATCCTAAAGATATACGTCTTCCACCCCCAATGCCCCCCAGTGAGAGACTCCTGGCTGCGGTTGAGGCATTTTATAGTCCACCATCTCATGACAGGCCTAGAAACAGGTAAGAGTAGGTGTAGCTAACGATGTGGTAAGGAAAATGCCCTGAGAAGCTGTCTCAAACCACAAAGTGCCTTTCTCTTCCTTCGCCTCTGTCTTGGTTCTTCTAACGCTGAAATGAGAGCTCTTGTTGTATTTTAAACTGTTTGTTCTTAACGCGGAGATTTGCGAGACCTTTTTTGTCCAGGCCCTTTGCTCCCTACAAAATCTAGCGGAAATCCTGCACGTCCCCGTTGGTGGAAGTAGAGGTTTCGCAGCTGACGGTCCTGTGTGTGGTTGGTTTATTGCAGTGAGGGCTGGGAGCAGAACGGACTGTACGAATTCTTCAGAGCTAAAATGAGAGCCAGGCGGAGGAAAGGTCAGGAGAAGAGAAATAGGTGAGAGATGCTGTTTGCTGCCCTCCGATGCTCTTTGGTTGGGAGGTGCTAGGGAATACCTTGGGCTGAATGCAGAGGGAAGGTCTCCTCAGCAACAGGCTGATGGAATAGCTGAGGTTCAGCTCGCTGGAATTTCGGTCTGATCTGCAGAAAGTAGTTTTTGCCACACAAGCTTTCGCTGGATTGTCTGCAGACATACAGTGCTCATGTGTAATTTGAGTCAGAACCGTAATTGTAAGTTTAATCAGAAGTATATTTGCATTTTTTGGGAGTTTCACTGGAGTTTCTCTGATTTTCTCTCTGCAGTGGGCCTTCTCGGTCTCGCAGTCGGTCTAAAAGCCGAGGTCGCTCATCCTCCCGGTCCAATTCGCGATCTTCAAAGTCATCTGGCTCCTATTCGAGGTCACGATCTCGCTCTTGCTCTCGGTCACGATCCTATTCCCGCTCTCAGTCCAGGTAGAGGGCAATGGGCTGGCTCTGGGGACCCGGGGGGTGGGAAAACCCCCACCCCCTGGGCTGAAGGAGGAACTCTGGATGTTGCTCCTGTAACTCTGCCTTTCCTCTCCCTCTCCAGAAGCCGGAGCAGGTCCCGCTCTTCTCACAGCCGGTCACGATCACGGTCACGATCCAGATCGAAATCCTACTCCCCAGGAAGGCGGCGCCGGTCCCGGTCTCGCAGCCCCACTCCTCCGTAAGCTTTTGGGGTTTTCTTTCTCTTTTTAGCTGGGCTATTTAGAAAAGTACCAACACGGTGCTTTCTCATACGCTGGGTATATTAAGCGTTTCAACAAATAGCAGAAAAGAATATGGAAAGCAGGTTTAGAAACGATTTATGTGCTGTATGTGCTTCTAGGGAGAGTATTCCTCTGTTGTGGTGTTGGGTTTTTTTATTATAACAAAATGCTGTGTAATTCTGAAGGCCTCACTACACCTTCCTGGGAAGCAGGAGGAGCCCTCCGAGTACTCTGTGTAAGGAAAGCTGCTGTGTTTGCTTTCCCTTGTAGTCAGAAGCAGTTAGGGTGTTTCTGACACCTTTATACTGCTAAACTCTAAGAGCTTTATAAAAGAAGATGGGATTATATCAGGTGTTAATGTCTAACAGAATATAAATGACCTTGCCTTTTGTCAGCACAGGATCACTTGTTTTTAACTTGTTCTTTTTCTTCCCTTAGCTCTTCTGCTGGTTTGGGCTCCAGTTCTGGGCCTCCTATACCAGAATCAAGACTTGGAGAAGAAAATAAAGGCCATCAAATGCTTGTGAAAATGGGTAAGATGCTGTTCTGGAGTCAGCAGGGCTGATGGACACACTGGGCTTGGACTGGCTTTCCCTTTGTCCCCTTCAGAGTTCTCAGGGACAGTGCTGATGTGTCAGCTCCCAGAGTCTTATCTTCATATTAATGCTTTTCAATAAATTGGTCAATTCACGTAGTTTCAGGCTGGCTGTTACCACCCTGCTGTATTCCTGTGGTTGTTTCAAACAAAATAAACCCAACAAAACCTGTCTGTCCTCAGAATTCTAGTCATTAAAAAAAAATTGTGTCCTTTCTGCAGGATGGAGCGGCTCCGGTGGACTGGGAGCCAAGGAACAAGGAATTCAGGATCCAATTAAGGGAGGGGATATCCGAGACAAATGGGATCAATACAAAGGAGTGGGAGTTGCATTAGATGACCCTTATGAAAACTACCGAAGAAATAAAAGTTACTCGTTTATCGCTCGCATGAAGGCCAGAGATGAATGTAAGTGAACGTTTCTAAGCAATTTAAAAACCTGTGCAGGCTTGAGAGAGATTCTGTCCTATTTACTGTAGAGTATAAACCCAAATCAAAATACTAGTAATTTTTCCTAATGTAATGGATACAATAAAACAGCAGGTAAGTAGACACACACTCTGATTACTCAGCATCTTTTCCTTTTTGATTGTGTTGTATTCTAATTTCTGAACCACTAATTAATTAGCTTGCTGTGTGTAAGCCCCTTGCTGGCTGCAATGCCAAAGGTCTGCACCTCTGAGTGTCACCCCTCAGAAACCCAGAGCAGCCCCCGAGGTAGAGGAGGGAGCCGGAGCCGTGCCCAGCGGGGATGCTGCCGGCACAGGGAGGGTTTCCTGGTCGGGACTCCCCCGTTTCCAACAATTAGTGCCATCTTCTGCCCGAGCCAGGACTGGGAATAAACTCAATGGAGCGCAGGAAGGGTTCGGAAAACGTGGAGGTGCTTCTTAAGAGATGAAGACAATTACCCAAACGGTAGATTTTTGCAGAGAGTCTGTGTTCTGTAGAACAATGGCACTTGCCAGTGATTAAAAGGGAAAAAGAAATTGGCATGTTCGATGAAAAGTCACTTCTGGCTGTGGCTGCAGTAGATCCATGGCATAAAACGGGTTCAAATAAAGCCCAAAAGGAGAAACTCCTTATTAATCAAGCCCTCAGTCCGTGAAGCATTTCAGACAGCTTAGGTAACTGCAGAATGTGTAAGAACTCTTTTCCCTATTGTTTCAGTGAAGCGTGAAACGCAAGACCCTCCACCACCCGAATAAGACTCTCTGAAGAAAGATGTCTTGCATCTTCTACAAAACATTAATCTTGTATAAATCCGGATTTAAAGTCTGGAGGAAGTGACAAAATGAATTACTTTTAAAACTATGGTGAAAAATGGAAAGCTATGACATGTACTTCACCAGTTGTCATTTAGTGTTTAAAAAAAGGCCAGTCGTAACTGTGACATGTCTTAGCAAGTTTAAGAATTTCCATTTATTTTGCAAAATTTTTAAAATAAGTTTCCCATTTTATACTAGAATTAAAGCCCCATCAAGCTCTCCCTGGTGCAGGATCGTGATTCGTTTGTGCCCCGGGGGAAATACAGACGTTATCTGATGCCGCTTGTGTGTTCTCTAGTTCCATAATGTATGTTTATTTCTCTCAAAAGGTTAATTCTATTTGAAGTGGAGGGGTGCTGCCTTGGGATCAAGTCAGACTGATGCTGAGCAGTGTATCCTAATGTCTAAATGGGGAATGAAGCACCTAGTTCCAGTACAGGTGACCTATGAGCACTGCGCGAGCTTGTTAGGACCTACCTTCCAACTTAACGCCCCTCCACACCAGCCGCTGCAGTCCCAACTCTGCTCAGAACACGAGGGTTTCACTGTCGTAGCTTTTCAAGCGCTCTGAGGGATGTTCAATGCTTTGTAACGGAAGACATTCTTTAAGCTTTTTATATTTTTGTATATACCCTTTAATAAAAGCTCCTTAGTTGAATAGAAGAGAATGGATTTTCTCTGCTCTGCAAGTTTCTAACAAGGAAACGTACTTGGAAAGTTCCTAGAATCTAAATGAGAAAAAAAAATTAAAAATTAAAAAAAAAAAAAAAAAAAAAAAAAAAAAAACAAAAAAAAAAAAAAAAAATTTTTGAAACTTTTC
>VZRU01004300.1:1993-13464 GCA_013398155.1 Pedionomus torquatus
AGAATATTGTTTATTTCAAATTGAATTCTCTAATATGAAGAAAAAAAAGCCGGAGTTCTAATTTTATTTGTGCACATACTAAAAGTTAATGTCTTGAATTAAACCCTCTTAATTCTAGAAAGTAAAACATTAAAAGATCTTACTGAGCTGTAATTTCTGGGCTGCAGTAGGAACACACTCTAAGACTTGAAAACTTGCTGGGTAGCAGAGAATGTGAATGCTTCCCATTCTGTGAACATAGGGCATCTATGAACCCAGGGCACCAGGCTGAGCAGCAGCTTGTCTGAGCTGGTGGGGTGGTAATTTTCTCACCAAATATCCACAATGCCTAAGAGCAGTAGAATAATTACTTGGTTTTCATTGTGTCAAATGTCTGAAGGACTGTCTCCATTAAATTCATGGTCACCAAGTGGTGTTCCTTCAGCTGACAGCATGGCTTTCATCGATGACAACAGCCAGACTGAATCAGACAAATGGTCTAAGCCAAGACTATGTTTGCAAAAATACTCAATGGTGGATGCCGTGTGAAGAGTTTTGCTGATGATCATACATGTACTCTGTAAGCTGCAGTGCTCTTCCAGCTAGTAGGTTTTTGTAGCTGAAGGACATTCTTAACATTTCAATGTTAAGAATCTTCCATGGACTTACCTGCTTGCTAAATACTCAGGAACATGGGTTTTTGTTTTGTTTAAAAACAAAAAATGGTGTCCATGATATGCTCAACAAGAAGTTCTGGAATTTAACTGTGTATTATGAGAAGAATCATTCCAGTTACAAGTTTGTCATCAACAAATTGCTAATTTGCAGCCTGTGTCCTTAGCCACTACTAGGAGAGACCACTAACAACTGCCTGAAAATCACTTTTGGCAACGTATATGAAAAAAAGCACGTATCGGATTTTCTGAAAAATTGTAGGTTTAGTATTACTCTCATGTCATCATTTCCTTCTCCTCCTTCTTCCTCTTTGCCCTGGTCTGTTTCTCTACCGCCTCCCTTGTTTGTCTGTTGCACCATCTCTTAATTAGGTTCCCTTAAACTCACTCATTTCTGTAAGGCCTGTCTCTGTCTTCTGTAAAGCATGTGCCAGGTGAACATATAGCTAAGCTGCCACCAACTCATTTCAACTTGTATTTATGTTCCTGGCATTTTTTTGAAACGGAAGAATACATGGAGGCACTTGAAAACAATGAGTAAGCAGTAGATATGTTAATATATCAATGACTCTCATTTAAGGCAGGGTGTGTATGTAATCTCATTGCCAATTTATCAGTTTATGTCAAAGATCTGCAATATGCATTTGGTTTTTGCACAGAGGCAAAACATTAGATAGGCACAGAAGTCCAGATGTCTTTAGTGGTACCCATTGAATTTAACAGTGACAAGTATAGAGGAAGCAGTAAAGACCCCGCTGGAATATCTAAGAGGGAAATATTAAGTCCTTCAACACCATACTGTGCCTTTGCAACAAACTAACTCGGTATCCTGGATTAATTGGTGTAATTCTAGTGGAAATGTGTGTATTGTTTGTTGTTGTTAAATCCAAGCTGTAATGGAAGCATGTAGGTGTTTGTTCCAGCATCCTCCTGCTTTCTGGTGAAAATGTTACTGTCCTACTGTTGGATCTATCCTTTCTGCCTATGCTGTGATTTGTGAGCTTCTGTAACCCTGTTTCAGATGATGAGCTGGGTTAACTTGAACAACTAGAATAGTGTGAAGGTCAGCTTTTGTCAGCCTGATGTATTCTGACTAAAGGAGGCTAGGAAGGGTTCAGACAAGTAGTTGAACTGGTTTATCAGGGACCCTACTATTAAGAGAAGGGAGGGTGTCCAAAAGTCTACGGCTATAATTTCAGCCAACAGAAAATGTGAGAGCTTGTTCTTGTTTCTTTATAAGTCAAAGCTGTGAAATATGTAGTTACTGCCATTCAACATAGCGTACAATTAAAGGAGAAAATTGAACTTGTTATTGGGTCGAGTCCATAGGCTTCTCACCAGAACTTGTAAAGCAAGAAATTTCACAGGCCTGTGCCTTTCAGGAAATGGACATGTTTGTGACATTTTGTGAATTGTTGGCATCAAGTAAGTTCAAAACTTTTTGGACAACTGTGCTGCCCACATGTGTCTGGCCACCCCTGACAGCCATTTTAATTGCCATTTTAGCTGCACTTAAAAGAGTAAAGTTGGAGTCCTGTGTTTTACCTTGCACCTTTAGTAGGGTATAACTAGATTAGCTTAACCTGTTAATAGTTGCTTAGCTGTGAGCGTGCTTTTTTTGTGAGGCTTAATAGCCCCCTCTGACCAACTGATTGTGTAAAATAATCAAGATTATTAGGAATTATTGAGTCTAGTTTCTGATATGTTCAGGGCTGTGACTTTCTGGGTTTTCATAGTTCCCTGAGGACTGTGTTTGTTCTGAAATAACTCTTGAAGATAAACTGAATTCGTTGCAGAACTCTTAAAAACAAGCTGGTGCTATGTTCAAGCCATGAATAATTTTTAAGAAGTTCTTGCTCCTTTTTTGTATGAAGTCCCAAGTGTTTGTGAAGGTAATTAAGCCCATCCTTAATTTAACTTGTCTGAGAATGGCACCTGTTTAAAAATACAAAAGAGCTATGGAAAGATTAATAGGCCAGGAAGTACCTAATTCAGCTGTCAGTTTAACTCCAGCTGGCAGCTGAGCCCCGCACAGGCACTCACTAACTTCCCCCAACAGGATGCGGGAGAAAATTGTAAGGGTAAAAATGAGAGTATGTGTGGGTCAATATAAAGATAATGTAATAGGTAAAGCTAAAGCTCTGTGCACAAGTAATATATAATTAAATCACTCACTCTTTCCTACCTTTGGAAGACAGGTGTTCAGCCATCTCCAGGAAAGCAGGGCATCATTGTGTGTAACGGGTACTTGGGAAGACAGTACTGTAACTCCAAGTGTCTTCCCGTTTTTCTTTCTTCCCCCAGCTTTTATTGCTGAGCATGGTGTTACATGGTATGTGACATCCCTTGGGTCAGTTGGAGTAATCTGTCCCAGCTGTTTGCCCTCGTCGTTCTGTGCACCCCCAGACTCCTCACTGTCAGAGCAGTGAGAAAAAGAGGAGGCCTTCACACCTTCACAGCCTTCACTGCTCAGTGATAACCAATTTCTTTTGGAAATGTTCTTCAGTTGTAGTTTGTGGAAAACAGTGTATATGAAATTTAGAGAGAGCCATTTGTAAGTGGTACGCTAACTACAGCTGTGAAGTTGCACAGTTGTAAAGTTACACATGGGGAAGAAGAATGCCAGACACAGACAATATTGGTTAGGGGTGGACCTAGTGGTAAGCACTTCTGAGGAGAGGAGAAGGATCTGGGGGTCCTGCTAGATAATAAATTATCCATGAGCCAGCAATGTGCCCGTGTCACCAAGAGGGCCAGTGGAATCCTGGGCTGCATAGGGAAGACTGGCCAGTAAGTCTAGGGAGGTCATTCTACCCCCCTGCACTGGGGAGGCCACAACTGGAATACTGCATTCAGTTCTGGGCTCCCCAGTTCAAGAGAGACAGGGAACTACTGGAGGCAGTCCAGTGTAGGGCAACAAAGGTGATTAAGGGATTGGACCATCTGTTTTACGAGGAAAGTGTGAGACAGCTGGGACTCTTTAGCCTGGAGAAGAGAAGGCTGAGGGGAGACCTTACTAATGCTTACAAATATCTGAAGGGTGGGTTGAAGGAGGATGGAACCAGACTCTTTTCAGTGGTTCCCAGTGACACGTCGAGGTGCAGTGGGCACAAGCTGGAACATAGGAAGTTCCATTTGAATATGAGGAAAAACTTTTTTAGGGTGAGGGTGTTCAAGCCATGAATAATTTTTAAGAAGTTCTTGCTCCTTTTTTGTATGAAGTCCCAAGTGTTTGTGAAGGTAATTAAGCCCATCCTTAATTTAACTTGTCTGAGAATGGATCATTTTGGCTTAGTATGGTTTAGTTTGGATCATATTGGTTTAGTATGAGATGAGAAGTGAATGTATGTGTCTACTGGATTGGTTCCTTCTAAGGTAATAAACTTTCCTACATAATAATTCCCAAGTGCTTGTGCTTTGGTTTTCTTTTCTGGCTCTAGGGCAAAATCAAACAAACGGTTTGAGTGGCTGCTTCTTTGGTTTTTCATCACTTTGATGTTTATTGGTTTCCCCACAGTACATTCAAGCTTATCAGAGAATGGCAGCCTTTGGCAAAGGGAAGGGTATCTAGCATCTCATGTCATTTGACAGGAGTGTTTCTTTGTTGCAACCAAAATCTGATTTAGAGGAACATAAATTTTCTGGTGGTGTTGTATCTGCTTTCATCTCCTTCTGTCTTCAGCAGAGAAAACACTGAGGAAAACATGCTTACTTCCTCTGTGAAGATTTTTCAGGTGACTGAGATCTGGATAGATGTGGGGCCAGGATCTTGTGCTCGGCTGCTTGGAGTAAAGCATAATGTATACCGTTCTTGGAGAGCCAACCAAAAGGAAGGCCTCTGCATTAGAACTGTTGCCCTGCCATGCTTATGAATGTGAAAATATAAATGAGACAGACTTTTTCTGCAGCTTTTCTTTTTTTTTTTTTTTTTTTTTTTTTTTTTTTTTGTGTTTTTTTNTTTTTTTTTTTTTTTTTTTTTTTTTTTTTTTTGTAGTCTGTGGTATTTATTGAAGTGTAGCCTGAAATGTTTAGTATCAGTTTTGAATTCTGGGTCTGAATTTAAATTATGACAACTGTATGCAAGACAGGAGGTAAGTAGTGATGCAATTTACAGATTCTCCTTTTAAGGTGCATGCATTGATGAGTAAATACACTGTTGAAAAATCCTTATCTAGTTATTTTGGATGAAGTTGTGAGAAGTAAGTCTTGCAAATTGAGTACTGTGTCAGTAATCATAGTTGATACTTATTCAACAAGGATTTTCTAACAATGAATCACTAATCTTCAGTTAGGTGTGTATTTAAATAAATAAATGTGAGTGAGATATAGGTTTAATAGTTCAGCTTTGGTATTGCTGTGATTTTCCTGAGTGTCTTCCACTCAGTTTTCCTGAGTGTCTTCCACTATTTGTCTTTTTCAAGTTCCAGTCTTCAGTGAACTAAATGAACCATATCTATGGCAAGCCTAGCTTCCGTGTACAGTACAATATGACCCTCTGTGGCAATAATCCCCAAATTCAACCTGCTGCAAAGCTATCAAAATTTCTTGTGGGCACAAGGAGCCTTGAATTGTTTGGATGGCATTATTGCATTCTTTAATCTCTGAAGAGCTGGTATAGAGAACTTGAAGATTTCTTTATGAATATACAAATCCAAATTTAAATCCAAGCCTTTCCAAAAGGAATTTAATAATCAAATTATGTTCAGCAATACTGACAAACTTATTCTAGATATTTCTGTAGCAGCTTTTGTTTCATGTTAATTAAGCCTGAGGAAATGGATGACTTTTTTTTCTCTCTTGGCAAAGAAATGAAAAGAACTGTTGACTAACTCATATCCTTTGTTTATTGTTAACATGCTAGGAGTAGGAAATGGAAATAGCTGACAGGGTTTCCTTTTTGTACATCTTGCCTTGTTTCTTTGCAATGAAAGAATGTTGCAATAATTCTTAATACTGACACATGGCAACTGGTTCTCTTCTAATTATTTGACTTTTTTTTTTTTTTTTTTTTTTAAAAAAGCCCNNTTTTTTTTTTAAAACAGTCAAGTCCTTCATCTCCAGAGCCAGCAAGTCTTCCTGCAGAAGACCTCAGCACAAACTCCAATGGTCCGAAGCCGGCAGGAATCATGCTAGATGATGACAGAGAAGACCTCTTTGCTGGTAATTGCTCTTTTCTTCTAATGTGTCTGCATAAACTCTTTTGCTCTTGGACTGAAAGAAACATGGTTTTCTGAGAAGGAGGATTAAAGCCTTTTAAATAGTTTGACAATGGTGTACAGGTTTTTTCTTATGGTACTTTGTAACATTAGTTACGTTTGTTTAGTAAATACAAGTATCTCAGGAGTGTGTACTGTCTGTGCATAGCATGGCATTCTTAGCTGGTTAGTAATGTCTTCTGCTGATGTGAGTAATGGTACTTATTATTAGGAAATTAGTGGTATTCAAATCTATTGGTCTGTAAAAAGATGGCTTAAGTTGCATCCTTGTTTTCTGTTTAGTAGCCATACATAAGTTGTCCCAGTCTTTTTCCCAGTTATAAGGAAAGATAATTCAGATCCTGTTGCAAACTGAAGTGCTGTCCTTTTCTTAAGAACCTTTTTTATAAAGAAAAAGTAACAAACTGGTATGTGGAACCAGTCCTATTGTTTCACTGATGCATATTCTGTCTCTGATACTTGATAATACTGCATATTTTGGAGAAAGACATGTGAAAGTTCTGATAAATAATTAGTCAATAGGCAACACATTTCCAGTATTCCATTAATCCACCATGACGTTGGTGTTGGGTTTTGACTATCCTATCATGGGTTATAGCTACTGCCAGTTACAGGTGTAGTAACATTAACTATTCAGGAAACGAGATGTGGTATTTGGAGTGTGTTATGTACCTCAAAAGATGATTCTGTATGCTGCTTCTCAGTACTGAAACTTTTACTACATACTAAGTGAGTTAGTGGTCTACTTTGAATACAGTCCTCATTACATTGTCATTGATTCTCTGATGTAAACATTCAGAAAGAAACGTAACCTTTAGTTCTGGACTGTTTTGTGTGGATACATGCATATACTTGATCGTTATATTTGTTCTGAACTTACAAAATTTGTGTTTTGCATATGTTTGAACTTATATCTGCTCATGAGACATTTAGAATGCACTGACTAGGTTACTCTAGTAAATTAGTTTAATGTTTAGCTCTCTGAAAGTATTTGAAGAGAGAAGAGTATAAAGAATAGAGGGGTAATCTTACTTCTTTGGTATTTATATTACCTGCTCATATGACTTATGAGGTTTAGCAATGCTCCAGCAATGAAGCATTCTTCTACTAGTAATTCGGTTATTTAGCTTCAGTGTATAAAGCCAGCTTTTTATAACCATAAAGCCATCTGGAATGGATATTTTAGGAAAGCCAGTTCTCCTTTGGATAATATTAAGAAGAAGGTGGCTGAAGTAAATATTATGGGGAACCAGACAGAAGGAATAAATGTTAGCAGCCAGATTGTTCCAACTGAAATGAGTACTGTAAGGAAAACACACAGAACTGATTTAATGAATTTTAGTTTTGCTGTGGAATACGTTGTCTTAAACACATGCAGCACTGAAATGAAAGCATCTAACATACTGCATGTCTAACACAAATAAGACTGGTCTTTAATAGGTCAATTTATATACAGACTTGGGCTAGTACAAACTCTGAATTAAGGAAAAAGCCCAAGAGTGATTTATGGAGCCTAAGGCAGAATGTATCTTTCACAGTATCCTGTTCTAAGCAGGAACTTCATGTAACTACAGTTGTAAACTAGTGATGAACTTCTGTCTTTCTATCATCAGCATAGATGTTCTCAAAAAATTATGTGTAATTTGTGTTCCAGTGCTATGCATTCACAAGTAGCTGTTCTTCAATTTCTTAGGACTGTTTTGATAGACAATGGTGTTAATACATCTGATTAATTTTCTAATACTGATTTACAGTGAACAGAAACAATGTGAGAAGGCAACACAAGATACCTGTTTTCTTGTTTCTGGCATGATTGCATAAGCCCGACTTTCCATGAAAGCAGGACTTAACTTACAAATGAGTGTGACTGTTTTTTTTTTTTTTTGAACATGCTGAAATTCCGAAGAAACCTATGTTGGCAAAGCTTATAGGAATGCTTAACTGGAGACAAAGAGAATGACATTCCACAGCTTTCCACATTGTTCCTTCATATTAAACTATTAGACACTGTAAAATCCAGGTAAAGGAAATCCTGTAGGTGACTTCTGCAAGGAGGGATTTTGAAGCCTCAGGGACATAAACAATTCTAGCTTTGTAGACTTCTTTGTAAAAAAAATGTGGTGGTATGCCTCTTTAGCTATTGTAGTCTTGATAAATCTTTTTCATTATTCCATCCAATAATGTAACCTAATAGAAAAGGAGGTGAGGGAGAACAAATGATATGATTTCCTTTACTGTTTTAATGCAGTTCAGAACCTGTGTGGGTTTTTTAGGCTTTTTAACTATACTTAAAACCTCTTTGTTATTGTGTTTCTGCAGCAGCTGCTAGAGAGTCTGTGCAATAAAATGCTTTAGATATTCATTACCTTGTCACTGGTGAGTCATAAGCGCTCTGGCTGAACTATTAAAACCAGGTTTCAAAGGTGGAAGAAAGTGTATTTTCCAGCTGTCATTGGAGGCCATTAAATTTTGCTGCTGCAGTCATTAGTGTTGTGGTTCTTGGTTCTGTAAAAAAACCTAACTATCTTGCTAAACCAGCTTAAGCACTTTAACCTTTAGAATAAAAGTCAAGTGAGTTAATTATTTGGCCAAAAAAGTTTATCTTGCCTTGTAAATCTCTTACATGTGGAGACCATAATGGTCTCCAAAATCAGGTAGCATTAAGAGTATCTCAAGGGGCTTTGGGGAGTATCATAAAACCTGGCTGCCCTTAGGCTTCTAATGTAGAGTGAAGAGCTAGATATTGAGTTAGTGTTCCAAAATGTAGGCCTAGAATTCTGTGTATAGCTGTAGAAACATGCTGCAGACTGCCTGTGCAGGACTGAGCTGTCTGTGCTTTCTGCCTCTGCTACTTATAGGTAATGAGCAGGTCTATGGAGTTGTATTGGTACTCTGTCACCATTTTTTGGGAAAAATGGAAAATTACAAATTTTCCTCTCCCCAGTTTGGTAAAAGATTATTTTTCATTTTCTTTTGGGTTTTTGGTTTTGGGTTTTTTTTGTTTTTTTGGGGGGTTTTTTCAGCTCTGAAAGATGCTTGGGAATCGATTGTCTTATGCAAATGTCTAGATACTGTTCCCTAGGGAATGTCAGTGTAGGGGTTGACATTTGTTTTTACTGGGGTTTTGTTTTATTTTTCTTCAGGTTGTGATAGGTTTGTCTGAGACTTTTTCCTCAGAGATGATGCAGAAAAGAAGATAGTAATTCTGTGGACCACATAAGACATGTTCTTGGGGCCCAGCTGAACAGCAAAAGTTTCTAGCTGATGGCATCTGTCAGGCTGTTGTCATGTGGTGTGCCTGATAGTTCAGTGCAGATGCCTTGCTGCTTTTTAGAAATTTGTTGGTCAGTTCTAGATCTTTCCTGCAGAAAACAAATGCATAAAAGCATGTGAAACTACAGTTTTAAAGTCAGAAGAAGGCCTTATTACCTGCTGACTTCTGTTAAAACTATTTCTGTTTTCATTAGGATTATCTTAGTGCTCCTGGTATAACAGTAAGGGTTGTGGGTCATAACTTAGATGTAGTATTTTTCACAGTCAGTTCTGTTAGGATATCTGTCTCTGAAATAAATATTGCTACACTTAGAGAATCTTTTTTTAATAACTTGTCCTCTGTTGTGGACAGCAGTTTCTTTTTCAGTTTACGTCCACATTAATTTTTTCACCCGAGTTAACTTTCAAAGATAATAAGCCGATTTAAACACCTAAGCCATGTCAGAATGTTAGAGGTCTGACATTTAGAAGTGGGACCAGTAAAAATAACTTACTCAGCTGAAGTGAGCTGCTAGTGAGGGCTGGCAAACTCACACTTTCTAAACTGATGCTCGACAAATATGGTGGTGAAAAGTAGAGGAACGAGCTGTTTAATGCTGAGGTTGAGCCTTGTGTATGTGTGCTTATAGAAACTTGGTGTAGTTGGCTGTAGAATATTAGTTAAGCATAAATAGTTGCTTTCTGCAGCAGGATGAGGTGGTTTGGGGTCTTTTGGAGCTAAGTGTCTTGTCCATAACAAAGATTGTTAAAGAAGATTGTTAAAGGATTGTGAAGTAGGTATTTATGTATAGAAATCTTCCACCATTAGATTGATGGGAGTGCTTAATATGTGTTGACAACTGCCATAGCTGATGTGAGTGTTGGATCTCACTGTTTTCCTCCTAAAAGCTGAGCAGAGCAGTTGCTTTTCTATGCAAGAAGACCTTAGGTTTTTGAGAACTTCCTAGGAAATCAAGACATCTAGATTTCATTTTTTCATGTAAATACAAATACAGAATATAAAACAAATAAATAAAAACACAACAGCCACCTCACAAACCACAAATGGATCCCAAAGGTATTTTTTGGGGGGAAGGAGGAAAAGTGAATAAATTAAACAGATATATCTGAAAATGCCATAATTTCTACTCTGAAACTTGCTGAATTCATCCTTCCATGAAAAAAACAAACAAAAAACGACCAAAAACCAACCCCCCCAAAACCACAAACAAAATAATTGTTGATGAAAGTTTTTAATCTAAACCACATAATCTGATTTCTCAAAGTGAAAGAACATATGTAAGAGGAATAAATGCCAGAGGTCATCAGAACAAATCTGTTTCTTGGGAAATAGATCTTCAGTTTATGAGCTGCTCAAAGACTGCTTATCTGAGGGGAAGAAATAAGTAGAAAGTGTAAGAGCCTGCTGTTCCTATATAAAGTTAATACTTCTTTTTTCCCTTCAGAATATTTTGATACTTTAAACTAAAATATAGCATCCTCTGTCCTGCTGTGTCCCATCCTACCCTCCCACTGTCTTTTCCGTTTCATTCCTCTAGATTTACATAGTATCCAGGATGCATGCAAACTAGAGGGTGAGACATAATGGGAGGAGGATGGCATAAATTCCCCTTTTTTCTTCCTAAAAGAACCGACCTGCTGCTATCAAACAAACAGATATTATTTCCTTTAGGTAAGTTCATCTGGGAAAGTAGAAAAGGAGGGTTAGTAGGCAGCACCTCTAAAAATTGGTTATGCCTTACCAACCTAGTGTTGCAAAGCTTTAGAAATATTGGTGTGGTCAAAGTCTAATGTTACTGGTCTTGTTGAAAGGAAACCTCCTTGCTTTTCCAACTGCTCATTTCTGCCACTTTGTCTTTTACAGAAATAATGTACCAGCTTAGCAGTATCTTCAGCTACCTGCTGAAGAGTACCAGGGGGCTAATCCAGGTTGGGGTTCATGGGATCCACCACCTAGAGCAGTTTATTATATTAACGGGTGTGTGGATACAATTCTGAAAGAGTGTGCTTCTTTCATCTGATAGCAGTGCTAGTTTGTTACATTGAAATCACACTTTTTTCATGAAGTCATGCTTTTACAGTAACAGAAATGTTTTCTATGCTGATGAAAGCAAGAAATATCTGTGCTTTGAATTGTTTCATTACTTGTTTTATAAGTCTGTCTAAAGTTTGGAGGTACAAAGAAGTATTTGGTGGTGATTAATGTTTTGTTTCCTCAACGCATGTGCTGGAATATAGATGGTGATAGAATATGGAAGAGTTGAAGTGGAACAGCTTTATGCTGTAGATTTTTTTAATATATTTTATATCATATATATAAAACATTATA
>VZRU01004302.1:1703-15623 GCA_013398155.1 Pedionomus torquatus
CAAACTGACAACGGGTTTTAATTTTTAAGCTTTATCTTGCCCTTAAATCTGAAACATCATTGTTCAAATAACTGAGAACAAGGTAAACCAACAACATCAAAAAGGTCGGCTTCTGTGATTTCTCAAGGGCTTGTTATTTTGTACTTTCCAATTCTATTTGATGTCTTGACAAAACAAGATGACACAAGGGAGAATACATTAAATTTTGATTTTCATCTAACCTGTTACAGTCGTGGCAGCTTAATTTCTTTTACTTTTTCCCGAAGACGGCTTTTTGCACAATTACTCTAATTGCCACGCCACTTTATGAGAAGGTTTCTTTACGGGTTTCCCATTTGCCTTGATTTTGCGAGGCTTTTTTTTTTTTTTTCCTTTTTTTTTTTTTTTTTTTTGAAGGTGCTTTGACCTTTAACCACGGCGCTCTCGCTGGTTGGAGTGTGGCTTCATTAGAACTAAATCACTGAATGGCGAGATTGTCAAAGAAGCAACTGATGTTTTCTCATTAGAATCTCATTTGCAGCCCAGTGCTGAGCTGTGATGCTCAGCTGTAGGTGTCTGCCATAGGTGTGAAAAACTCCACATTTTTAGCAAATAAAGTTTACAGCTGGTAAAAAAGGCTTGCAACCCGAGTGGCGAAGCCTAAGCCAGAGGTGAGGCAGAGCTCTGTTTCGTTTGAGAAATTACCAGCAGGATTTAAGCAGGTGAATGGTTTTTTGAGAGCTCGCTAATTTTTGCCCTCGTCTGGCCAGGATGAGGTTTGTCTTCTCGGATGCCCCAGGTTTGAAGAGCAGGAGGCTCTGGGTTCCACTCTGGCCGGGAGGAAATATTCAGGGAGCAGAGAGAGAGGGCTCATCCTTCCCTGGAAATCTCTGTCGGGAGTTGCAGTTCTGAAAAATCTGACATAAGAGGGGAAGTTAAAAAACAAACCACCGCCACAACCCAAACCCAAAAAGCCCTTCTTGTAGAACACTCCCTTTCTGCTCACATGAAATTCTAGGCAGATTAAATGTTGCCGATTCAATCACGGTCTTTTATTATTTAATTAAGCTCTCCTTAATGTATTAATGAATTAATACACAAATGTAAGGAGCCTGACGTGGTGATCATTCTCAGTATATTAAGGGTGTTTGGGAGAGAGAGGGTTTCAAGGGGTTTTCAAGGGCTTTAGAGGTATTTTGAATGTTTCTAAGCAGGATTGCTCTTGGTTTATTTGAGGCTTTTTTGGCAGAATATGTTGATCTAACATTTCCTTTCTTAAACTCTGGGAAAAAAAAATGGATTATTTTATTTTATTTTTTAAACTGAATCATTACAAAATACCACCACTGTTCAGAACCATGTACAGCAGGTTATAATTTTTCCTTTCATGCTGGAGCAGGAAACAAAACTGATAACTTTTTAAAATGTGAAAAATGATGATGATAATCTCGAGGTTGAAATCTCACTCAGCTTATTAAATGAGTATTTGGTTGTGCGTGTTCCGGTTTAGTCTCTCTTTGACAAATGTTAGATGTAGAAAGGATTTAATTTATGTAAACTTTATATTTTTATGCAAATTAAATGGGTATTTATTATAGCAGAAACAATTATCCTGGCACTTAGTGAGAAACCTGGTATGCATGAGAAGTGGTAGATAAGATCGGATGTTTCATTCTGTAAACAAATATGAAAATATTCCCCTTTTTCTTCAGATAGGGGAGAATATAGAAGACAGCAGACATCCTGACATGCCAGGGAATGTCAGCATAGCCCGTCGTACTGCCTTCCCTGGGTCAGAGGGAGATTTCCCTCCTGATAAAATATAATAAACAAAATTATAATAATAGAATGCTAATTTAATTTTAAAGAGGGTTCCCCCCTTCTCCCCCCCCCCCCTCACTTTTAATAGGGAGTTGTATTGTTACGGAGAGAACAGTTATGCTAATGACAGACTACTTAGCTGATTTTACATTAATATAATAAACATTACCTGTCTTAATGTGTTGTACTGTATTATGGCAAAATAACGAAGTCTAAAAGTGAGATTCCATTTTGCATAATGAAACGGCAGTTCCTGCGTGAATAACTCCAGCAGCAGCGTTATTTTTTGTTGTTGTTGATTTTGGAGGATTAAATGGGATGTCAGAACTGTTCTGGGCTGGGGATGGAAGCAGGTCCTGCCTGGTGGCATCGTGCTTCTCCCCCTGCCAGGCTACCGGTGGTTTATCTGCTCCTGTGGCATCAGCAGAGCTGGTTTGCATTGTTTTGGCTGAGATTATGATATTATTATTATTATTTTTGAACATTTCAGATGTGTTGCACGTAATAGCTTTCTAATAAGACCTCTCAAGTTAATTGTTTGTCTTTGCCTAGCTGTATCTACTTTTATTTTTAACTGTTCCTCAGCTACTATTCGCTTTTTCGGTGTTCGGCTCCGTTTTGCTCTGTTGAACTTTTATCACAAAATCTTTAACCGAAGAATTGCTGTTTGGAAAGCCAAGGTGCCTGGTATGAGGGCTTACTGGAACCGAGTGTGAACGTACGTTGCAGGAGAAAAGGATTTTCTGGCAGAGTTATTCTTTATGAATTAAGGAAATCCTCCCCATCTTCCATGCATGCCTGCTAACAGTTAACAGGAGCACAACTGTATCTGACATCCAAGGCTCGTTGGGTGAAAATGGTATCTTTTTTCTTTTTTCTTTTCTTTTTTTCTTTTTTTTTTTTTTTTTCACTTCATACAAGATGAAACTGCTTGAAATTATTTAGCCTAGTATTTAATTATATTAATACCGCTGAAAATGGGGGAATGGCGATGATTAAATAGGACTAAATCATTTTCATCCCCGTGACCCTTGTCTGGGTTGTACGGAGGAGTGACAAATGCATCCCTGCTGTAACTCTGTCCTCAAGTGAAAGGTGAACTTGGCCCAACTCGGTGGAAGTTTTCCTTGGGCGGTCTCCCCGAAATCTGGTGTCTTTGCGGAGCTGGAGACCGGGGGTAGCGGCGGGTACGAGAGGGCTTGGGGGGGATGCGGAGGAGCAGCAGGCAGAACCCTGGGAGAAATAGTGTCGGAAAACAATTGTGAGTATTAAAGACATTTTTTGCCGTTGATGGTATTAGCATGTCAGCAGGTCTCTACTAGCACAGCTCCCAGAGCCAAATTGCAGCTGTATTTTTACCTTTGCTGCCAGGTTTACGTGCAGCTGGGTATCTACCACACCCTATTGTTATCAGTCAACAATACCAAAAGTAGTTCATTAATCCTATCAATAACAACAATCATGCTTCACGTGGAAAACAGAAATAAACAACTTAAAAAAAAAAAAAAAAGATTGACTTCTGCTCTGCCTGCTAACTCAGAGTTCTTTAAATATATCTGCCAGTAGTTTAATTCGAACTTCAACTCCCTGCAGGCAGTAAGACAGAATTATTTTAGTTCTTCATAAACTGCCTTCTGTGATTCATTGTTAACTCATAAAACACGCTCATTTTCATGTACTTAAACAGTTAAGCCATTTTTAAAGTTGGTTTGTAATTTTTTTTGGCAACACGCTTAAGTTGACGTGTGAGAGACAGAAATCTAAAATTAATTTATAGCCCCCAGTTTAGGTTTCATTTACTATCGGACAAAATATCAGAAATAAATATTTTTTTTATCTAACGTAATGTAAAGTATATTGCACGGTATCTAAAATAAAGTTTAGTTTTGACTGAATACACTCAAAAAGGGACCCATAAATATTAGAGAGCTGTAGTTAAGAACTTACATGACTGTTTTAAATACTATTGATTTAAACCACTGGCTAGATTTTATGAATCAAAGTGTAATTTCCAAGCTTTGGCTATATTTCTCATCGCTAAAGCACTCTCTCTTGTGTGCCTTTAGCAGCTTTCCAGACATTCAACACGGGATTAAATGATAGTAGTTACAATGATCAATAGGTTAAGACCAGTACAATCACTCTTACCGCTAATGACCTCGGTAGTAATGGGTAATAAAGTGTGGGCTATAATAGCCTATTGCTGGTGCTGCATGCCCTTTGATTCCTAGTATTACTAGGGACTAGCTACATGAAAAAGTTGGACGTTGGGAGTTAAGAGAGTGGATATATAGGCCATCATTCTTTACTATTTAAAGTCCTCGAGCCGTCCCTGTGCCCACGCTCATCAGGGGCGCGCGTGTCATTTTTAATGGGGTGCTCTCTGGTTTATTTCAATTTCCTTGGCGAAAGGTTTCCCTGCGTTGCTTTCGTGACACACGTGACTGTTGGCCATGGGTATAAATGGAAGGCAGGACCTTCTCTAGAGACGCAGATGCGGTGTGAAAATGTGGTTTCAGATGGTGAAATGAAGGGATGAGCGTGGAGCTGTACTCCTAAGTGTGCCATATTGATATATAATTTTTATATGTATGTATATATATATAGTGTCTTGCTGGTTAAGTGCTTCTGTCCTAGCAAAGAGTGGGCAGCTAGGAGATTCTTCACTGGAAGGTAGACGGCCAGTTTTCAAAGGCAGGGCCAAATCCTTAGATTTATCCCAAGATAAACGTGCAAAAAAGCCATGGAAGCGAATGGGAGTTGTCTCTTCGTAGCTGACGGCAGAATGCGGCCCTTGGTATTAATCACCGATGTGTAGGGCTCACAGCACCCCACCCTATTCCTGTCTGTAGCCCTGCTCGTCGTCATAAATCTGACTGAAGAGTATTTGTGTTGTCTGTCTTCCAAGAAGGGCACAGAAAACACACTTCAACATGCTTCCTCTTCTGTTTGCTCAGTCCGACTTCAATGAAAGGTAGTACAAACCCCAGGGTAAAGTAAACTTCTCTGGGGATGAGAATAATGAAGGTGAGTCACGCTTCGGGGCGAAGATAGTGACGGCAGTATTTAATTAAATAATTTTCTACTCCCAGCGAAGTTTTTCAAAAGACTGCGGATTAAAATACTCTGGATTAATGGGGATTACCCATCCCCATGACTCAGTGTCCTCGGAGCTGGTCCCGCGTGGTGAGGTGATGGCACGGCGCGGTGGCTTTCCCCCAGGCAGGGACAACTGGCTTTGGCCAGGGGAGAACAGCCATTGGCTTCGTTAAGACTGGCATTTGACCTGTAATTAAATCTTCATTTGCCTGCCCTGGCACCTGCCTGGACCTCGTGGGGGATGTGGGACCACACGGTGTCACGGGGAGCGCGCAGAGGAACCCGGCGGGATGTGGGGGCCCTGGGGAGGCTTTGCTTGGGCAGATGTTTGCAGGGCAGCGTCTGGCCCTGGTACCCAACGTGTACACAACAACACGGGGAGACGTGCCCTGTACGTGCATCTGACCTTCAGGAACCATTTTTAGTTCATCAAAATTAGTGATGCTGAGAAATCAGGACATCAGTGCATAATGACTGTGAAATTAGGAATGAGAGCTTGCTATGCAAATGACAGGACAAATCATGTGAAAAAGTCAAGATAAACTGCATATTAAGACATTATGTTACATAAAATTAATACTGCATTTCTCTCTTGCTTACTACTACAGGGGAAGACTTTTTTTTTTTAAACCCCTTTATCTTCTGATCAGCTATTGTCTGCTGATTTTTTTTAAAAAGTGGTGCACAGAAAAAGTGCTAAACATATTATTACCTTTTATTGTAATACAGGAGATGACAGGAGATCCTTTTTAGCAAAGTATATCCTTTACTGCTTTTAGTTTTGTGCTGTCATGTATTTGATTTGAAACTATAGAAAAGTAAGGTGCTTAAATATTACTGTTAAAACTCATACGGGTTTTGTCTTTTCCTCTATTGTGGTTTTTTTTTTTTTCTTTTTTCTTTTTTCCCCCCTCCTTTTCTTTTCCTTTTTTGGGGTGGAGGGTAGAGGGGTGGGTTTCTAGGGAAATAGTCTTCTTGCATTACTAGGGCTGACAAAATGGTTCTCATGTAGTCTGCAAATTAAACACAAGTGCAGTGATTATTTTGAATAGCTAAATTACATTCTAGAAAGCTTGCAGAATTCATAGCATTGTCATTAGGTATCCGCTTGAATACAATTTGTGTAACCTTGGCCAAGACAGCCTGTCATTTTAATGTCAGTGTTTTATCTGAACAAGACATCATCCTTTCAGATACAGTGTACAGGTTCCTTGCAAAGATGCCCGTGCAGAAACGTGTTAACAGTTGCAAATATGAAATGCTATCAAGTTCATCACTGTAGCTGTTTGTCACTGAAATGTCATGGAAAGCGGCTTTTAATGGTATCTCACATAATATGAAAGAATTGAAGACATCTGTATGCTGGGTGAATATGGAATGGTAAAGACATCGTGGTAGGGCCTTTCTGCTAAAATTGCCTAGGAGTCTAGTGCTGTTATTCACATCACTGAGCCTTCCTTCAATTTTCTTAAAAACCTGTCGTAATAGGGTCTAGATCCCATCAGCACGGGATACTCAGCGGCTGGATTTCTATACGGAAGGCAAGGGCTTTCTGGGAGGAAAAGGACTTGCTTGACGTTTTCTTGTAAAAATAAATAAATCTCACTGGGGTTTACCTTGTTGCTTGCTTCAAAGAATTCCCGACGGAATAATGTTTTGCAAAGGGGAAATTTCGTCGCCAGGAAGACGTGGTGGGTAGCCACGTCCCGGGGTGGGCTGTAAGGACTCTCTTGCCTTTGACAACCTGATGCCAGGCGTGGGGAGGGTGGGTGGCGTGGAGGAGCTGCCACCGTGAGCTCTGACCCCTCTTCGCTCTCCCTCTCCTGTTCCAGGTTCCAGTGTCGGTGGCTATGATGACACCTCAAGTGATCACTCCCCAGCAAATGCAGCAGATCCTCCAGCAACAAGTGCTAACTCCCCAGCAACTCCAAGTCCTGCTCCAACAGCAGCAGGCACTCATGCTTCAACAGGTAATTGTTTCCTTAACGGCTGCCCTGGTGGGCCCTAAAAGTACCAAAGGGCTTCACCTCCCAAAATGTTCCCCGGGGAAAGATGCTCCCCGCATCCCAGGTCCGAACCTCAGAACAGCCAGGCTCTGAGCTAAACTGCTCTTTTGTTTTTAATTCTAGAAATAGCTACTGGAAACAAATCCAGGGAGCAGTGCTAGGAGCGTTTCCAAGATCAGCTAAATAATACAGATGCATATTTAAGTGTCAGGACTTCGGCAGATGTCCCTGTTGCTTTTGCCTGCGTCCCCCAGACAGCGTGGTGTGCCCTGACTAATTGGAATAAACACGGTAGTAGGGCGATAGTTCCCGTTTTAGACCTCGTTATGTCCATCTGGACCCGTAAAGGACTAAGGAAACGGTGGCAATAAAAGGGAAGAGGTTTGCGAGCCTTAAATCGGTTTGATTTCAGCCCCCGTACGCTGTGTGCTGTGCCGGGGTTCCTCCCGGCCCGTGGTCCTTTTCCAGCCAAACGCTGGCCACAGATGAGCCTCGAGGCTCCGTGAGCGTAGGATACGGCACAAGGGGGGCTTGAGAATCCCAGGGAGGGCATCAGCATCCCCCCCTTCCCCCCCGCCAACCCCAGCCCGACCTCGCCTGCTCCCTCCTGGCTGCCAGGCTCCCTCCTGCCTTGCGCCGCGCACATCTGGGGAGCGGGGAGGAGGAGAATATTTCCCAGGATGTCTATACATGTATTGAACAACACTTCATACAGTCAAACCCTATCATTTAGAAAGCATGTGTGTTTCACAACAGAGATTCGCCAGGCTCTCTCAGCAAGGGCATTTTGGCTTTGTTGTTACAATCAAAGGTCATTCCTTGCCTTATTTTAATTAGTTTGTGTAGAAAATGGTATGTTTTTCATCAGTTCATTTTGGAGATTACTTTTCAAACGATAATGCCAAGAATAGTCAGTGTGCACTGAATTTATTGTCGAGTTTCAAACTAAAGGTCAGACCATTACAGATAAAAGGATGCTATTTTTCAAATCACAGTTTGTGTGTTACACCAAAAGGGACACTGAATTGGCTCTCCACTTTGTTACTTACCATCTTTCCTTTTCTTTGTAGCAGCAGCTTCAAGAGTTTTATAAGAAACAACAGGAACAGTTGCAGCTTCAACTTTTACAGCAACAACATGCTGGAAAACAGCCTAAAGAGGTACAGACAATACCCATTTTACTTTCAAACCACAGATCCCCGGGGACTGTCTAGTGGCTATTAAACTGTCATTCATCTTATAAATGATTGCACAACTGAGCTGACTCTATCGGGTCTCAGCTTTCAGATTTAGAGTTATTGTCCTGTTTTCGCCTGTATTTTCCTGTGCTTTCCATTTGCTTGCTGCCACATATTTTATAGCGGGGGACCATGCCTTGATGTTCCGTGTGAGTACTGGAGCAAGCATCCAGACTTGTATCTTGGGAGAGTGCTTTTGGAAGTTAGTTATGTGGTAGAGGGGAGGGGGCAAGGCAGCGGGCCCAGCTACGGTGCTGTCCTCTCTAAACACTGCAAAATGCTGCGAGATGTCGAGTTTGGGCTTGTGGTCTCCCAACTGGGAACGTTCTGCTTGCACGTTCCTGGCAGTGTGGGCTTAGAGAGGAGGCTTAGAGCGGAGCAGCGTCGGTGGTGACACCGAGAAGCGAGGTCTGAGAGGCAGAGGTAGCACAGGAACGCTGCCCGTTAGCGGCGTGGTGGCAGGAGACCTCTCCCTGATGCTACCATGGGCCCTGGCAGGAATGGGCCAGGCCAGGGTGGTTTCTACCCTTTGCTTTAAACCCACTTTCCTTTCAAAATACCTGTCACGTCCTAAACTTTTGTAGGCTTTGGTGCGCTTAAAGGTGATTTTGCTGTAACTGTTTGTTTTTAAGGCGCCGAGTTCCCCCCTCCTGTAGTCACAAGGAGTTTCATGTTTAATCTGACATCACTTCTGGCTTGGGGAGATCCTCGAAAGCTGCCTCTTGGCACCAGACCCTGTGTGATGTCCTGCGAGAGCGGCAGCGCCCGAGCGTCACTTTGCAAGTGGCGCTGCTCGGGGCACGCACCATTTTCATGTCGGTGTTTGTCCCCCCCCTAGCCCTCCCCACCTCGAAATTTCGGCAAATTGTGCCACCTGTGCCAAGTTTCAACCCAGAGTGACTTTTTTTCCAGCTGAGTTATAAACCCCTGAAAATAGAGGGGGGTTTATAATGGAAACGCTGACACAACCTTAACCATAGCGCGCTTACGGGCGCCACTATAATAAAAAGGGAACAGATTAAAAAGTGTCTAAAATGTAAATCTAAAGGACTAACAGTAATTAAAATGGAAATGGCACAGGGAGGGAAGGCATGTAATTGTGAGATATCACTGTGCAGAATGCTCTCAGCTTTGTTTTGCTGGCTGTTTTTCTAATTCAGTAGGGCTTACTCATCAGTGGCAGTTCAATGCGCGTTAATGACTCTGGGATGCAGGCATCACTCTGGACAAAGAAATGATTATTGTGCGGTCAAAAGAAGTTCAAAGACAAGAAGGGAATTTCAGTTTTTTCCTTAGAGATCCACATTCAAGAGCATATAAATTAAGCCAAATGTTAAAAACCACAGTCTGAAAGCTGACTTCAAAGTCACAACTCTCTAATTAATGAACTGCGAGCTTCAGTTTGGACAAGTCGTGGTTTGATGCGCCCATAAATCAACATGACAGGTCTGTTTCACAGTCTCAGACAGCGCTTGTCATTGAGTCACATCAGATGTAAACACAGCAGAAAAAAGAGGGAATATGAAGGAGGTGCAATTGATCAACAGAATTGGTAAAAACCCACTTTTGAAACGCATTATGCATGATCACAGGAAATGGCGATAGCCTCAAGAGGCTTTCTCCTTCTGCTGTTGCTTTTTTGAATCAGATTTCTAACAGCCTTCAAAAGGGAGAATAAGAATTATGGAGCTTCTCCCCTGTGGCTGGCAGGCAATAACCCCCTGTTGTTATTTTGTGCTTCTTTCTTTTCAAAGGCGTCAAAATTTAGTTTTTTAAAGATCTTTAACTCTATATTTGAAGACAAACAATAAAGGGCTGCCACTGTCATTCTTATCAGTTACCAGGGATTGTATTTTTTCTTTCTGTTGCCACTTCTTATTAACCTCTTATTTGGTCTATTAGACATAGTTTTGAATGCAAGCCTGCATGCTGGGAGAACATGAAAGTTCAGATGAGCTCAGAGGGCAGATAAAGAAATTTGAAGGGGAAAGTTACACAGCAGAATGAACGATAAAAGTTAACTCTTCTAAATTGCTGTTGTCAGACAGGAGAGCATCTCAGACACAAAGATGAGGGCTTGGAGCTTAAAGAAAAAAAAAATACTTTGTGTTAAAAAAGAGGAGAAGAGAACTTAGACAATGTGATGGCATTTCAATATCTAACACACTCATTTACTGTGGTCGCACTTCTGATATTACACTATCGAAAGCAGCAATAAGAAAGGACTCCATCCTGGTTCAAGAAAAGCATTTTAACACGATAGCTGTTCGGAGAACAAGGGGCCCAAGTCTCTGTGGCTTTTTCCTGGGGTTTTAGGGAGATATATTTGCTGATGGTTTTAGGGGAGGCCCGTTTCGGCCATGCGTCTCACCCTGCGGGTTCGTTCAGCCCTGTTTTTCCTGTCTTAAGGGGGTTATTTTTACCAAATTAATAGGCAAGCGTTGGTCTTTTGTTTTATTTTTTATTTTTTTCCTCCCTCTTCCCTCTCGTACCAAAACCCAATGGTGGGGTACCGTGGCGAGTAGCGGGGTGATTTGGATGCACGGGTGGGTACCTTGACAGATGGAACAAGCGAATTCACGTACCGTGTCCCTCAAGTTGTTTTGTTTTGGTGCCTTGCCCCTATCGTATCATGGGGCAGAGAATTAAAACACCACCCACCTCCCAAGCCCTGCTGGTGGAAGGGATGGGACCCCCAAGGAGGATGACGGAGGGACCCCAGTAGGGTTTTGCGGAGGGTGAGCCCCGCGCGGTGCCCGGGAGCCAGCAGGGATGGGGGGAGATCTCAGCCCTGCTCCTGGGAGCTGCCTCCCCCCTGGCAAAGTCGGGGCTCCCCTGGGGTGAGGAGGGGAGGGGTGGGGGGCTCATGAGGAGGATCCTCTTGTGGGTGTCGGGTGGTTGTTTTCCAAAAGGGGGCCGTTTGTCCTCTGGCAGTTGTGACAGTTTATGTTAGGCAGTAGGGAGTAACCTAAGAAAGGAAAACAGACCTTTGACAGAAGCTTTAGGGAGGGGATCAAAAATGCAAGTTTTATCAGGATATTTCAGCATTTTAACACTGACTACTGACCTGACAACAGGACTGCACCGAGACCTTTTTTGTATGCATTCAATTGTGAGAAGTAAACAAACTGCCTTGTATCCTGTGTTTGGTAACTGGGTGGGGAGCGCACTTTGGCAACGTGTCTTGCTTTTAAATTCTTTCTTGGACAATGGGCCTTGTATACTTTTATATCCTGGCTTTTCAAAGTGGAGAGCATTCAAGAGCTTTTCTTAGGATAGCTGAGAAGACAACCAAGCTGGCATGGGTCAATTTATGGAAAGGATTATAGGGTTTTTATTTTTTTTTTTTTTTTTTTTNAACTTTACACTCAGGTGACAAATAGGTAAAACACAGCTTACCGGAACTTAGATTTTTATGTAATGCCATTTATTATATGTCTTAAGTATATAGTAACGATCTACATATTTAGAAAATGAATATTTATGGAGGCAAACACTACTTGGACTCTGAATATAACTGCTGCTGGGGCTTGCGCTCATCTGGTGCTCTTGCAAATCGTTGCAACAACTGGATCTGCCCGAGCAAGCTTCTTGCAGGGGAAGGAAAACTCTCCCCTTTTCAGAAGACCTAACCACCCATTTGTTTAACTATGTTCTTCTGGAAGGCCTAGATTCTACTTGGAAATAAGATGAATGGACCCTATCGATAAGCTAAATAGGCTCCACGTCAGTAGGAGTCGTGGGTCCGTGGTTGGTTGCAGAGTTAAGGTTGATGGTGGGACGTGGTGGTACCAGAAGGTGGGGGCCAGACCCATGGCGGGCGTCCTTCACTCCCGCTCCTGCGGCTCCGGTGGATTCTTTTGTTGTTTGTTTCCCCAGTTTGACACCAGCAGGGAACGGGGCCAGTGAGCCTCTGGCTGGGGGCCAAGGAAGGGCGACAAAAAGCTTGGGGTCCGGCCGGGGTTGGTTTGTGACAGTGTGTAGTTCTGTAAGAGTTAATTTTCTTTCCGTAATTGTTAGCCATAATGTGTATAAGACCTCCACCTTGATATGATTCCTAGCAGATTAGGGATATTAGATAATTTCCTTCTATTTATTGTACTACTGCACTGTATTATCTTTCTATCACTCAGATAATTACTAAGGAAATCTACATTAATTTTTTTTTGGCTAGCACAAGGAACTGCTAAACACTGGCATGATGTATTGATGTTTTACACAACAAAAGTTTTCCTCCTGTCATTGTACAATAAATAAAAAGATATTTATCAAAATGCAAAGCCTTTCATGGATTTTAAAGAACAAAGCAAATAAAATACAAGATGAGCATGGAAGCAAAACCTAGAGGCTTCCTTAACTGAACAAAATTAAGGACTCTGAAGCCTGGAGTACTGTACATATTAAACACTCACATTCAAGTAAGATGTTGTTTGCTAAATTATGAATGTGTGTAATTAAAATCTAGTGGCTGTTTCTATGAAAGATTTACAATGTTATTTCATCGTTTGTCATGGCTAATTAACAATATTAGATGAAGTTTTTCTTCTTCAAAGGTCTGATTTTTTCTCATTTATTTATGTCAGAAGTGATAAACAGAGTAGTTAAAAGCTTCTCCGGGTACAGTAGTGAGAAAAGCAACATGTTCTCTTACACCTCGAAGGTTCAAGGTTCACATCCCTGTGGAGTAAAGCAACTCCATCTTCTTTCTAGTGAGAATAATTAAAATTTTCAAAGTGCAGAAGTAGCAGCCTTAAATACAGCACAGAATAATTCCAAACGTTAACAGAAAGTATTGTGGGGTTTGATGGATGAATAAGGAGAGAGTAAGTATAAAATACCATAAATTAAGCCAGTGCTGTTGCCTTAATAGTTGAAACAACCCTTGCATGAGCAAGCAGAGCACAGAGCAGGCTTGTTTCTCGCTACGTCTAAGTGTGATGTAGGTCCTGTGGTGCGATTCTCACGTTCTACAATGTGCCTTTGCCTCCAAGAATCACCCGGGACTTTATCCGCTGGCAGCAGGGTTTGCTTTACCCACCTGCTGAAACATGACCACTTCTGGGTTGAAACATGGCCACGTGGACCAGGGTGACGTGGTAGCGTGGACTGAGGAACACCGCATACGTTTTAAATTAGGATGGCAGGAGGGATTTGGGGAGGATGACAGTCACTGCTGGAGGTGGGAACCGACTGCGGTCCTCTGGCCACCTCCAGCACCTAAGCGAGTCTTGGGGGCTTTGATTTGGGGTGGTGGGCTCCTTAGCTTGCCTCTATACCAGCTGGCTGCCATCCGAAGTTGAAGTGTGTTGAGACAAGGAGCCCTGTAAATCCCCTGTTAACGCTTTGCTCTGTATTGACAAACGTGCGGGTTTTTTGAAGTTTTTATTTTATTTTATTTTTTTCTCTTCCAGCCCCAGCAACAGCAGGTGGCTACGCAGCAGTTGGCCTTTCAGCAGCAACTCCTACAGATGCAGCAGTTGCAACAGCAGCACCTCCTGTCTTTGCAGCGTCAGGGGCTGTTGACCATCCAGCCTGGCCAACCCACTCTGCCTTTGCAGCCCCTCGCACAAGGTAGGTGAGGGTTTTGGGAGCTGCCGACTGGCAAAGCGACAGCGTGCCCACGCACCCACACGAAATTGTCACTTGCTGAGAGCGAGAGGGGAGATAGAATCATAGAATGGTTAGAGTTGGAAGGGACCTCAGAGATCACTGATTTCCAACCCTGCTGCCATGGGCAGGAACACCTCCCACCAGACCAGGTTGCTCCAAGCCCCATC
>VZRU01004302.1:30013-41872 GCA_013398155.1 Pedionomus torquatus
TTGTGCGGTACCTGGGAAGGATGCCGGGCCCCTCGGTACCAGGCGTGGCGATGCTGCCCAGCCAGGGGCTGGCGTTTGCCCCTGAAAAGGACAAATCACAGCAAAATCCACCTGAAGAAGTTGGAGGCGGGGGGGTGGGAGAGCTGCAGTGGGTCAAACCTAAACAAGCGACCGTGATTAATGGCTGCGCTGGTATCTATCATTCCAATGCCAAATGTTGTTCTGTTTTAGTGTGCCTATTTGTTATGCCTTTCAGTAAATATAAACAAATAGACCGCCTAGCACCTGCAGCAGCATATGATATTTACACTACCTGTATGATTCAGCGCGCTTCCCCGGGGAAGTAAGCTTGTGTCCTCTGGATTTTTAGTGCCTTTTCTATTATATTTTATTTTTTTGAATAGCGTTCTTGGGAGGGAAAGCGTGTGGCGGAGGGAATTCAGTGCCGTAGCTTGTGTTTTCTCCCCTGGAGTCGTCGTTTATCTTAATTATTTTTTTGATAAAGCTTTTCCCAAGGGGCTTCCCTCGCCGGGGCGTGCGGTGGGCGCAGGCTCACCCAGCGAGCTGCCGGGTGACGGTCACCTTCTGCGCGGGTTTTGTTGTGCCTGTGGGACGGGGGGGGTGAAGAATACTGACGTGAATAACCCACGTTAATCATATTTGTTGACGTTATCGCCCATTTATAGAAGGGCAAAAGACTTGCCTCCGCTCTAAACGTAACGGAATATAATTTGTTAAACAAGACTAGGTTTTGTTTCTCGGTGTTTTCTTTTGCTATAAATTTCAATGTAACAACAGGATATAAATTACAGTAAAATAAGGTTGGCAAACAGGATCTTTTGACAAAGTATGTATGTGCATTTGTAATTTTACACCTCGGTCTCAGTGAAGTCCAAGGTCTAATCCTGTGTTTTTAAAATTTGCGCGTGTTCTTAAAAGCGTTGCTGAATCGGGGCCAAAGCCTTGCCACCGCCACCTCCCTCTGCCCATAGGAGTTGGGTGTGGAAGAGGGATGGGATCATCTATGCTGAAAGTCAGTTAAGGAAAAAAAAAAGAAAAAGCACAGGAAACCCCCCCCCAAACCCAACAAAGTGGTAGGATCACATTTTTTTTCCCCTAATTAAACTAAGATACTGAATCAATCCGTTTTCATCTGAATAAATTAGGAGGCTGTTCAGAGAGGAATAAAATGAGATTTAGCATGGATAAGTAGAAAGTAGCCCAGCTAGGAAATAAAAATTCCAAACTGCCGGTTTGACGTGACACGTCAGCTGCTCAGCATCGGCTGTGTGGGAAATGGCTGAGGCATAATCGGGGTTGAGAAATTAAGGTGGGACACTCTGTGCCACGTCTTAGTTAAAAAGGTAAACGCAGTCACGGGAGGCATAAACATGCGTGTTGCATCCAGGTCCTCTTTTTTTTTTTTTTTTCCTTCTTTTTTCCACCCCCCCTGTTCTACTTTAAGCAGAACCAGTTAAACCACATTGAGAGTGTGATGTACAATTGGCCGGTCTCTTGCAGAAAGGATAAAGAGGAGCTGGAGCAAATATAGAGGAGAGCAGCTAGGGATGATAAAGGAGTTGGAGGGAATAGGCTATGAAGACAGATTAAAGGGAATTAAAGATCTACACCCTGGAAAAATAGAGGCTCTAGGAGGATGTGATTATGGTATGTAAGTACATGAAGTGATGCTACAAAGAAGAGGGGAAGAAATTGTTCTCATTAGTTAGCAGTGCTGGAATTCAAAATCCAGCGTTTCGAATCATGTGCGTCTGGCTATATTTGATGTGCTTTTCACTACAGCACCTAGGCACAAGGCTGAAATAAAAAAAAATAAAAAAAAATAAAAAAAAGAGTTTTAAATAGTAGAGAAACTCGTTAATTCAAGTGCAGGAATGGAACTTCCACCTGAGATAAGTAATGAATTCAATTCTGGGTTTGGTTGTGGGTTTTTTTTGTGTTTTTTTTTGCAATGGACATGTCTTTTAAATGGTCTAGAAATGTGTTCAAATCCTCTAAGGAAGGGATGTAGGGCAGTCGGTGTCCGGGGCCTCGTGGCAGTTGTGCCCTGGGCTGGGTTGCCACTGGGAGAGGTCCATAGTACTCGTAGAGTGCTGGAGGGTCATAACGTTGATTAATAATCCAAACCCATCAGTGCATAGATCAAAACCAGAAGATGATGCCTATAATTACCCAGTCTGGTTATACTCTTTGCAGTGAGGATGGGAGTAGAGGAGAGAGGGGAATGTTAGCCAGATTTCTTCTTAATCTTGCTGCAAGTGCTCCAGCCCTCTCCTTGCAACAGGTATTGGGAGAATAATGGTGCCACAAGGTGCCTAAGGATGGGGGGCAGAGATTTGGGGTGTGTTGCCCACCCTGCGTTGCATCAGCAGTGCTAGGGCCCTGTATTATTATTTTTTTTCTATGTGAGTATACAAGTTAGTGCACACCGATTAGAAGACAGGATTTCAGCCTGTGGGCTGTAGTTTTAACCTGATTTGTCTTAAATTGGTGTAGTCATTTAAAATGTAATATACCTCTCCTGCTACTTCCAATAGGGCTTGATGTAAAACATGAGCTCCTTCTAGTCCTAGGTCTGAACATGGACTAAAGTGATGAGGAGGGGGAGAAATGCAGCTTTTTAAAGCGTCCAGGAATTTGCAAACCAGTTCCAGAAAGAGCTGCCACTGGCCCCGCACATCAAATGCCACCTCTCCCCGAGACCCACGACCCTCTGCTAAGCTTAATCCAGCAGTGAGAGGCGTTTGCTCTGCTCAGACAATTCTCTGCTCAGATCAAATACCTGCTTTTTCTGGGCAGTTACTGAGGCTTAGACGAAAGCATGAATATCTAGAAGTACTCCATTTAAATATATGACTTAATGCTTTCTTCGTTGTGTGTGTTTTTTTTTTTTTTGTTAATTATTGGGGGTTTTAAATTCACAGTTTAGAGAGGAAAAGGGGTACTAAGCCACCTTAGTAAAAATTCAGAGGGATTTGCAGCAGTGCAACTTCACTGAAAAATACATCCGTTCAAATGATACTGTCAGGAAGGGAGGAACTCGCATTCGAGTACGGTTGGTACGAGGATTTAATCACTACTGCTTCCGTTTTGATTTTAAATCAAATACAGCGAGTGTTTCTGACTCAGAGGATTGTGACATTTTCACTAACTTTATTCTATCGGTGTCTTTTGATGAGCTTTAGAGCTCGCTGGGCTCTAAAACAAACATGGGAGGATCGTACTGGTTCCCAGCTGTGTCTCTTCTCCTCCTGTACTGGACCAAAATTGTGGCATTTTGCCCCGAGGACTGTGCCGCCCACATCAGACCGAGGGTGAATGTGGCGTGAGCCTGAGCCCCGTTCTCCTGCCTGGACCATAAACTGACATCGGTTTCAAGGCAGCTGGCAAAGATGAGCTCATTTCCCATTGTCCCTAAGAAATAAATTCTCTTCCCCACCCCCCCCAAAAAAAAGGCAATTCTGCAATTTCTCTGGGTGCTCTGCTCAAACCCCTTCCAAGAGAAAAACGGGAGATGTGGTATTGATTTTTCAGCGTGCAGGTGGCTCAGGCATGTTCTCTGCACCGTTAGAACGTGAGCAGATGCTTCATAACTGTAGTAGACAAAAAAAATCAAGGATGCTTCCTGACATCACTGACTTCCCCCAGTATTTTGGCAAAGATCGTTGGCCCAAGCAGATGTGGGAGAGAGAGAGAGTAGAGTATGCAGAATGTCAGCATCTTGAATATTTAAAATATGGTCCGCTGTGGAGCAGAGGAACTGTTACTGAGGCTGGTTTTTATATCCACCCGTGACTTTTTTTTTGCTGGTGTGTTAGGAACATGGTACCCAGTTGCACACAGTAAGGAGGGGCTGAATTAAACCATGCAGCCCGGGTGGCTTTATTGCTAGTGCTTTGGTCACTGCTTTCCCCAGTGTGTTCCTGTCTGTCTTTGGGATATACTGTCATTTTTACTCTCCGTGGGGACTTAGCTGCCTGGGGTTTCTCTATCTCCCATGCTTTTGTGCCCCAGAGTGTGGTTCTTCAGTGATGCTACAGCACAGCTGATGTATTCCAGTTCAGTGGCTGAAGTGGTCCGGGTGTGTGGGGCTGCACAAAGACCACCTTCGACAGCCATCCCTTTTGGAGGAGGTGGTGAATTTGCTTCTGGACCCTCTGGAGATCCTTGGGGTTACGAAGCAACGTAGGTTGAAGGTGGCAGAGGTAAAAAACACCTCTCCTCTATCCAGCCAGCCCAGAGGAGCTGTGGAAGTGCCTGGCCCTTCTCCCTTGCCCTCCTTACTGGAACCCAGGCTGGAGGCAGCAGAAAATAGGTGGACACTTCTGCAGTTTCTCAGCTTCCCACAGGGATTTCGTTGCCCTGTCGTATGTCATGAATAAGTTGCCTTACGCAAGATGTTCTATTTGCCAGAGGGGTTATTTGCTGTACTTTGATGTAATAACCCTGTACTATTGCATTATTTGGAAATAATTGTATTGCTTTAAGTATTTTGTATGCAAATACCTTACCAGGAGAAAAAGCCCCACCATAATCTTGATTTTTACATCATCTATTCTTTCACTTCTTTGAAAATTATGTCTCGTTACAAAATTGCTTCCACTAACTAGTGTTGCATCACCAGTACCCCACCGCGGATATGCCTTCCTGGGAAGGAGAGGGTGACAGAAACAAACACCTACTCTAATGTGTCATTAGAAATGAAACAGACCTAAAACTTGCTTCTGCTTGCCAATGCTCAGATCTTCTAAAAGTCTGTCTCCGGCAGCGAGACCAAGGATGCCTCCAGATTACAGAAACTGTGCTTGTGCTTGGACAAAAATAGCGTCGAACAATTTAAGATTATAGGTTCGCATGGTGCCCGCAAAGCTGTTTGTTTATGTATGGGATTAAAATCTTCATTTTCCACCTCTATTTGCTCAAACAAAGTGGGTACTTAGATCAGTTAAACAGAGTTCCCCATTCATTTCCACTGGCTGTCGCCTTTGTGCGTTACATCCGCTTGTGCATAAACCCGCTCTTTGTTTTGTTTTGAGGTGCTTCTTAAGGCTCTATCAGGGAACAAGTGGCAATCTATAATATCTTCAAAAGCAGGGTGGATAAAATAGCAGTAATCTGATACTGACACGTAAAGGTCACCCAAAGGCACCGCTGAAACGGGACGGGAGAAGCTGCCTATGGATGGAGGGTGCCAGAATTTGCCTTTCAATACTGAGGGGTTTGGGGGTGGGTTTTTTTTCATTTTGAAGTGTCTTTTTGGGGAGTTGAAGTAGTTGCTCTGCTTTGTCAAATGGCAGTGGAAGCTGTACGTAGGTGTTAAGCACATTGGGCTTGGCATTGTGTTAGCAAAGTGACCTTTTAAGTCCCCCTTTACCGTCACCAGCAATATGTCTGGTGCTTGACGGTGCTAGACTTTGACATCCCCAGCATCGGTTACAGTTTGAGACTCTCTTGGTCATTCCCTCATTTTCTTTGGACACAATACCCAGGGTATCATGTCCTACATAGTTTGTCTTGTCTTGTGCAAGTTCCCTGGAAAGAAAAGAGATTTGCACTTGGATTTAAAAAATAAATACAAATCTCGGTAGGGCTCTTTCCGTTGACTTGGCCATGGCCTTTAGGCTCTCACAGAGAAACTTTAAAAAACCCTGCTGGGGGTTTAAGCCATGTGACTCCTGTTGATATTATAATGAGATTTACAGTGCTTAAAACCCACAGGGGACTGACTCCTTACTTGGCGTCACACAGCGTTTCTGCAGTCATCCTGGTCTACGGGTAACGCACGCTGGGTAAACGAATACATGGAAGTTGGGGTTTTTTTTGGGGGGTGGGATGTCTGTCAGACATGCTAAAATCATAACTCTCATACGTAGGCTTCATGGATTTTAATGGGGTGTTAACATGAAAGCCTACTTTCTCACCCTTTGCTGTAGTCAGGTATGGAAGCAGATGATCAAATCCCATTCTTTGCTGAATTATTCTCATCTGATGTGCACGGAGGGCCAGATGCGAGTCTGGCTTGGGTGGATGGTGTTCCTTCAGCCAGCTCCCTCTTTCTCAGCTGAGGAAACGTGTGGTGTAGCATTTTTTTAATTTCCTTGCAAGAAGCGCATCGGTTCCTTTGTTCTTTTCAAAATTTAACCCATAGAGCTTCTCCCCACTCACATTTAAAAAAAACAAAAACAAAAACCTAAACGGATCATGTTAAACCGGTGCAATGTTAATTTCTGGAAAAAGCCTTTATAAGTCTCTTCACCTACAGGGAGGGTTTTTAGGACATTACCTTACATGCAGATATATATATTTATCCTTGAAGAACGAGTTGTAAACAGCCAAAAATAAGATTTTAATGAAATAAAGAATTAGATTCACGTCCAACTCAGAATACCGTTTCTGGTCAGATCGGTACCTTTTTTGAGCTTTACCAAAAAAAGCCAAAAAAAGAAGTAATGTTTAAGAAAACCCAAGTAGTAAGTAATGTTTAAGGAAACTGAAGTTATCTTCGGATTTTCCTTGGCCGAGTCAAAAGCGGCAGAATCTTGGTAAGCATTTCTCCTGCAACTTCTCTGCATTTGGGGTAACATCTCTTGCCTACCCAGTGCATCAGAAATAATACAAGAACACAATTTTGTTACAGGACGTGGGCAGATATTACAGAACAAGAATAAACAGCACTTCCACATGTGTATAAAAGGCAAAGGGCTAAAAGTAGGCGCTTATCCATCACGTTACCTGTAATCCGGGATAAAATAAGTCATAAAAGCCACACCTAGATGCTGGTATGCATTCATATCCTTTGCATATGTTTGAAGTTCATAATACAGCACAGGCATACTGGACCAAAAAGATTTGCTATGAAAAATAATAGATATGTGAGTGAGCGCAAAATAGGGATTTCGATATTATTGTGACAATTTATTTTTAAAGTCATCTAAGGTTATGGAAATTCTTGCAAAAATAATTCCTTTCCTGAAGAAGAATTTCCCAGGCAGAAGTTGAATTAAAGAAGATATTTTAGAATATGGTTTATCAGTTAGTGCAACAGATACATTTCCCTGAGCACCACATGGCCCGGATCAAAGCGTCTCATGACTTGGATCAGTGCAGCCAAATCATTACGTATTGATTGGAATCCCGCTGAAGGATTAACCCCTTCGTGCTCATACGAATGGTTTGGGTTTTTTCCTTTAACCCTGGTCTCGGTAGTTAGAAGGCTCTGTGACGTTCCTGCCAAACCTGAGCAAGGTTAATAGCCCCCGCTAACCCCTCGTGCTGAGGAACCCTTTGATTACACGGTCCCTCTTTGGTTTTGGTTGGTTTTGTTTTAAGGGTGAATTTTGCGTTTGAAAACACATCTTGAACCTTCCTTACTGGGATCAGGAGGGGGCTGGACTTGCGCAAAGAAGCAGCCTGTAAGAGTTAAAAAAAAAAAAAGAAAAACAAAAAAAACCTACCCCAACCCCAAGCCAGTAAATAAATAACATGATGGGAAAGCCAAGGCTGCAAAGTCGGTGCTTTTCCTCTCTCCCTAGCGATGAGGAAAGCCTGGAGTCTGGTTGTATTGTGTTACAAGAATACGCTGCTGTGTGGAGGTGACTTTTCTTCCTGATGAAGTTGAATCGTAACTATGCAATGTTCATAAATTTCTTAGCAAAATATCAAGCAGGATATTAAGCAGGTCTGTCAAATGATTTCTCCCCCGTCCATGTTAATTTAAATTCTTTACAAAGCTTTTAATTAATGAATGAAATGTAGGAGGGATAGCTAAGTAAGAATGACACATGTTTCGCGCTGCAAATGGTATTTAATTCTGTTTTGAAAAACCCTGGGCAGAGGCAGGTGGGTACCATGAGATGTTTCAGGATCTGTTGTTCTTAAGAGTCTGTGTGAAGCTGAATTGGCGCAGCACCTTCCCTTACGCCACTTTTATTCTTTTCCCCTTCTCTTTTTCTCTTTCTCTCCTCCAGTTTATCCCACGAGGAGCACTCGCACAGCCATCCGCTCTACGGACACGGCGTATGCAAATGGCCGGGCTGCGAAGCCGTATGCGAAGACTTCCAGTCCTTTCTAAAGTAAGGATGGGCTTATTTGGCGCTGGCGTTGTACGGGAAAGCATGCCCTGGAATTTTTTGTGTGTGTGCTGTCACTCACCGTGGGCCTGATGCAAAGCCCATTGAAGTCAACAGAGAGCTCCCTTTCACTTCAGTGGCTTTTGGATCAGGCTCAAGAATGTTTTAACAGGGGATAGTAAATTAGCCCCATGGGGAAAGTATGGTCTTGCTCAGTGTGTTACTAGAAAATAGAGCGTTTGCAGTTCCGCAGCCTTTTTTTTTGTTGTTGTTTATTATTTATTTAAATGCTTTTTAAGTTGCAGTATTGATCATGTGAACAATACAACCTTGGTTCAACCTTGATTTTGCTTTAATTTAGAAATTTAGTCTTAAATTAACTCCATAATTGAACAGAAAATTGCAGAACATCACGTGAAATTTAATTTATGTCAAATAAGTAACTAATGAACAAAGTCTACACTACTAAAAATAAACTGTAATTATATTAATTGGGCCCCTGCAGTTTGCTGCAGACCTTTCCTTGCTGCCAAAGAACACAGTTTTACGTGTTGCATAAACAGTGCATTATGGACTAGTATGTGGTAATGGTGCATCCCGATGCGGGGAAGGACCGGCAGGGCTCTAATCACGGCTCCTCCAAAGCCAAGCCATCAGCTTTACCCCTCCAACCTGCTGGAACACAAAGGGTCCCCATCACAGAAGAGTTTTCTGTTCGGGTAGATCACCAGGTACACGTGTGCTTTTGATGCATCTTGGGCCCTGATGTTCTCTCGTACCATGGTTGATTGCTTGTAAGAAGAGCAATGGGTAGGGTCTAAATGCACAAAGGGGCAAATTCTGTCCTCATTTACAGCTGTGATCTTATAGTCCACATAAACACATGAGGTTCTTCAGTAAGTGGAACTAGTCACAAGAACCTCAGCTGTATATGTTCTTTCTCGGGCGGTTCCTGGATTTCTGTGTGAGGGAGGGAAGGGTGAGAGCAGGCAGAGGATGTTTGGTGGATGATGTTTGATGATACAGACAGGTTTTTTGCTCTCAGAACAGAGTGGGCCAGTTCTGCTGCCCCTGGCAAAACCCTCCTGTACTCCATAGAAGCCGCACTGGTCCTAGTGTAAACATCTGGTACAAGTAAGGATGGTACAGTAATGAGGTTCTCATTACAAGAGGATTACGAAATAAGAAGGTGCTAGTCAGAAATTTCCGTGAAGGGTGGCCTTGTTTCTTTTAATTCATTCTGTTGTTCACTTAAGTGAAATAAATGCTAATCTCGCCATACTTGCCAGCTCATTCATATTCATACGCCATCCTATAGCATTTAGACCTTTAAAACAATTCTAATTTTTACTGCACTTAATGCAAGGGAAGGGTGCCGTGGTAGCCTTAAATATCAGGATAATATGTGTAGTCACATAAGGACAGATTGTGCCACCTTTGCTTCTTGTGCTGGTCCCCTCTTCCAGATTAGACCTGTTGGTTTTGGAAAGATTTCTTAACAGAGCAGTAGGTTGTTTTTTATATGGTGCTCTGGAGATGTTTAAGTAGACCAAGTCCACCGGTTTGCCTGGAGGAGATACTTGGGGCAATCAGTAGGTAGGGATAAAACCACTACCAGCCCAGGCTGGACCGAAAGTGCCTCCATCCACTCCCAGCTCCAACAATTCTGGTTCTTTTATCACTCATTTATCATCGGTCTTTTTATATATTAGTACGTTTTTCCCCATTGAAAACTTTCAAGAGAAATATTCTGTGTGAGTTTCTTAAACCCATTGGCTCACGTAAATTTTCTCATCATCCATATTCTACAGTGTCCAGACAAAGTCTTATTGTTCAGAGTGATACTTAACCCAGAACGAATGTAGAAATGAATGTCCCCGAGCAGCATATTGACGCTGCTAGGAAGTGAGCATTGCTTCATGAAATGATACCGTAGCCTTCCACGTCTCCTGTGGAGCGCCTGTCCTTAAATTGAATTGCCATTTATCAGAATTCATTACTCAAGGAAAAGATAACAGGTAGATGGCTCAGAGTTTCTTTCTGGTACTCGTATAATCCGTGAAGCTCTTTCGACAGTCCCCTCAAGAGAAAAGCTCTTGTTTACCAAGCGAAATACAGCCTGTGTATCAATTGAGCATTGCTTAATTTCACTTACCTCGGTAAAAAGGCCTGTTAGAAAAAGCAAAGAGAAGTTACATGTGGAATGAAAGCCCTGTATGCCAATAAAATGATTCTGCAGTTGAGGGAGAAAAAAGGACTCGCAGGTCTAAAACATGGTTCATTTCTTTTCCTCCTGAGGAAGAAATATCATAACTGTTGGTAAATCAAAACCAGAGATTTGACACTCTTCTGTGATCGTTCTGTAGTGTTTGTTCCCAAGGTGAGGTACACCACAGGGCCCTTGATTTCAAAGATAAATACTGTACAAATAACGATCCTAGTTGTCTTTCACTCACAGCCAACAGGAGGATGCTTATCAGAACCAGCAGATACACAGGCTATTGTACGCATTTATTTCCCTATTTCTTTTTGGAATAAGTTGCAGTTTTAGCATTGTTGGTGGGGTTGTGTGGGTTTTTTTTTTTATTTATTTTATTTTTTCAATCCAGCCATTCGTTAGCACGTGACGTGGTATCCGTTAGAGCTACCTGCTAGCGGCGGGGGCTGCTGCTCAGCCTCCCGAAGCCCCTGCCAAGCTCCACAAAGCTCCCCGAGCCCAAAACCAAACCCATGTCCAGTGTCACCGCGTTGACCCGGTGGCCTCCCGTCGAGCTGCGGGAGGCGAGGTGAGAGCTGGAGGTTCCACACGTGTCTGGCGTCTTAACCAGGGCCCCTCTCGCAGGCGGCAACCAAAGGAGCAATTAGTGGCACAGAGCGACTTTCCTTCAGAATTGCCTATCTCCTTGATTTCATTTGCATGTGTTTAGAGACTGTTGCAGATAGAAATATACATATATATATATATATACACATCTCTCATATGGCAAGTTGTTCAGGAAGCCCCGTGGAGGGAGGGTGGTTTATTCAGCCAGGTGTCGAGGCATCCAGGGCAGAAAACAGAGGAGAAGATGAGTATAGTTTTATCCGTTTCCCTCCTCCTTTTATTTTATTATGATTTAGATGTGCTTAATCATGGCTGTACCATTTGAAAATGAAATATCTCCTTTAAGGGGGGGGGGGGGGCAGACCTTTGGAGAGATCTTGGGCTCCTTTGGAGAGATCTTGCAGTCCTCTTGCTGGTCATCTGCTTCATGTGGGTTTAACTTGGGATGAAACGAAAGGGGAGTTTGTGTGAAAGAAACGACTAAGTGCACTCTGTAATGTTTTCACAAGTGTTTTTATCATGGTAACATCTTGTTTACTTTAGTTGCCTGCCTAAAACTACTTGGAACATGTTAAGAAAACATTTCGAGAAGGCTTCTACAAAGAGGCTTTTGTTTCGCAGCAACTGTGAGACTGCTCGGCTCACAAAGGTGTTAACTTTCAACCCCTTAAGCACTTCCACATGAAATTCCAGCAACTATGTTTGTGGTTTTGGAAAAACAAAGTGTATATTAAAGAAACCAGGTATATGCTAATACATGTTGAAGTAGGCCGGAAATCATAAATTGTTTCAAAGGCATTAATTGCTATCATTTGCATGTCAGAACGTTCTGCAGTGAAATCATCTGCAGTTAGCACAACAGAGACTTTTTAATCAAATAGGTAGCAAGGGCAGAGGAAAGGCTAGTCTTAATAAAGATGTCTCGGTTTAGAGGAGGTTTTTTTT
>VZRU01004302.1:46901-62214 GCA_013398155.1 Pedionomus torquatus
TTACTCCACAGAATACTAAATATTACACATCTGAGATCAGTGGTTAGCCAGCGTGGGAGGAGAAGTAGGCCAAATTGTTCTGTGTTGTAAATCACGGGAGTCAGTGGAGTTAAATTTAGCTTGTCGGATGCTGAAGATCTTGAAATCAAGGCAATTTAAAGGTAAAAAGAAAGTGCAGATGGGAGATCAATATTTGGGGATTTTTTTCTTTCTTCTTTTGCTCTTCTGTGAAGGTACTAGCCCCAAAGCTGTAGCCTGACCCTTACAGCAGTTTTATTTTAATTTATTAATTTTTGAATTTATTTTAACATTTGCATGGGGGAAGTTTTTTCAGAACACGTACCACGATAAACCTTGAATTCTAGCTGTTCTAGTGTTCTGGATGAGTTTTTGTTTCTTTGGGATGAAGAAGATTTGGTTTGCAGTAACTGTCCGTATTTTTCTCTCTTTTATTGTTACATATTTTGCACACACTTATGCACCAAATTTTATGTGTTTTTTTGTTCTTTACACAGTCATGTGTTTTGCTTTATTTTTAATCATGTATACATGAGGGTTCTAGTTCTATGGGATTTAATTATTCATGTATTGCAGGTGTCCATTTAGATATATCCAGCATCTTCCAGTCAAGTAATACGAAATTATATATGAAATTATTTTACTATAGTTTCTTGATCGCACTTTCATTTACCTAATGGAGGAAAAACAACTGGTCTGCAAAATTTCTCTTACGTACAATTGAACCTGCTTCTGAAAAAAATGTGCTTAACGTACAGCGAGTGATGGGAGGATACAGAAGTCAAAGCAGGACAAAGGGAAGAAAAAAAACATTTTAAAAAATGATCTTAAAAATCTTAGCTATTGGTGAAGACCTGCTGGATAACATTCAGATTGCTTGTTCATCCTGGTAACTACTTTTTTCCTTTTTGTTTATCCATTTCACTTAATGATTTTCTGTGTGTTGTTACAGACATCTCAACAGTGAGCATGCGCTGGATGATAGAAGTACAGCCCAATGTAGAGTACAAATGCAGGTTGTACAGCAGTTAGAGCTACAGGTAAAATAAAATTTATTTTAATATTACCTCAGTATTAATCGAATCCCATTCTCGACAGCAATAAAAAATGAGTTCTGCTTTTCCCCCTATGATTGAAAACCAACTTTCCAAACCTTCTTGTAGTAGTTTTAAAAACCGTCAGAAGAAACTGCAGCTTCATTTCCTCTTTCCTAAACCATAACTTGAAAAGAAATAGGAAACTTAAACGGGCTGACTGATTGGAAATCCATCAGTATGTATCTAATGCTTTTTCTACTCACCCAGGGAGGGGGAGGTGGAGTTGGGGGGGGATGAGCCAAATATGGTCCCCTTCTTTTAGAGTTGTTGATACACGGGGGAAATGGTTAATGTTTATTTCAAAACGCTGCATGACCTGGCTTGTTTGATGGTCTCTCATGTACTAACACTCTTCACGTATTATTATTACTATGATTATTATTATTATTATTATAATTTTTCCTATTCTTACTACTGGTAGTATTTTTTGCCATTTGTAGCAAATTGGTTGTTTTATTATTTTTTTTTTTAAAGTTCTAAAAGGGGGTAAATTGGAATATATTGAATGCAATGCAAAGGTATGACCTGTTTGTGTAACTGCCTTTCCAAATGCTTTCGAGTCCTGTCTGTCTCCCTGCTCCTCACGCTCCAGCTGGGCGGCTTCGACAGCGTGTCTGTGTGTAGGCAAGAGGTTAGCAAAGAAGGGGAAATTAAAACAATGTTGTACATTATATAGTTACCCGCTATTGAAAAACCTATTTTGTATGCAAGACAGCAGCGTAGAGATATATGGAAAGCCTTGGGCTAAGTACAGAAGATAATTACATTTGGAATTTTACTGAGTTAAGTCATTTATAGCTTCAAATAGTTGGAGAGAAAAATCAGCAAAAACACACTTAAACTTCTTGTTGTTACTTTTCAAGATAAGCATTTAAAAAAATGTCTTTTATCTTCTTATCTTACAAATTACCCTTTTTCTTTCATAGATATTTCCTAAATTTTACTTTCAGGAACACGCTGGTCATGACACTCTTTCACTATTAGCTGGAGCAATATAAACTATTTTAATACCAGTTTTATAAAAATCAAACTACCAGTCATAAAATATCAGAGTCTTGCTGAAAACGTTATGAGAAATGGTCTGTTATTTTAACAAGTTTCTTGGGAATTAGGAAAAAAAAAAAATAATCTGCAGTCTTCCTGGTAAACCGAGATCTGAGATAATATTTTACCAAGATGCAGTGATATTCAGGCTGAAGGTAAATCTAGATTCTTCAGTTGGAGTCAGCTTGAAAAGCATTAATCCTGCAGTCGCTGGGGATGGCTGTGCCTGGAACTACAGGAGGATGCCCTGCGTTAACACAGTTGGATGGGACAGAGATGATACGTGATTATCACCTCTCCATAAGCCCTGGACAGGATTTTTGAAATATTTTTATCAGCAATGCACTCCGCTAATTGTTGCGAGTGACTAATAGTGACAGCTTCGCACCTGAGAAGCGCTGGGGGATACTGCTTCGCTTAGAGGCATTGCCTGGGGAGGCAGCATGAGGTCCCCAAGGCAAGAACATCATTTCAAAGCGGCGTGAGGGCCAAAAAGTTCTGGATTTGTTTTTTGACAATCATATTAGGCCAGTAGATAGGGTGAAGCGGAGGCTTAATTTGGATAGGGATGTTAATAACAGAGTGAGACCATCTATGCATTGGCCAGCAAGGGTAGGGGGAAGAGGAGGGTGATCCTGCTTCTGAAATGCACCTGTAACTCCCCTCTTCTCCCTCTCCTTTCATCCTGTCAATCAGTCCTTGAATACTTAAAAAACAACAACAAAAGAAAGAAATCTGCCTAAATATATATTATTTTATATATATATATATAAACCTGCAAGGTTATATATATATTTATATATATATATGCAGGACTTGTCCTGCAGTTTGTCTGGCTGTGACCTGGTTTTGCACAGACCTGTAATAAAGCAAAGTCTGGCCCAGTAATAAATAGGATATAGCAATGATGTGGTCTGCAGCACCCAAACGTTGTGGCAGGAGGACTGAGACCATTGGCCTGAGAGTCCCACAGTGGAGCAGTTACCAGCAGAGTGGTGACAAGATGCCCCGTGGCCAACTGTTGGAGTGGTGGGATCTAGATGGAGGAGGGACCCATAGCCTTTCCCACTTGGCCCGTGGTACTCAGCACTGATGAGAAACTTTGCCTTCCAGTGGAGCTGTGAAGTATCACATGCTGCTCAGGGTCCAACAGATGGACCCGTGGCAAGATCTAAATGTGCCACCAGTTCATCCCCGTATAGCCTCGTCAGGATGGGGGTAGAATTTAACAAATTCATTCCACCTGAGGACGCACTTCAGTTTTGAGTGCGATGGACCCAGATTGCAGGCCTCTTTTTTTCTTTATGCTTTTATTTATATACAATAGCTTTATCAGTCTCTTAGAGATAAGTGTATTGTCTTCTAAAGAAAGTAATTTCTGAACGAACTTTTTGAAAAAAGCAAAAGACCAGGTCAGACCTGTTTGCATTTTTTTGCAAATGCCCCTTTGCAGAAGTATCTTGAAGCTTTGTTTTCAGCATTTCCATCACAAACATACGTAAAATATCACAGACAAGGTAGAGATCTTCTCATATTTCACTTCATTTAAACCATTGTGACATGATTGTTGTCATTACAAAGAGCAAAAATTGGGCTGCTGGGTAAAACACAAACACAGGAACCTATCCCTGTCCTTCACCAGTTGCTGGCTGGAATAGGATGTCCATTTTGCTGCACCACCTTTGAGTGGAAAAACATTTCAGGACAGCAACGAGGCTATAAGTTTAAAAAATGTATCTCCAGATGGCAGAACATGAAGACAGCCGGCCATTTTCAGTGTTAAGCACTGCTTGGGCCTGTTTTCCTAAAGCATCCGTTGATACTCTTGAAAAGTGGGTCCTAAACAGCACTGCCTCCCTGGGCACGAACGGGAGGGAAGAGGCTACACCTCGGTTCTCTCTTGCATTGCTTCCTTCTGCTTTGTCTTTGGTCTGTCCAAAGTCCTGCTGCTGAAGAGATGTCCCTTTCTTGTTGATGTGGCCTTGTTGCTTCTGTTGAGTGCCCTCGCTGGGCTTCCATTTTCACATTCTTGCTTCTTGCCGTTGTTTTCTGTCTGTTCTTCCTCCTGTGCAAGCTCTCCATCATCTGTGCCTAGCGTCTTCTCTCCTGTTCCTTGGTCTCCAGACCCCCATGGTATCCCCTCCCCTTGAGCCCCTTGTGGCCTGCGCTTTCCATGTCTTCCCTCTCCTGCCTTGCCCACCTGGGGAGCGTTAGGATTCAACTTCTCTGGAGCAAGGTGCTTGTCTTGGTGTCCAAGTCTGCAGAGCTTGCTCTGGATGTTTTTGCGGTTGAACCATGATTAGGCACCTAGATCATGCTCATACCACACAGAGCTGAGGGCAACCTCATGAAATCAGCTTTCCATGAAGAACTGTGTGGCCATCTGAAAACTGTCACCGCGTGGAGCTTTCCAAATGGATATAGGAAAAAAGAATGAGGCTTCTGATGGGTCCTCAGGACACCTGTACCGAGTAGATCCTTTCATGTGTGGCAGAACAGCCCTTGCCCAAGAACACTATCAGTTGATCAAGAGTCTTTTCCAGCAAGTCTGCTTATAATCCCCAGTTTTGGATCATCTCCACTCCAGTGAGTGCAACCAGGGAGAATTTCCTCCTGTTGATGGCCAAGCAAGTCCTCGTGGCTTCTTTTGTATGACCCCACTGACCAGAGGGGCTACTAGTGACATTCTAGTTTTATATCTCTCCTGCTTCCTGACCTAAGGGAAAAACAGTTTAAAGAAATTCTTCAGATTTTTTTACTTCTCTTCAGTGCTTTGAAACTGAGAGACCTCTATTTTTCATAATTTAAACTCCTGCCTAACTGGGTGAGTGTTTGAATTCCTAGACTATGACAAAATGCTAGCTTGTGTCTGCCTGAAATGTCGAGAGGATCTCTAATAACCTCCATCCACCAGCAACGGCGTTAAAAGCATTGCTAAGCTGATGAGTGAAAACACTACAAACAAGGACCCCGGCCGTTCGGAGGGAGGTGCGGGGCTCCGTTTCGCCCGGGGGTCTGGGGGGAAAGCTCTGCAGGGTTCCCCCCCCCTCCCAGGGCTGCCCGGCTGCCTCTCCCTCCTGCTGCCGTGCCGGTGCGGGCAGGAAGCTTTCAGGTGCCTGCCTCTTATTTATTTTGGCTAGAAGATGTTGTTCTTCTGCAGTAGCCCGCAGACCACAATTTAATGCACGGATGACCCTGCCAAGCAGCCCGTGTGCCCAGAGACTGCTCCGAGGGAGAGATTGCACAAGAGAGCTGCGCTGAGGGCCCAGCAATTGCTGAGTTTTACTTTGTTTTGCGTGAAACACGGCGGCCGAGGGGGGCCAGACCTCTCCTTTCTCTGAAGAGGTCCTCGGAGGACTCTCAGAGGGAGAAGTTTCTGCTGCAGCGCTATGATAAGAGCCCGGCTCTTCTGTGAAGTCCCACACAGATCTGGTGATGAGATTGCAGGAGATCTGCTGGAGGTGTCAAGTTTACTCCCTCGCCATTGAGGTTTTTTTGACCAAGAAAAGAGCAACCGTTTGAAAAGCCCAAGTCGTTTTGCTCTTGCACTTCCAGAGCGCCCGGTGGTGACACCATTTTTTCCTTTCTTTAATTCCTGCCAAGTTTTATCCCATCGTAACGCCTTTCTGGCACGGTCAGAAATCCCTCGCCTCGCGGAGAGCACGACAACCTTGACTCTAAGGTTATGAATGGGGATTTATGACCAAGTCTCCATTTGTATACACTTAGCCCAACTTTACTGCTACAAACAGATGACGGTGATAAGGTGGGCAGGTTGTTTAAAGTTCTGCTGGAACGCCAGCACAGTTCTCCTCTTGGCACCAGGAATCTGGCTCGTCTGAAGCACAAACTCAGCTCTGCAAAAATTGTCATTTGTAAGAACCTGATCCAAGTTCTGCTGGAAACAGGAGCTTTTATGTTGGGCATGTAGGTTACTAACACCCCCTTTTCATTCCCATTGTTTCTTAATATCTTTCCATTGTATTTTTTCTTTCTCTTCTGAAGAGCATCTGGAAAAAGTCCTATTTGCACGCAAAACCTTTTCAAGTTTCCAAAAATACTGAGATTTAGTGTCTGGCCAGTGTCTTGTGCACTGGGAAGCCATCCTGGCCAAAGATGCAAGTGGTGTGATCCCGAGACACCAGCTTGGTGCGGATCTCAACCGAAAAATGCAAGAGGCGCCAAGAGCAGGAGCTTTGGGGCATGATGTGATGAGAAATGGTGAAACCATTGGTCCTGCAGCGTTGGGTGCCCTGCCCTGAGCGCTCTGGGGTGGTTCCTGATGCTGTCAGCCTTACCCACCCTGCTGCCCACATGCTTGGGATGCTGGCAACTGGCACTGCTGCTCCTGCCCCATGCTTGGGTGTCCAACCTGGCAGCCCAGGGTGGCCACCAATGGGCTGTGCCACCTTTTCAAGTAAAAGCAAAGCATTTTTTAGCCCCATGGAGATGCCTTGTGTGGTTTAACCACTGCAAGGGCCAGTAAGCCTGTATGAAGACTTAAAAGCCACAGTCCATTTGTGCAGCTTGTTTTCTGGTCTGAAAAGAGGGGAAACGGGGCTGGGAACTGCTTTCTGCTGCGCCTCCCGAACTGGAGTGGGGCTGGTTAATAAACATGATTCACTGTTGTCTTTTAGCTGTCAGGGCTAGAGTGAAGCTCTTGGTGCCGGCAGGTCTAGCTCTTCTCACTCCAGGGCTAATGCATTTTGCTTTGGGAAATAGTGACACCCAGCACCACACGTTAGCTTTGCCTCACAAATAGACCATATACAATTTCCAAACTACTCAGCAATAAAACTCTTCTGTCTCATGCCTCGGTGCCAGCTGTTTAATTAGGAATAAGCAGAGATGGGGTTTTATTCGTACGAGTAACAGAGGATTTTTATTATTTATTTTTTTTCCCCCCCTCCCCTTTCAGCTTGCAAAAGATAAAGAGCGCCTGCAAGCCATGATGACGCACCTGCACGTGAAGTCAACCGAACCAAAAGCCACCCCTCAGCCCGTAAGTACCCAGCTGTGCCGAAAGCAAACACAACCTCACAACAAAACCCCTTCTTCCTGCTCCCCACCCCAGCGGTGTGAAGATGCAAAGCGCCGCTTTGCAGGGGGCACCGCCGACCCGGGCGCCCGGGTTTCACCGTTCCCCTTCTCTCTTCAGGGAGTTTGAATGAAGTTTTGCTCTAAAGCTGATGCGTTGAGGCCTTTTCTGGCCTCATGTACTAGCCCGGGCGTCGTTTTGCATCAGAGCAGCTTGCATGAAACCTTAGCAAGTGTTAGGAAGGAGATGTAATTAAATTATATTTTGTATATTTATTTTTCTTTCTCCCTGTGTGACAGACACTTAGGGTAGAAGAGGCTCTAGCTGCGCCTTTTGATGATAATCGCGGTTACCCGGTATCAGGTTTTACGCTGTTGAAACTGAGAAGGGAAACCTTCTCCAGCCCAGATGGCCCTTTAAAATAAAAGATATGGGGGGAAGCAAGTGGCTTTGTAGCCCAAGGCAACACCTGGGTACCCCCAAGCCCAGGCAAATCCACCATTGCTTGCCCCTGACCAAGATGACCCTTCTTCAGCTGTTGCTCGCTCCCAACCTCTTTAACGCTGAAAATGTTCCTCAGAGCCTCCAATGATTATTCAAAATGGAGAGAGTGCTTTGCTTCTTGATTTTTAAGATTTGTAAGATTTAAAGGTACACTGGCTTTATTTGATTTTGCTTTGAGTCATTGTGTGAAAATTAATTGAGCGTTGACAATCTATAGTTAGTACTAGCAATTTTAATCAATATGCAATGATGCAGCATAATGACAAAGTATTGGTTTATCTGTTTTGACTGATTTTTTTTCTATAAATAAAGCAAACACACGCCCATATATGTGTGATTTATGGTGATAGAAATAAAAAGGAGTCAGACTATTAACCCAGCAAATATGGTAGCCTGCCAAGATGCAGTTGGTAGACAAAATTAATGTCTGAAACAGAACACATTACAGAGATAGAGAACATAAAATCATTAAACACTTCGCGCACCCATTTTTACTAGAGAAGGATTTCTCAGTTTCCATGTAGTTGGAAATAAATGGCTGCAGAAGTGCATAGGGAGGCTACTAGACAGAAAATTGCGGGCTATTCAGCAACACCGGAGCAGATGTCAAAGTCAACGGGAAATTTCGGTGCCTTCTTGGAGGGAGCTGAGTGGTAGGTACAAACCCTTCCATTTAAGCTGTTGAGGTGGCGAAAATTGCTTGATCCGGTGGATACCAGCCCTCTAGAGTAGAAACTGCTTATGGTGTCTGTAAAAATAGCATTCTTCTAGTTCCTTGCATCCATCTCGGCCTGAATGCAAATGCTTCAGCGCCTTGTTGGCAAAGTACGGAGACCCAACAGGATGGGGAGGAGGTTTGGTTTCTATAGCTCTTACTGGATTAAAAATTAAAACAGCGGAATAATCTGGGAGTCTCAAAGCACTCTGCCTTGAGGCCTTTCATAACGGCGGTGCCCCTCAGGAGGAAGGATTAAAAACTAAAGGGAGGAAATCATGAGAAGGCGAGCGGCGTTTGGCAAGGCAGCTCGTGATCGATGCTCAGCCGCGGAGGGCAGGAAGCTTTGGCGGGTGTTGTAGGCTAAGGAGATACCAGGCGGTGTCGCCATGAAGATTAGTGTTAACAGCTAATAAACAGGGAAAAGCAGCGGGGGGAAAAGAAAAAAAAAATTAAAAAAAAAATAAAGTGAACGCAGGGGGAAAAGGGCTGTCTTGATTAGTATTAAAAATGTTTTACATTCTGGAAAATTATAGCTTTGTTGGGGACCTCCTACTAAATTTATTTTTAACTGCTCTATTGAAAATTCTGTACCACTAGTCAACATTATCTCTCAGTTGCTCAGCACAGTGTTTCTTTATTAAAAGAAATAGGCATGAATATTTTTGACTGAAAAATTAATAGCTTTTGAATTCATACACAGCAGGTTTTCTTTTGCAAAGAAGTCCAATATCGCTGCACAGCACTTCTATAACCATTTATTTAGAGTCCAAGTCAAACCTTTGACAGCTAGAGCAGTGTTACAAGCCAACATAAAGAACTCCAAGATGTAAACCAACAATAGGCAGTCTGTGTGAGGTTTGCCATTGTCAAATACATAGATTGTTTGGATTAGTTTATGTAAATGTACTGTTGTATTACCCTTTGGAAAAAAAAAGATCACATTTGTGTATGAAAAGTGGTTTCGTTCACAGGCAGCATTATAAATTCCTTATCCTTTAACTTACATGTTAGAAGTAAAAATTGGTGCCTGACAGGCCTATATTGTGTGGCACTCTGTTGTTGGATTGAAACTGCCTTCTTTTCATTTATTGAAATATAGAAAAATTTATTACAGATACCATCTGATAAATCAGAAATTATTAAAATATGTATAGGTGAAGCATTTGAAAATTAATTATAAAATGTAGAAGTATAGTGTTTTGCATAAATTGTGCTTTCCTAGTGAAAAAAATACACAGGCATTGCGGAGACTGTGCTAGACCCTACTCCTTTTAACTCAGTGGGATAGGACTTTGGTAAAAAGATCTGATGACCATTATTGCGGTGCAAAGTATTCTTTACATCCAGTAATTAATTTTTTTAACACGTAACTAATGCAAGGTGTATGTTAGAATTAATATATTACGGTCCATCGGTGATTTTAAAGGAAAGAGCGGCTGCGAATCCAAACGTAGCAGTGAATTGGGATTTAAAATCACAGGCTTTTCATGACCGAGGAAATGTTTTTATTCTGCTCAAAGGTTCTTAATGCTTGTTTTTAAACCGTTTTGATACCGGCAGGTAAAATTGGTGACTGAGGGTCTGTGTTAACCACGTGCCATTTGTAATCCACTCTGACCATTGGTGCCGCCTTTGCCTTTTTTGGGCTTCAGGCTGTGGCTGAGTTGGGTGGGTTTGGACCCGTTGGACCACAGCCAGGTTCTTGGTGGTTGTGCATCGGTTCAAAACTTGCCCAGCGTCAGGGAAGGGTTGTTTGCCCAGTCTAGCCATCTCCATCCATCGCATCCTCACTCCTTCAGGTGGCTTTAGCTTCTCGCAGTAATTTTGACCTTGGGGAAGGGTGGTGGAGCATCCCATGCATTTCGCTGCAGCTGTCCACCAAGACACCTGGTCAACCTTAAATCCAATAGGATTTAAGCATGTTAGGTAGCCTAGTGGTGGATGGTTAAATCCTTGGCAGCTGGATATGTAGGTGGGGAGGTCACTGTTGATGCCTCAAAGGGTGTACTCTTCCCCTGCTCCTTGGGAGCTGCTGGGATGGCACTGAGGAGGGGAGAGCACATCAGGAGCTAGGGGCAGTGCTCAGTGCCACCTTCAAAAATGCCCAACTTCATCGTTAGTTGGGTCTGGTGGGAGGTGTCCCTGCCCATGGCAGGTGGTTGGAACTCAAAGATCTTTAAGGTCCCTTCCAACTCTAACCATTCTATGATTAAAATTCCCAACGGTGCAGCACTTTTGAAGAAAATGGACATATCTCACAACTTACTGCTGGGAGCAGGCAAAGTTGCTGCTGTCGCTGCTACATGTGTTGTTTTGGTGAGGCTGAAGGACCTGAATAAAGTGAGAACAAAGCTGTCCGGGAAGGAATATGCTGTGACAAATTGGTGATTTTTTTTTTCGAAGTTAAAATGAAAACCAACAAAACACAACACCAAAGCCAGAACAACGATTTCTCAAGGATTTTCTTTCTGGATTTGCTATTAAGATACCTTCCCCTACGTGCTATTTTCATTGGTGTTAGTGGTCAGCATAATAGGTTGAAATGGAAATGTGCTTTCTTTGGGGGGATTAACTGATGTTGAAGTTCATCGGAAGGGAAGGAGAAGGAAAAAGCATCAACCAACAAGTAATTCTGCATACTAGGCGCTATAACTGTCTTTTAAAAATAGACAGAAAACTTTTAAAGAAACTTTTGGCACTTTAAATAAAATGCACTGCTAGATAGCCCTTCTTTAATGTATTTTTTTACCCTAACCATAGCAGTTACGATTGTTTTGAAATACTGTTTTTAGCAACTGTAATAACAAAGCATTAAAAAAAAATAGTCTTTTAACTGTTGAGGTAATGACTGAGCATTTTAGCTGCTGTAGCCGTACTTTATAGTTTGAAAAAATAGCGATACGCAGCAATAAAGAGAGATTCTCAAGCACAACAAAAGCTGTTTTTATATACTGGTTTTCATTAAGTCTCACTCCTCAGCTTCGGTTTCCTCAGTGTTCCTGCCAATAACAACACCTGCTAAGTGATTGCTGCCTGCCAGGCTCTGCATCTCATACACTAATGTGTCCAGGCTGAAACGGGAGAGGAAGATAACAGCATTTAACCAAGTTTTTAGGCCCAGCTTTCTCTCCCGCCCTCAGCCTCAACAAAAGGAGTCTCTGCTCGAGTATTTCAGTCCCGGGATCTCAGGGCGTATAAATGTTCAGCCCCAGCTGGGACTGGAGCAGCAGCAGCATCCATGGCCAAGGAGTCGCTGCCCTGCGATAGTGGGCATGGCCCCACCGTGATGCTTAGAAATACACATATAGATATATATATTTATTTTTATNGTGCAGCCACTCTTGTCGTGTAAAATGTTTCCACAAAAAGAAATCAGACCAAGCCCTAATGGGAGAGCCACTTACTGGAAATCTATTTTACGGGGTGAAGGAGAGGGTTACCTCTCTGCCTTGTTTATGTCTAAAGAAAAAAAAAAAAAAAAAAAGAAAATGACTCAAGTCTTCACCTTTAATAGGAAGACATGGCTGCTTCTTGAATGGCAAAGTTAATAATAAAATCCTAAGCAGGATATTGAATGCTGAAACAATTATGGCATTTATGATTCAGTTAAAACAGTATGAGGAAATGTTCTCAAAAAACAAAACTGAACAAAGCACCCAACAAGGGTCAGTGATTGGGGTCCAAAACTCTGCAAATTCAGACTTGTGGGTTTTGGTGGGGTTTCTGTTGCGGTGGTTTTTTTTCCCTTCTTGTTTTTGGGGCCTTGGGGGTATTTTATTTTCTTCTTTTTGTTTTGTTTTTGAGGCCTGAGGAAATCCTCCCTCCCCTCCCATCCCCAGTACAAACATGATAAAACCATTTAACCTTTTGGGTGTGAGGGACATATCTCTCCAGCTTTCTTGAAGGGTTCCCCACGTTGTCCCTTAGTGCAGTGTGAGAGTTCCCACTCGTTAATGCTCTAACTCTGTGCCTCGGGCTCCCTCCCCTCTGACAGCATCCGTACCTCATCCAAAAAATTACGGTATGTGGGAAACGGGCCGTTTGTGAAATACCCACGCGAGCAGCTTTTCTAATCATAGTAACTTGTTTTTAAATAGAAAATGCAAACAGGGAGAAACCGTGTCGAATTTCCATCAGGAAAAGAAACCCTCCCAGCCCGGTCCCTCCCTGATCTTTGCCCTGCACAACCATCCGCGGCCGCTTTCACGCTTCTAATTGATGCCAATATTAAGATTTAATAGTTTACCGTTGGGATTAATAATTCAAGATGGCAACAAAACCAACACCATTCATAATTTGTTATTCTGCTCTAATTCCCAACCGATTTTTCAGCCTTCGTGCTATGGATGCAACAAAGAAAGCGGCGGCGAGGGTCTGACGGAGGGAGCGCAGCCTTCTCCTCCCTTTCCTCGGCACCGGCAGGGATCAGAGCCCGGCTGGAAGGGGAGAGTGTCATCAAATAAAACACGGAAAAAGGAAAAAACTTCGCTAGCGATCGACAAGGTCGTGTTTCATTAACTTGTTGGTTCAGGCTCGCAAATGGTCGTCGGAGGTGAAACGCAGCACACTCGCTGCGTTCCAGCTTTTTGTTCTCTCTTTCCTCACAGACTGCAGTCATGTTTAATTTGGAAACTGGGCTCCTTTGGCAAATTAGCAATTAGAACAATTTTGTGGGAATATGTATATGTGTCATTAGTTTTCCTGCAAATTAATAGCGAGAGCAGAGGTCAGGCAGAAATTTTCCACTTGACTGCAGCTCCTCTGTTGAGATTTGGCACTTTGTTTTGGAACGGCCACAGCTGCTCAAAGCCACAGTCTTCCTTTAGGAACTGTCTTTTAATTAGTTTACCTCATAGCCATTATTACAAATATTACTGCCTCCCCTCCTTGAAATAAAATTACTGTTTCTACAAAATATTCCGGTGACATCTTGCACCACTGCACATTGATGGTGGGGTCACTCGGATGCAGCGTTTAATCATTAGATCACCTCCATAAGCATCTCCTAATTAGAGTCCTTACAATACAATTTTATCTGGTAATTAGCTGAGATTGGCTGCTTCCTCTGTAGCTTATTAGTGGCAGCCCAGCAGTGGGTGTGAATCACAGTGTCATTTGTCAAGCCTGTTAAAGCCCCCCCCCNTGTTCCTAGTTGCTACCTACGCCGAAAAGCCTAAAGAAATTTAACTCCATTCCAATTCTTGAAGCGGGGAACGCTGACCTTTGTGGATCCTTTCTCGTGGTTCCCCGGTAGAAACAGATTAAATGTTAAGTTTTTACACGCTGGAAGAGGAAGGGGGCTCTTTTGAGATGGAGTAGTTGGAGATGAAGCGGGAGCAATGATCTTTCCAACGGGAGGGCCCGGCTGCCGAGCCTGCGCCGGAGACGGGCACTTAAAATTGATGCAGATTTGCTCGCAGTTATTGGACTGTTAAAATGTCCATTTAGAAACTGAGATAAAATACAGTAGATTTAATTTCATGGGGAGACCTGTCAGTTGTACTGTTATTATCGTCACTGGTCCTTTTATCGTATGTAATAGATGGATGGATGGATAACAGGGAGACATTACTATATACGTGTCCCTAATCAGTGCCCTTAAATCACGCCAGCCAACAAGCGGAGCGGGCTCTCGGTGGCACGTGGTGGCCGTGCCCGGCGCCACGGGGCTGTGAACTGGCGTCCTCACCTCCGGGTTGCATTTCGTGGTTCGTACCGGAGCGGGAGGCTGGGGGAAATCAATACCCCTATTTGATATATAACCCCTTTCGCCATCACTGGCTGGGTTCGCACTCACCAGCCTCGCCACCAAGTGTTAAATATTTCCTGCTGGAAGGTTTGTGAGCACCTGCACGGAAAGACTAGGGGTTTGCAGGTCTGTCACCTCCTTTCCTTGGAGTGATGCTGGAGTGGCGTTTGTGGTGGGACTTCCCTCGGCTCGCTCCATCTCGCCATCGGGAGGGCAAAGCAATCACAATTTAGCTGTCGCTCAGCTGCGCCCTTTCTGCAGGCGATGGGCTTTTTGTGTTGGTATTCCTCCTGTAATATTATATCCCTTTTCCACTACTTTTGTTTTGGGTAAATCCTATTATTTTTTTTTTGTGGCTATTAACTCATGTGAGGGATGCTAATAGGAATTTCTTTATCTAGTTACTTTCATACGAGGAAAATTAACACAGCGATGGATAAACATGAGGCGTTTGGGGGCACAGCCGGGTAGCCTGCCTTGCCTTCATCTGAAAAGGCTTAACATCCAGCCAAAAAAAGGAATTTTAACCACGAAGAAATAGTTGTAAAATTCTGGCCCTGTTAAATTCAGTAGGAATTTTGCTACCGACTTCAGTGGGGTCAGGATTTCACCAGGATTATTGGCGAAACCGCCTAAGGGAGAGAAACGTGGAAGTTGTCAGAGCACCTTTCGCTCGGTCCTCAGATGCTGTAGTTGAGAGATCGGGTGGTTTGTTTAAAATACTTCAGTGACCTCTGGAGAAGGAGCATCGTCTTTCAAAGGGCGTCGTAGGGCAGAAAAGAAAGGGTCGGGGAGGAACGTAGACGCTGGTTTATATAAATAGGGTTCCTGATGGAAAACACTTTGAGGTGGAGCTGGGTTGGATACACCATCCCAGGGGCCGTTGTGGTTTACAGCCTGCGGTGGGCAAAATGCCATTTGTCCGGGGCAGGTAACACCGATGCCTTCCCTCCTAGCAGGGGAAAAAAAGGGAAAAAAGAAAAAGAAAAAAAAAAAAAGGAAAAAGAATGGTGCCACTTCTGCTGGGCTGAATGCTTGCAGTATTTCATGCAGTGTGATTAATTAAATTATTCCAGAGTTAACCTACTCTGGGCTTTGCTTTTAAAATGGATGAACGGAGTGGGGAGGGGAGAGGAGGGGAGGAA
>VZRU01004302.1:67029-80010 GCA_013398155.1 Pedionomus torquatus
GAGCAGATGAGTATGGAAAAGCCAGAAGTGCCGAGGTGGGGCACCTACAGCCAGAGGAGAGACGTGGTTGCATTCAAACATCTGCTGAGCAAAGGCAGTTTGAGCCCTGACTCTTCCCCAGTTGCAGGGACGGTGTGAGCCATTTGTTAAAAAAAAAATAAATGGAAAAGTAGCAAAAAGAATCTTAGCCTTCCCCTCGCAGGCACACACACTGCTGCTTCTTCATTTACATGACAAATGCACTGCACATACCCTTTGTTTGCACAGTGATTTAGACATTCATGATTAGAGCTCCCTTTCACCATCCAGACCCGATGTTCATTAAAAAAAAAAAAAAAGGGAAAAAAAAAAAGAGAGAGAAATGATGCATGCAATAGTTGGTTTTCCTCTGTCCCACAGCAGTCTTAAATAACTGANTCTTGGTTGCCTAGACCCGGGCCATGTGTTTGGCTGGCGTCGTGCCCGCTAACGAGTCAACCATATTGACTAAATCAATGGTGCCAGTGATGATGGATGGAGTTTGTTCGCCTGCGTATTTTCAGCAAATGGCTTCTTCTGTTTTCCCTGTTTACCGAGCCCCTTTCAGCAGCGCCGGGGACAAGCTCCGGGTACACATTCGAGTGGGCTTTGTAGTAGGGCATTGGCTCAGAAAACTCCTAAAACGGGGAAGGCGCTCCCTTTGAGGGATAACAAGGCTCTGGGCGCTGTTTCAGATGGAGCAGGGGCAGAAGAGCCAAGTGACAAAAGGGAGGGGGTCTCAAGTCCTGCTTCAGCTGAGGTTCTGAGCACGCCGGAGGGGTTGGCCGGGCTCATCCTTCCCTGGCGCCCAGCTGCGGAGAGGACATCTGAGCGTGGGATGCCACGAGCGCGGGTCCCTCTGGGTGATGAGCTGTGGGGATATTATCACTTTGTTTCGGAGAGCCCTCCTCGTGTTTGCACTTGGCAGAGGCTCAGATCAGTCAGTCCGGTAGTCTGCCAGAAATAGGAGCCAACTTCCATATAAGAGCAAGCCGTGGAGGCAGGAGCCGGTGCCGGGCCGGCCGGCGGGGTGCTGCCGAGCCCCCGAGCCCCCCGCTCCGTGCCGTGGGTGTGGATGGAGGTTCGGCACCTGATTCGCATTAGCCCAGGCTGTGGGAAACCACAGCAACACCAGCCCCGGTGCCTGTCTGCTAAATCGAGCCGTCTGTACTTCCACGAAAGCCTTTCTGTTCTTTCTAACTGCTTTCTTTTCCAGGAGAGGACAAGTTTCTCTTTGCAGAGCGTATATGACTTGTTTTGAAAATGTTGAAGCGATGTTGCTCTTGTGTTCTGTATGAAATGTGCTGTATTCCACAACACGCATGCTTAAAATGATGGCTGTTCTCGTTCACACTGGGGAGAATTGTTAAGAGTAACTTGAATTGCTAATCGGGGGGTTTAAGCTTTTCTATTTATTTTGCCTTTGCGAAAATTAAGATGTAAAGAGGTGGGGGAAAGCGAGCGGGTGCGGGGAGGCGAGGGGAAGGGGCTTAACGTTGCAAAATGAGGACTGTCAAGCTGACTGTGCTGCTGTTCTTGGACAATGATGAGCGTTTTCTCATCGAAAGTTTTTGAATGTTTTCTCTTTTATACTTGCTGCAGAATGCAGTGCGTCATAATCTTAGTCTTCACAAGTGTTTTGTGCGAGTAGAAAACGTTAAAGGGGCAGTATGGACAGTGGATGAACTAGAGTTCCAAAAACGAAGGCCACAAAAGATCAGTGGGTATGTCCACCATGTTTGAACTTCTTAGCCTAGCTTGGATCATGCTTACAGTTTAACGTAGAGGCTTTTGGCTGCTAGCTGGTGTTAGACCAACCACAGGTGGTTTCGCATTGTTTCAGTTAAGGGAAACCAAGACAAACATCTCATCACTACTGTTTGTATGCCCACCAGTACCCTGACCCTGCTTGCTTGGTGTTTGTTGCATCACATGCTAGTAGCTTTTAGGTGGCAATGCATATTAACCCTCACAAACCATTTGCTTATGCTTATTGCATTTTATTTTCTTTTTCCTTTTCCCTGTATTTGATGTCTGTTCTGTCCCCGATCCCGTGTCCCTTTGTTTCCACTTCATCTCCTTTGCTGCTGCTCTTGTCCCAGGGTGCCATTCGCACCAACCTCTCACTGCATAAGTGCTTTATCAGAGTAGAGGATGAGTTTGGGTCCTTTTGGACTGTTGATGATGAAGAGTTTAAACGTGGCCGTCATATTCAACGAGGCCGTCCTCGAAAATACTGCCCTGATGAAAACTTTGGCGAGCTTGTTGCACAGTAAGAGCTTTTACTTGCTTTAATTTTTTTTTTCTGCTGTTGCTTTGCTTTGCATGGTTTACCCATCTCATGTAGACTTGCATTTCACGAATTAGTGACATCACCTTTGCTGCTAAAGAAACTAAATTTTTGGTTGTTCCGTGTATTTTGTGTGTCCTACTCTGATAATCCAAATGCCTGTAGTAATAACTCTGCTTTGACATGTTTGTTGTAGCATTTGTTTTTAGTGCAATGTAGACTAAAATAATTATCCACGCTAGCGCAGATAACGCTGCTGTAGACCTGTCAGGAAGACAGATAGATGCCAGGAAAGGCTTCAGATAAGTTTTAATTCTGATATTTTCCTTCGCTTTCAGTTGTATGCCTGGTTTTGCAATTCTTAATCAGAAAATAAGAGTGAGGTGCTTTTAAGTCAGAAACGTTGAATTAACTTCTCAAAGTTGGAAAGTCCAGTGAGACCAGCTGTAAAGATTATAATCAACAGGCCATCCTGCGTCTACAACAACCACGCACAAATATTCCTGGGGTTCTCAAAGCAATTTTCTTTGACCTTTACTCGAAGGCCATCTCTCCAGGACAACTGATCCTTGCCGGAGGGGCTCAGTTAAGATGCTTTTCACCATGATTTATTCCCACATTTAAAAAAAAAAAAACAAAAAATTAAGTAATGCCCAGTGAGTGATAAAACTTCTTGGAGATTTTTTGCATTGGCAATAACTAGTTTGTATTTGATGATTTTTTAAATTTTTTTTTTTCCCCCTGGTGGAACCAGTGGTATTTAGATGCCCACTAAAGAGGGGGCGGATGTCCTTGGCATTCGGTTTCCTCAAATCTGGCCCCTCATGTAAACTCCAGACGACTGAAGTATGGGTCCAAGATAGCACACCAGAATATTTTCTGATAACCTGCCATGCTGCCTCTGTGCCCGCAGCCCCCAGACTGTTTGGGGCAGTGACGGTCCCTCGCTGGCACCACTCGCCCAGCAGGAGATGAGGAGGCTCAAATCCTCTCTCACCCCGGTCCCCCGTTCCACTGCGAGGGACTCCGCTGCCAGCGACGTGGAGAATAATTTGCACCAAGTAGTATTTAAAATGTCCCGTGATGCTTTTGATCATAGCCTCCTCGTGATGGACCTGTACGTGGTGGCTGGCTCCCAGACACGATGAATATTGGAGAATTTCTCCTGAACACAAGCTAAAATGAGCAGAGATGCCAAGATGTGCTACTAACGCAGGGTAGTAGAACACATGGCGAGGTAACGTCGAGAGATAATGATGTTCCTTATTTAGTAAAGGCAAATATGATAACCAAAGCCTAAAAAACTCAGATATTTTCTTTAAATTAAAAAGAAAGAAAAAAAAAAAAAAAAGAAAAATGAAAGAGAACTTGTGTGGAAAAACAGTCTCAGCTCTAGTTTTCTGGTGTGGGAGGAAGCATTACATGCTTGAAACGCTCGCACAGAAGTTGGTTGCATTTAACTCTCCTTTTTATGTTTTTCTTATGCAGTAACCCTTCTCTTATTAAAAACATACAGACCAGCCACACCTACTGCACACCTCTCAATGCTGCTTTACAGGTAAGATTAATGACTGTAGCAAATATGCAACAGAGGCGTGTGTCTTCCCCACTCATTTCAAAATATATTAGCCTTGCTCTAATTAGATATTAAATTTTAATTCCGTTAAACTTTTTTCTTAAGTGCATAAAGCATCATAGTCCCTGGAGGCAAACACATATCAGGCTGCTTCAGCATTAGCTAGATGCTTAGCATTTTGAATATTGTGGCAAAAAAATTAAAAGTTCACTTATTAATATTTATCAGCAGTATCATAATTTCCATCCTCTTATTTCAGAATTTCACTTGAGGCAAAAATACCACAAGTGTAATTACTCTAGCACAGCTATTAATGTGCTGAATGATAGGATACTGCGGCACGTGACCTTCTATTGTTCATGGGTTTAAAGAGAAAGCAGATCATTTTTCCCCCCTTTTCTTTTAAGGGCTATTTTTCCCTATCTTCCTATTGTTGGTTAAAAAAAAAATAAACGTGGCAATTCCTGTAGAGAAAAGAAAAAGGAAGAAAAAAACAAAAAAAAAAGATTTTTTTTTTATTGGTTTAAGCTGTACTGAAATTGTAAGACAAAAATTCTGGTTTTTCACGATGTAGAAATGCACAATTAATAACTCGCAGCCTAAAAGTGTGCGCGTCTCCAGCCCTTTATTTCACACAGGTTGGCCTTTTTTTCCCCCACTCTCGAAAAATTCCCAAGTCTATCTCATAAACCCCAGGTAAAGTCAGTATTTGCTGTATGAACTGAAAGGACGAATCCATTACTGTGCTCTGGAAGTGCAGAGATGGGGTTTTTTGGGGGGAGGGTTCAGGTCTCTTCCATACAACGTGAATTAATCCCGGGGGCAGCACCCTCCCTGGTTCCCACCCTGCTTCTTGGTTGACATTCGCTTCTGGAGAAGTTCACTGGTGGCCGTGGATATTTCCTTGGGCAACCACGTTTGGTAGAAGGTTTAGCAGATTTCTCTTTCCAGAATCAAGAAACAGATCATTAGGGGAAAAGCAATGCTCTGCATTTCTTCTAATTATTTGAGTATATGCAGTAAAAGCAAAAGAAAGCGTGTTTAAATGGAGCAACTGTAAATACCATTCATTAGTAACTTATTTTCCCTTGAGTCTTGTGAAGTGTGATTTTTAAAGACTGCTTTGTCTCTTGAATAGTATTAAGATTACAGGCACATTTTGCATTCATGAGGCTGAAAGGCAAAAGTGAAATGATCCTGCATTTCTTCACATTGTTAACTATGTGACTAATTTCAATTAATATGCTTATCATACGGAACTGTTCGTGTTTTATTTCTGAAACACGTGTCGTTGTCGTCATCTCCATCCATTCTTGTCTTCTGTGATAACCTCCAAACTGTTTCCATTTCCCACTTTTCCTGGAAGTGGCACGTACTCATGTGTCCCATCCCCGTCCCCCCGTGTCCTCCCCCCTTGCTCCGTAGCATCGTGTGAACTGAGCTGGTGGAGAGAAGAGCCTGGGACAGATGTGGCCTCTCGAATAAATGGGGGTGAACAATATCCATAATAAATGGGGGTGAGCGATATCCGTTGCACTGAGACAGGTCTTCTTTTAGGTTAAAAATGCACCAGTGGGTTCCTTGCTCCTCACTGTTGGATTTTGGAGGCAAGAATCCCTGTGAGTGCTGTACGGGGGTTTGGGCAAAGCTGGTGCTACGTGGGAAGTTCAGACCTTGCTTGGGCAACAACCTTCCTCCTAGGACACAAGGTCCCTTTACCTGCCAGTGCCTACATTCAGCCTAATTAATAATTAACAACCAGCTTTTCCCCTGCCTCAGATGAGCTCTTTGCACATCCTCGTGAGACCAGTAGCCATCTCTCCGGGGCGTTGTGTGCCACCGGGAGTGCAGGATGGGTTTTTCCTCTCCTGTGGGGTGGCAGAGCCATCCTTGTCCTTCACCCTGACCCCTCCAACATCTCCTCCATCTGTTTTCCCTCGTGGCTGCGCAGAAGCATCATCTCTCTCCCTGCTCTGTGTATGGAAGGGACAGGGGCTCCAGCTCTCACCAGCACTGTCTTTTCCCAGCAGGTCACCAGGGGCTCCCAAAACATCCCCCTCCCCTGTTATTATCTTTATAGCAGATAGTCCTTGTGTCCCACCTCTCCGCTAGTAAATTGCTTTACTGCAATTACAAGTTATCGCTATGGGTGAAGAACTTGAGTCATTATTTTGCCAAGTGCAGGAAATGTGAACCATTCTTTGCATCCCCTAATCACAATGAGTTTGCCGGTTGTTGAATCAAGAAGATAAAAATAATCCTCCCCGTTAGAATGGCTTTTGTAATCACGTGTGACACATAGGGCTGCACATGGAGAGGTCAACATAAGGCAGAATAAAAGGGGCCAGGCTCCTGAAGATGCTGCAGTCGGGGTTGGCTGTGCCCCCTTCCCCGAGCCTTTCCCATCCCATCTCCCCCCTCCCAGTCTCTGGTGGTGCTTGCCTGGGAACGGCTCTGCCAGCTGGGATGGCAACAGGCAAGGAGTTGCATCCCATGAATTAAGGAGCGTTGGGGGGGAGAGGGGGAGGAGGACATTTGCATGAATTCCCCTCCCACCGGCAGGGTTTTTATCAGGCGGACCTGGAGCCTGATGGGTTTTTTTTGGCTCGGTGGCCGCAGCCGGCCGACCTCCCCCCGGAGCGGGTCGAGCGCTGCCGAGCCAGCGTCTGTGGCTCTGCGTTGATGTCAGCCAGATGCGGCTGGGATGGGTGAGATGATGGTTAAATGTCCCCCAAATGCCTGGGCAATACGGCTTTGGAAAATCGTGCATCCCATCCCTGGCAAAGGCTGGGCTCCTCCAGGGCTCCGGGCTTCTGCCGCGCCGGGCACGGGACCGTGCCGTCAACATGAGCTAATGCTGACACACAGTAAATATTAGCAGGCAGAATGGTGGGAATCAGAAGGAAAATATTTAACAGTTCATTCTCTTCCTACAAAGATTTCCATTTAGAAAGTTAACTCCAGTGTGCCTCTGCGTGGTATTTCTGTAGAAGAAGGAGAAGTGGAAATCAAATGGTCAGGTCTGTAATAGTCAGGGTAAGAGCCGAGTTGCTGAGGATTAACAAACTTCACACGAACTGGTGCGGCTCTCGGGTGGATCAGAGCATCTCTCGGGTATCGCTACCCGTGGCTTTGCTCTTCTGTCAGGAGAAAAACCACACTCGGTAGCGCCCTCCTGCTTGCTGCCCCTTTGCTCTGGTGGGAAGGAGTTACCAGCTGAAGGAATTCTAATTTTTTTCCCCCCGTTTCATTAAAAGCAAACCCCAAACCTCAGCCACGAAAAAAAACCCCAAAGCTCCAAACATAATGTTGCAAAATGAAAATAGGAACAGGACATTTTCTTTTTTCCAGGGGGTGTAATTCCAAATAATGAATAGAAAGCTCCATCCTCTCGCAAGGCAATACAGCTAGGAATGCTCGAACCCAGATGTAAATGTTGTTAAATTTCCCTTGGTGGAATCAGCGTAATACCTGTCAGAAAGTGCAATATTTAAAAAAAAAAAGCGTAATTGCAAATAATGTGAAAGTGAGGAGTGTTTTGGAATAAGTGGGCATCTTGTGCAATGTATAAAAACATTAGTCATGGCTCTTCATATATTTGTTTGTGTCCCTGGCAGGCTTCAATGGCTGAGAACAGTATACCTCTATACACTACTGCTTCCATGGGAAATCCCACTCTGGGCAATTTAGCCAACGCGATGAGGGAAGAGCTCAATGGTGCAATGGAGCATACGAACAGTAACGGGAGTGACAGTAGTCCAGGACGTTCCCCTATGCAAGCGATGTAAGTACGGCAGCGGCGTGTTTGTGGCTCTGGATGTTGTCTTACCATCTGCTCAGTGTGGCTCTGGAGGCCTTCGGGGTTGGTTCTTGAGGTTCATGGATGGAGCGGCAAGAGTAGAGGTCTCCATCTGACGACACGCTTAGGTTGATCAGAACACAAAAGGGCCGTTGGCCAACGTCCACGTAAAATGAGTCGGCTCAATCCAGTCCGACAGACACACGGAGCTATAAAACTATTAACTTGTTTGCAGTTCTCCTCTTTAAACCGTGCAAAACTTCATGGGCAGCTGCTTTCTTGGAGAAAAAAAATACCTGATTTCTTTGGTCCATACCACAACCGTGATGGTGGGGCAGAGCTGGGAACCGAGCGGGTCTAAAAAAACCCACTGGAGGCCACGACGGTCTTGCTAAGCATTAACGATGGTACACGTGAAGGTCTGCGTGATTTATAGATTGCTCTTAAAATATCAAAAGGAAAATTAATAGGAGCATTATAGCAACAGACGGCGGTATAATGAGTGCATATATAACTTCGTGAAGTCATGGGGGATCGCTGGCCCTGCTCAGTGTGAATGGCACCCGGGCAGGGAGCTGGCACAGGAAAGGGTAAGGCAGGAAGGGTGTGATGCCCCGATGGGTGTGTTCGGTATTTATGGGGTGAGGGAGTGAGTTTGCAAAGCTATAAATTCCCCCCTCCCCTCAAATTACATACCGGGTAATTGGCGGCTGGCGAGGAAGCCGGACTTTGGGAGTCTTGGAGTTCTCTAAAAACTCTGCGGAGCGGGTGGTGGGTACCTGTGCAAGCGCCCGGGTGTGAGAGCAGAACCACGCCACCTTTCTGCTGCCTCTTGCCTGAAAACGGGCTGTGAAATTATTGCCTGACTCGCCAGGGCTCACATTACCCATTAAAAAGAGAACTAATTTGTAGTCTTTCGCTTCAAAGTAATTTGAATAAGGGATTTACAAAAGTAAGTCTGAATCAGAAAGTAGGAAAAAAAAAAAAAAAGAAAAAAACATTAACCTAATACCACGGTAGTAATTAGTTGTGAAACTAATTAGCATTTAATGGCAAAAAAGTTTCCCACCTGCATAATGTGTTGTCAGAGGGGAGGGGGCACGAAGGAATCTGAGGCTGTGGATACTTTGATATCGCAGCATTTTAAATCAGTGCACAAAGTGCTTTGAAAAGGGAAGAAAAAAAAAATCTTTAAAGATGGCAACATTCGTTTTTAATTAATAATTAATTTAAACATTGTCTTTTACCATTTACTTCAAAACATTCAAATAATGTGTTTAGCTTTCCCCGTGATTGTTTGTGCAGTATTAATTATCTCTCCCAAAGTAGCGTCGCATGACACACTTTCCGTCTCTCGCAGACGGATTCATCTTCAGGCAGTTTTAGTCACAATTCGTTATCCTCTGCCCGTGACCACGTAGGGCCGGCGTGAAGGAGGAGTGGAGGGACGTGGCTGGTCTCCAGCAACAAGACTTTTCTCCCAAGGGTTTCTCCTGGCCTAACAGGCGGGGAGGGAACCGTTATATGATGTTGCGTTAATCCAAGTAATTATTTCTTTGCAAGTTGAAGGCCAGTGTAGTTCGTGCACTTCTCATTTCACCTAAGGTTTCGTTGGCTTTGAAGAGACTGCGAGGAGGGAAAAATAACCGAGTTGAAACAGGCTAGGGCATCTTCCAGAACTGTGCCTTTGTTGCACTTTGTTGCACTTAATAATCATTTCTTAGCACATTGATACCAAGGTGAGGGGCACAGAACAAATGCTGGAGAGCGAGGAGGACAGGGGGGGAGGGATGCCTCATTTTCATTATTCACCAGAAAATCCAATTTTCTGTTGTAATATGGAAATGATTGTTTCCTGAGTGTTTTCATTTTCTCAGAATTGATAATATATGTGTTCTCTGCCGAACATTTCTTTTTGCTTAAGTAAAATGTGGCTGGGTGATGTTCCAATAGCAGCCTGTGTGCTTCCCCATTAAAACAGTGTTTTCTAAGTAGTTTGAAGGGATCTGAAGGCAGAACCCTGCTCACACGTCGCGGGGCTTACCCTGTTTACTAAATGAAATCACGAGTCAACAGCAAATTTCCATACCCCGTGCAACCTCTTGTTTTCCATCAGCCTGCTTTGTTAATGACATTTTTGATTTTTTTCACAGGACAGATTTCCTTGTCATAATGCAAATTATTTTTTAAACAATTCCAGTATACTAGAATAAATCAAGCTTTAAACTTTATTGTAAGGTTTAAAGGACCTTGTTAACATGACAGCTAAGAAGTCTAACACTTTAGCTGAAGTCTTATTACCGCTCATTCGTTTCCTTTTTATGACACATTGAACCACGGCTCGAGTTCTTTTTCTTCTTCTTTTTTTTTTTTTTTCTTCTTTTTTTTTTTCCCCCCCCTTCTCACTCCCTCCTTTTGAAACGCTAGAAAGTAGTCGCATAATTACAGCTTGGGGACATAACACTTTCATCCTGATATGCTCCAAAGGTAGCCACAAAGCAAACTACTCCATGCTGTGTGCACCACCAGAACTCGGTGGCTTTAAACAACAGTCAGCTTTATTAAAAACTCCTCTGTTCCCAGAGTGGACAAACAAAAGAATTACTCAGATGTGAAAAGAAGGGGAATCTGTGTTCAGCAAGGTTATTTATTGTTAACCCCTTCTGGGGGCTCAGGCATCTGCTTAAAAGGAACGGGCTGAAATTCTGCTACTAGAAAAAAAGAAGTGGGAAAGCCTTTCTCCCCCCTGCTCGCCCCCCTCCTTGTTTTTTTCCTTTCTGCCTAGCCCGGCATTTACCTTTTCTGTAATTTAGAGACCGCATTCTTGAGTCTCCAAAGGAAGTTTTCTTTCCCCAGTTTGTGGTTTCGGTGAGGTGGTAAATAGAGCTTTGGACTTACTTGAGAGAGATAAACATCTCCCTTTGCCTTTGAGCTTATTTAAGCTTATTTATTTCAGTTGCTGTGAAATGTTTGGGCAAAATCTCAGATTCAGTGAGGTTTCTCCCTCACACACGTCTGTGGTTCTGACTGACAGAGTACACAGGAGTTGGTTTTTTTTGTTGTTGTTGCTGATCTCTCCCTGGGGGGGTGGTGTTACCCAGATAACCCTCCTAATTTGGGGGATGGAGTTTTTGCCAAGCTGGTTCTCTGATGTTTGTCCAGCACGTGAGCTGCTGGAGGAGGCTGGCGTGGCTGTGCCTCCCTGTGGCTTTGTGGCCCTCTCCAGGTTTGTCTCTCTCAGGGTCGAGCAGCCCTTTTCATAACTTGATGCCGGCTTTGCTTCTCGCCCCTGAAGTTGTGTTCTTTTGATTTGGGAACCACACCAAACCTCAAAAAAGAAACTTGGTGAAAACAGCCTGGTTTCACCTGCTTTCATAACAAAACCAGGAGTGGAGCAGGGTTTGCTTTGGAAAGGTTTGGAGACCTTTGAAGGTTTCCCAGCATTTCGTGTGGTTGCGAGCTCAGGAGGTACCTGTCTTACCTTTGGGCAAGCACAAGGTGGTGTGAGGGGTAATGGCTTCAAACTGGAAGAGGGTAGACTTCGATTAGATCCCAGGAAGAAATTTTTCACTCCGAGGGTGTTGAGACCCTGGCCTAGGTTGCCCAGAGAAGTTGTGGATCCCCCATCCCCAAAGGGGTTCAAGGCCAGGCTGGATGGGGCTTGGAGCAACCTGGTCTGACGGAAGGTGGGTGGGTTGGAACTTGATGGTCTTCAAGGTCCCTTCCAACCCAAACTGTTCTATGATTCTGAGATGTGGTCCTTGAGCAGCCTTTGGAGGGGCTACCATATGTGTGCCGAGGCCACCTCTGCTCCATATGTCCACATGACATGACTTCTCCTCTCCCTTTTGAAAACTTACCATCTGCATTTTCAAAAACGATACACTTTTTTTTTTTTTTTTTTTTTAAAAAGAAAAAAGCATCCCAGCAGCAGCACCAACAGCAGAAAGTCAACAACAAGCAAGACTTCTAAACTAAAACAGCAGTAGAAAAGATCACTGCCATAAAGGCTGAGTAGCACATGGTTTATCACTCTCTACCTGTAGCTCCTCTTTCCCCCTTTATCTTCTCTTTTCCATTTCATGTTTTCTCCCAAGGGAAGGGCCCCACAGCCTATTTGGAATAGAATTTTTTCTGGTTGCAGATAAGAAATGTGGCTTCACGTTCGCAGTCAGGAGCCATCGGGACGGTCAGCACGTGCTCACCTCTGAGATGGCAATCCACTCGCAAGACTTTTCATATGCTTATGTTAGTATAATATTATGTTAATATTCGAATTGTCTCCTCGCGGTCTTTTCTTACCTTTCTCTTTTTTACCGCCACCTTTTTCAATAATTAGGTCAAATTTGTATAAGCAGTGCCTCTCTCCTTGTAATTTTTGCAAAAGTCGCGTGACACGGAGAGGAAACCTCTTTGCTCCCAAGGATGTGTTGACAGGACACATGTTAGTGAATTTGAAGGGAAAAGGTGTGCGTACGTGGATGCTGCATCGCTTCTCCCCGCTGCTCCTTTGTCAGATGGGTTGGAAGGTGCAGTTAATACTTCACTATTGATCTAGCACTTAACAACTCAAGAAGTTGAAATACGCAGGGACTTGAAAGGCGTTCACTGCTCATATTCGAAATGTCTGGAGTCAGCAAGTTAGATGCTTCCTAAACTGAGCCAGACTCAAGCCAAAATAAATAAATAGGGTGTGGTAGAAATTTGCACACCACGCAAGGTACAACTCCTTCACCCCGCTCGCTTGAAATAGGCAGGGTTACCTTTGGCTCGTACGTGGATCCCGAGGACATTTTTCCCTGATGCAGTGATTTATTCTTGCTGTCTGTCAGTGCAACAGAGCCCAAACAGTATCATCCTTCCTGTCCACACGAAATGTAAACCAAAGCACGACCCCTTTAACTCCATGCATGTTAAAGCAAAGCTGCGGAAAGGGAGAAAAAGTTCTTAGAAGTGAGGGTTTGTGCTTTGGGTTATGTTTTCAAAGGGTTAAATCAGCCTGCATGGAGGAAAAACAAGACTCTAGGAGGTGGATATCAACTCAATGAGAGACAGAGTGGGACTTGAACTCATTAACACTTTATTTTAAGGAATTGCCTACAACATCAATTATTTAGGGAGCAAACAGGGTCTCCGTTGCTGTGTCGCATTATTAATACTTGGTAATGTCAATAAAATCTGACTTTCCTATAAAGTCCCACCAACAAGACACTATTGACTCACATGGCTGTTTTACATTTCAAAAGCTGCCGAACGGGAGGGGGAGGGGAAAAAAAAAGGAGAAAAAAAAAAAAAAAA
>VZRU01004302.1:90007-132979 GCA_013398155.1 Pedionomus torquatus
CCCGTTTTATTAGCCTTGTTAGATATCTTCAAAGCAGGTGAGCTAGAAATGGTAAACAACATCACCTTGGGGTAGTTAACAAAAAAATAGCCCCTCCTTCTTGTTTATTCCCCAGGAAATTATCTACCTAGAGGAAAAAAGCAAAAACCCACCACCAGCCTACTTTGTGGGGTTTCGTATGTATTTATTTAGAGGAGTTCAGTGGCCATTTTTTATGCATCTCAGAAGCCTGGAAAACATTATTATTTTTTCTTCGAGTTATAATGTTAATTTGAAGGTAACCGTCCTTTCAAGGATTAATTCCAGCCAAAGCAATAACCATTATTTACCAGAGTTTGACATTTTTATCACTCATCATATTAGCAAATTTCCATTGAAAATGCTAAAATGGTTCGTCATAAGGCACATAACTGCTTTGGCTGTAAAAATGACCAACACAAGTGCCTGTACTCAAACATTAAATTATACTGTAATTAATAAAGACAGTTAAACTGTCTACTAGCAACAGCAATTTAGGTAACCACATTTGATCGGCTATAAATTGTAACTACATTAAAATTCCAGAAATATTAGCAATATGGATTACTTGATGGAAATAGGTGCTGATCACCAACACTCCTATTTTACAACGGAAGCACAGGTCATGTTGGCCACAAAACTGTGGGCGAAGATCAAGGCTGAGTACTTTTAATCTTGTGAAACAAGCAATTACAAATAGTTGCATCGATTTGTTAAAAAGCTTTAGGTGACATAAATTGTTTCCTGTTTAGCTTATTGCTCTGATACATAAATGTCACCGAGTATAATATTAATTAGGGTCATGGAACAACAAGGGTCGGGTGATATAGTGTACGATCGAGGATGTGTCAATTCTTTGTGAAGGCAAGAAAAGCTCCGGCCCCTTCGCGCTGCAGTGCTCAACGCCTGGTTTTATGTGATGACAAAAGAAAGTAAAGGAAACTGTATTTTAATATGTGAAGTAATTACTTTAGTACCAGTATAATTTTACAGTCCAGGATAAATTACAATGTTTTCATTCTCCTGCTCTTGCCACATAACATAAAAATCCACATATAGCATCAATAAAATAGAATACCGTTTGTAGAGGCTTTCTGCTGCACAAGACCAACGCTATTTCACCTAGCAGATGGAAACTAAGCACACATTTCAGTCTGGTGTGTGTTTCTACACTTAATATTTTTTTTTTTAACCCAAAAAATGGGCTGCGCAGGTTATTTACTTAACATAAATCAAATGTATCATATACACTGTTTCTTTGGATTGGCATACGACTTAGAAAAATACAGTAAGATTCTGAAAAATCTGGAGAAAATTTATTAAATATGATTTTTACTGTAATAGAATATTAATGTAACCCAATGCTCATTTCCCATTAAGTTGATCCCTTTTTAATACACACATGCTTTTTATTATTTTGCACTCATGCGAAAATTCCACATTCAGAGAGTTTCCATCTCCTTAGGAATGTCTCTGGCAAAGGCACAGTAAGAAATCTTGAACTGAAAAAAAAAAATAGAAAGAAAGAAAGAAAAAGGAAGAAAAAAATAGACAAGCAAATATCGAATGATAAGATGTGGCGAGGCGCTGATGAACTGAAGCAAAAGCCAATGGTATAATAAAGGGTAAAAAGGCATTCAGCACTGCGAGGGGAAGAGTAGAAACAATTACACTTTAAACCCCTCCTTCTGGCTGCCACCGTACCACAGCACAGATGAAAATGTTTGATTTGCAACATAAAAGATTCATTAATTACCACTTGAATATTTAAAGCTATTTTGCAGACTAACAGAGGTAGATAAAGCACTGAATTAAAACCTCTAATAAAATTGTAAAAATATTTCTGCAAGTTTACCAGCGGTGCGATTCCTCCCGGTTTAGGGAGCCAGGCTTGGCTCGTTAGAGAAGGAATTATGGGTTTGGGGTTTGGTTTTTCTCTTTTTTTTTTTTTTTTTTTTTTTTTTTTTTTTTTTGCAAGTGGGTATTTGAAGTAAGATGGTGCGATTGCACAGCGCTATTTGCCTCTCGCTTTCAAATGTTTACCAAATAGTTACTTGGATTCTCTCCCTTTACATGTGGTTGCCCTTCGTGGGAGAAGTGGCTCCTGCAAAACAATACAATGGATGATGAGTGTGTTTGAGCTGTACTCTCATTTTAATACATTGCCATATACAGTAAAAACTCCTCTGGTCTTTAGTCTGCTATAATACTCTCTCTGATATGAGGCAGTTGGACTTTGTAGGGGGAAAAAAAAAAGTTAGACTTAAAANCCTTGTCCACCCCGAATCCGCCCCGTGAAGCTGAGCCGTCAGCCCAGGGCTTACACTGGAGCTGGTGTAGAAAGGCACAGGCTGCAAAGAAGGAATCAGGTGTGCGCAGCCAGAAAGCGGAGTGCAACTGAAAAAAAAATATAATGATTCAGTATATATATTTATTTGCACGACTTCTGCCCGTAAGCAATGCAGCCTTGGTTTTGTTGGCCCTGCTTGCCAGGCGATGTAAATCTCAGTGGCTGAGGAGCTGAGTCTGACACTTGGCAATTGCATATGTTAATTTTTACCTGTTTGCATTCTGTTGGCAGTCAGATTAGGTTGGGTTTTGTTTTTTTTATTTTTTTTCTTAAAAAAAAAACAAACAACCAAACCAACAACCCACCCACATTCTATTTTTAAACAAGTGACTATTTGAAATCCACCACAGTGCAGCGAGGGCTTGATTGCAGGATGAGGGTTGAAAGCTACAGTAACAGCTCTTGTAGCAGTATGTTAACGATGATGAGCGGAGCCAAAGGATATGGCTTTAATAAGAGAAAAACAGTTGCAGTTCTTTCTCATTGTCATTAATTCATGCAGTTGGCCAATGAAATTAAAAAAAAAAAAAAGTCCACATATAGTTGGATACACCCTTTACACAACTGTTCCTCTTGGGATTATTGCGTGTCCGCTCCAATTAAAAGGATTTTTGAGAGGATTCGGCTGTGTTTGGATGTGAGATTTCATCCAGATTTCGACAGTTACAGGTAGGTGCGGTGTGCCCAAGGTGGCTGCTGCCAGCAAAGGGAGCCTGCTCATGGGCATCGCCCTCTGCCATCACCCGGGCTCCACCTTTACCCTCAGATCACAATATCCAGGGCAGGCGCCCTCCGCTCCTGCCAGAAAGGAAAGGGCGTACTCAAAGTATTTCAGGCCTTGCCCTTGCTTATTGTTTTTGGAAAGCCTTTTTGCTTTTTTTTTTTTTTTTTTTTTTTTTTTTTTTTTTTTTTTTTTTTTTTTTTTTTTTTTTTTTTTTTGGTGGGCCTGTGTGTGTTCAACCCACTTCTTAATGTCCATTTGTGTTGGGCACGATAAGAGCCTCTTGGTTTATATCATATGAGTGGGAGGGCATTTGGCGATGCTTGAAATATTTCAGACTTCAGAAAAAGTATTGTCTGTGCACTCCCTGCTTTAGAAAAATGGATTTCTCCTCAGAGTTGGTAAATACATGTGTATATATACCCACACATACTGTTTTATGTGCTTTGATGTGTATATAGAAATGAAGTTACGCTAAGCAGAACTTCTTCAAACCTGGAGTGGGAGGGGCCGTGGACTTTCCTAACACCACCAGGATCAGTGCAGACATCCCCATCGTTATTAAAGGGAGGCAGGAGCTGGCCCTGACCTGGCAGTGGCTCCTGCCCATCTTTGCTGTGAGTATCGAGAGTGGTCAATGGTCCGCTATTCCAACACACAAACGTCCATCACGTTTTTTGGCTCTGCTGCCTTTGCAGGCATGCAGAGCGCCTTCCAAACCCATGATGTTTATACCTCACGCCTGCCCTTGCTGGTTTTAACCATCGCTACTTTATGGTGCATTTTCAAAGCTCCCCCCCCCGGCGCCTGGTGCAGTTCGGAGGGTTCTCACCTGTTTACGCCACCGCTGAGCTCTGGCAAATTCAAAACAAAAACACCTGATAAAAATCAAATGTTATGTTGCTAACTGCAAAGTTCATTTCCCCTCAGAAGTCCTTCTTTAATTATAAAACCCGCATAACCCATTTCCTTTGGTGTGCAGAAAGGTGTGTAATTAAACTATCAGCATAATACCTTTCTACATGTAAAACCTGCACTTATGAACTTTAACTGCTGAATAAAAACTCCTATTACATGACCATTAAGTATTATGAATAAAGCAAGTCATTGTAGTACTTGATTAATTTTTATGCACTAACCATTGTGTTCAGCACAAATTTGGTTTCCATGGGTGTCCTCTCTCCCTCGGTTGGCCCAGTGGCTTGGCCATCTTCATCCAGCTCTAAGGCTGCTCTGCATCTCTCCATGCTTCTCTCCTGGCCATGGCCTGGAAGAATGCCCACGGCTATGTGCCCTTTCTGTGGCCACCGTGGCAGAGGAATGAGCTTTGCTCTGTTTCTGGTGTGGCTCTGTCATGGTGTGGCTGGGGAAGGGGTCACACGAAAGCAGCAGGGAGGACCGAGACCCCTCTGCGGGAGAACTGCACCGCACAGGGATGAGCCTCGACTCACTCGTCGCGTCTCTGGGTGGACTGGGGATTTGGAATCGTAGAATCATAAGATTGCCTTGGTTGGAAGGGACCTTCCAGATCATCTACTCCAACCGTCAGCCTAACACTGACAAAAAGCATCACTAAACCACGTCTCTAAGCACTATGTCTACTCGTCTTTTAAATACCTCCAGGGATGGTGAATCCACTACTTCCCTGGGCAGCCCATTCCAGTGCTTAGTGTACAAATCTTTCCTAATGTCCAATCTAAACCTCCCCTGGTGCAGCTTGAGGCCATTTCCTCTCGTCCTATCCCCTGTGACTTCGGAGAAGAGACTGAGGCCCCACTCTCTAGACCATGCTTGCAGGGAGCTGTAAAAGGCCAGAAGGTGTCCCCTCAGCCTCCTTTTCTCCAGGCTGAACGCCCCCAGTTCCCTCAGCCACTCTTCATAAAACTTCCTCCCACATGGGTATTTTTTAACTAATAATACACCTGATTTGGTTTATTCTGTGCTGATGTGTCAGCAGACCCTCAGAGGAGAACATCTCCATGCTGCCCGTGGCTTCTCTTTTGCAGGGTCCCAGAAGCTTTGCCTTATACACACCCACAGCCCTGCTCCTCTCAGAAACGTGTCCTCCACGTACAAGCATTTTGCCAAGTGGGAAGGCAAAAAAAAAAAAAACATTCCAGCTAAAAGCCACCACTCCACAATCTTAATTGACAGCAAGATGATGCAATCTTGGCATCAAGATGCTGAGGAGGATTTTACGGCGCTGGCCCTGGCTGCCAAGGAGCCTGTACTCAGCAGCCAAGAGGGCATCTCCCATCCTAAGTGTGAACATTCGGGTCCCCCGCCCATTATTCACCAGTTCTTTGCAGCCACGTTCCCATATGCTGCGTGATGGTTATATTAAGGCTGATCTTTGGAGTCTGGAGTCAGGAAGTTTAGCTCGGTTATAATCAATAGCATTTCCAGCTCTTGGAAATCTGCACCAACCACTCAAGGCAGCCAGTCTGCATTATGTCCTTGTCATATGTATATATTTGCATGTTCATTAGCTCTGTAGTAGCACAGCTGTATGTGGTTTCATTTAGCTTTTAATTATCTTCTTTGGGTTGGTGTTTTCATCTCCACCAGACTTAGCAAAGAAAAGAAAATCACTTAGGCAAAATAAATGCTGCTGAGCAGGTCTGGGGCAAGGACTCCTATTTCCTTGTGCATCCTACTGTTCCGTTGCAAAAGAGATGTTTGGTTCAAAAGTTCCAACAAATTAATAATAAATCTGTCTCTTCGTTTCCCCCGTCGTATGCTTATCTTATTCAGGTGGTTGTGGGTGTAATTTTTCATTTGCAGCAGGTGGCTGTTTACATATTAGATAAACTCCAGCCTTACAATCCTTGGCATGGATGTTTGTATTTGCTCCAACAGCTGTTGTTCCAGCCCTCGCTCGCGCACAGATCAAGGCATCCTCCTCTTTTGATGGAAATGACTCATAGCTCGGATGAGCTAAAACAAAAATACCATGCTCAGCTGCAGACACCTGCACTCATGCACTGGGTTTAAAAGTTAGGATGTGGGTTCTAGCTAATTTTATTCTCTTCAGGTTTTTATACCACACCCTTTATTTTGGTTTCTGAGAAATTTCCATTAGTAAGAACAAAACAAGGTGACTAATATCTGTGTGAACTTTCTTCTCCTTTCCTTCCCCCTTCTCCCCCCCACCATGAACCGAGAGAAAAATTATGTGATTTATTTCTTTCACTTCAATTACTTGTACCAAGGCCAGCCCTAACGCACTCCCTTTTGTTCCGCTGGCTCACGGGGTCAAAGGCTCAGGGGTCATCTTTGGTTTAGCAAATGGTGAGGTTATCTGTGGCTTTGCTACTCCGCAGAGTCAACCGGGGTGTGATGTTGAGACACACACCCCCCCCTCTTTCCCCCCATACTCCTGTCCCTCATGCGTATAGCATCAAGGCCCAGAAGAAGCCCTTCTGGTGGAGAGGCCAGTCTTATTTCACTCCAGTGAAAATGAGAACTGAGCTTTTTTTTTTATTTAATACGCGGTAGCTTAAAAAGCAGCCATGGAGAAGGAGTGGAGCTGGAGGGTGCTGCCTGTCCCCATCATCGGAGCCAGTCCCTCGCTGCAGGAGCAGTTCTCGTAGAGCAAGATGCAGCAAAGTACCCCCAGCACCACAGGGTGAGGGCGAGTGTCTCAGTACAGCCAGATCTGAAATTACAGATTTAGAGGTTTGTTTGTTTGTTTGTTTGTTTTTTTAAACTCTTCACAACAGGGACAGAGGCATGAGAAGAGTCTGGAAGTCCTCAACTGCTGGCTGGCTCAAGGGTCTCTGGGCCTCTCCGTGGCTAACGGAGGGTACCACTGGGCTTCACGAGGGAAATACAGCACCCAGCTGTTTAGTTTGCTAATCAGCTTGTGCTCGTTAAAAGAGTTCCTTGACTCTGCTCAGGTTGGAAGTCCCCTTAGTGTCCACTAGTGCAGATATATTGGTCTACCATCATCCTTACCATAGGTGACATCTAAGAGCCTCTCACAGTTGGGCAGAGCATGGTTGATGAGCTAAAACAAGCCCTGCCTGGCTCTTTTGGTGGTGGTGACTGGCATTTTACTGCCCTTGACTTTTTCTTTTTTTTTCTTCTTTGTTAGAGGAATGGGACATATTAAATGCTGATGAGAGAAGGCACAACTTCACTGGAGCTGGTGGTACAGTTTTCCTGTTACACCATTGGTTTATTTGGGGAAGAATTCCCAAGTGCCTGTTGGGGTATTGGAGCCAGGCTGCTGGGAGCAGATGGTGCCTTATCAAAGGGCAATAACTGCTCATGAATTAGACTCCTCTGCATCACCCTCCTTCTACAGACCCAGAGTAATGGCTAGAGCAAGCCCCCTCTTCTCTGCTTGCCATTGCAGGAACCTTCCTGTAGCAGGGGAAATATATTTTTATAGTTTGCTTACCTTGACAACTTCCAACACTTTCCCAGCAAGCTGAAGGTGTAATTAAATGACATGCCAGATGCCAGTGCGTGTTATATTATACCACCTCTCAGCTGGGCTAGCAAAAGGGAATGAATGGAGCCTTAAGACAGCTCTCCTATAGATAGTTATTATCTCTTTTCAATAAAGAATGGGTAAGGTTGAGCAAAATGTCAGTAAACCTGTAATTTTCTAGCCTTTCGGTTACCTCTGTTCTTCTGATCCACCAGTGATGTGAAGTTTTGTTGTACTTTGTTCCATCAATTATGGCATCTCTCCAAGAAGGCGGCAGGCTCTTGTGTCACATATGCATATTTATGATAAGATATGTTCTGATCTTCCTGTTGTGCCTGAAACCAGGTGTTCTGGGCCTTTTGAGGTGGGTGTGCGGCACGGCCTCTTTAGGGCAACAAAGCTTTTAGGGTAAAGCTCTTCAGCTGCAGGCTAAAAAAAGCAAAAGCTTGCTGGGAAAATGACAGCAAGATTTCATAACTTCAAACTTTCAGAAATTAAGCTATTTTTATAAGTTTAATAACGTGTTTTCTAGAACATATTTGCTTCCTTCATTGTATCTACTGCCTCAGAAGATGGATCTGATGTGTCTCTTGGCTGTTGCCATCAGGTTTTAAACTCAGGGTTTCCAGCTTTGCAGGACACCAGCCCAGTTCTCGGGGAGACAAGATGTTGGCTGTCACAAGACAAACTTGCCGATGAGATTTATTTACTTACTTGGAAGGGGAAATGTTATTTTAATAATCCCGCCAGCACGGGAGTGGAGGTGTTGGACATACTCTTTGCTGGCTGAAGAAGGTGTTGCTGTAGCATCTTCTGGTCCTCTCTTTGCCGGCGAGGTGTGCTCCTCCTCATGGAGGGCAGGAGATCAAGCTGGAGAAGGAAAAGATCGCAGGAGCAGGGGCTGGTTTGGGGTGTTTTTTGTTTTTTTTTTTTTTTTGGAAAACCCAAACCATGAAATTTCTTCATCTAGATATTTATATTTATCAAGAGCATGGGAGTCATGCTGTTTTAATGCCAGCATTTTTAATGGGTTGATGATTACTTCTTGCCCTCTGGAAAGCCAATGTTACTGGCCAGCCCTGGTTCAAGCTGAACCGGAGCACCAAATCCACCACCAGCAGCACCAAGGCTGTCCTCTGCTGTTTGGGGGTGAGACATTTTGTTTGACAGAAGAAAGCAACAGCCTGAAACTTTCTCCTGCTCTCAGATCAGCCTGTGTGGGGCACTTCTTTCAGAAGTGAGGCGTGCTCATAATTAAGGATTAATTTACCAGCACTGAAACCAAAGCTTTCCTCAAAGTCTACTGTCAACAGACATGCTCCCTTTCAGTGACATTTGCATTTCTAATTGGGACTGCTTATTACCAGGAAGCCTCTGCAGCTGAGATTTAATTATATATATTTGCTGGTTCTTCTCTTAAACCAGTGCTTTGCAACTGATATTACCTAGTCTCACTTGCAGAGTGTGTGTGTGTGTGGGCACAATTTCACTCGACCAGATGGGCCTGAGCATATGCGTGCAGGGGAAACCACCATGTGCATCAAGACGATGGCTTGTCAGCAGGAAACATTGAAAAGGTCAGTCCATATAGCCAGGCCAGATGTGTAGAGGAGCAAGAGCAGAAATGGAGAAGGCCAACTCTCTGTTCTTGCACCGTGTTAATGTTTTCTCTGCTCTCTCAAACTCTGATATTTCTACTTTGGAAGATAAGTTCAGACTCTTGCAAATTTTAGCAGAGATGTGAATCGCTTTCCTTCTCTACTTTACTGATAGCTTTTTTTTGGGGTGTGCTCCCGAGGAACTGATGTTAAGAAATCTGTTTAACAAGTTATAGCACACCATTTAGTCCCCTAGTCATCAGAAATTGTAAATAAGTGGGTTTCTATGACATGGCACTTCCCATCCCTCTAAGCCCTGCTTTAGTGCAAGGATCAAAACCCCAGCAAAGCCCCTTACACACACAGTGAGAGAGACCCTGCCTGCTCAGAAGAGCTTGCTGCTGGAATAGGCAAGGGGGAAAGGAAATATTATTATTATTCCTCTTTAACAGATGGGAAACCAAGGCGCAGGGAGTTGAACAGGCTTGCCAAGAGTCAGACAGAAATCTGAAAACAGCCAGGAACCAAATCCAGGTCTGCTGAGACTCAGACCAGCGCCTTAATCACTTGTCTCTTCATAGACTGTATTTCTGCAGTTAATTGGGTTATTCACTAGGACAAACTATGAAATTTCTGCCTCTATCTACTATATCCTCTAGCTTCTATATCCTTTTCTACCCCACACATAATGCCTTTCTGTTTTTTTTTTTCCCTTGTACACATCAAGCAGCCTTCCCCTTCTCCTCCTGCTTAGGAAGGTACTCTGCAAAGCTCTGCCATCATTTGTGTGCTCCAGCCCTCACCTTCCTCACAAATAAATTCCCTTCTTTTCCAACCGCCATCCAATTTGCCCACAGCCTTGTAATAATTCATGGCTGGTGCTGGAAGCACCACAGCTCTCTGTAGAGCTGTGAATAACTCTTGAAGTGAGATGCCTGGTCCTCTGGGAAGGAAGAATTTGTGGGTACCACCATGCTCCTACCCCATATGCATCCCAGCCCAAAGCCTGGCCACAAACCCCTTCACGCAGCCCCGTGCTGGAGAAATCCAGGGCACAAGCAAAGAGCTTATGCAAATCCTCTCCTATCCATCACGAAAGGGAGTCCTTCATACTTCAGAAATGATGGGAGAAACAATCTATCGATATTCCGTAATGAGCATAAATGCCCTTTATAAATTGTTTCCCTTTTATTGACTCTAAAGCAAATGTAGCCGTGAATGCTGTACATTAATACATTTTATACCTTCTAATGGTTTGATGGCCTCATATATCCAGTAACGCTGAGAATAATCATTAGATTGTAAGGAGTGCAAAATATGTTTTATCACTTGAAAATGGAATTCCTTCTTGAAAGGTAAAACCAGTGGTAGATCATTGATTTGAAAGGTCAGGGTTAAAAAGCTTATTAACGACTGGGTTAAGCTCTAGTAAAATTCTTTGTTTTACTCAGCTGTATGAAGCATTTAGCTAAGTGAGACTCTTCATTAGGACATTAGTGCTTTTATACTAGCTGTGTAAGGTAAAATCGGTAATTTCCAGCTTATGTTCAGGAAAAATGCATTGCAAGGAGCACATACTTCTCCAAATAATGCTGAGCGACACGTGGCCATGGGTATGATGGAAAATGACTGCTGCACAGGCTGGGGGTGGGGGGCAGCAACCCCTGCCCCTCCCTGTCCTGTTCTGGGGACCCCTGAGTGAGCATTGGCCAAGCAGATCTATCAAGGAGCGCAGCAGAGTGTTGGCTAGAAATACTAGCTCGGGTCCCAGAAGCCATATAGTTATGTCAGGATGCCACAGCGCTGAGTTAATTAGCCCCGACTCCCTACAGGGCTTTAGATTAGCTAAAGCCCTGGGTTCACGGGGCTGCAGTGCTTCCTGCCTCCGGGATGGGGAGTTTCTTTTGGGGGGGGAAGATGTGTGCATCCCTCTTGCAAGTTCCCTAACAGACACCTGAGTCACATCACTTGGAGAGAGGCTCTGTATTTTGGGTATGCCGACACAAGATCCTCGCCTTAATTCCATCCCAGCCATTGTGGGAGCAGATGGACAGCGGGGCAGAGTGGGACCATGGCATGGGACGCTGCTCATTGAAAGTGGTGGCATTTGTTAGAGGTCACGTGAAATTTGGGACGAGGGAAGAACTTGTATCTGCTGGAAGGGCAACTGCTGGCCATCCTTTCCTGCCAGCCCACAGGTCTACTGTGCGGGTGGACCTAGAAAAAGAGAGTAAGTTCATTAATTGCTTTGTTAAAGTGAAAAATATCTCAAGGCATCATGGTATTGCAAGGCAGACATGAATATATTTCATGTTCAAGCCACATGAAAATAAGAAAGATGGTTACCCAGCAGCACACTGCACCGACCCTGCCCACTTGCCAAAAAAAAAAGTGGAAAAAATTTTAAATAATTATTGTTTGTGAGGTTTTTTTTTTCTTCCTTTCTCAGCCATTGTCTCCTTGGAGGCCTGAAGAGACTGAGTGTGGATGTGATGTGGGAGCACAGAAAGGAGGGCTCAGCCACCTAAATTTAGCACTGCTGTAAACAAGAGCAGATATTTTAGTCCTGTGCCATAATGCAGCTGCTGGTAGTGATGAAAAGTCAATGTCAGAAGTGATGCAGAGTAATTTCACACAGCTTAGTTTTACTTTAGTATTTTACTAATTTAAAGAATGGGATTTTTTTTTTTTTGTTTTGTTAATGAAATACGTTGCAGGAGATGACACTAGGGCAAAGTCTCTCTCTTTCACCCTGATAAACCACAGCACGGCAGGAAAGGCAAGGCCAACACCATGCTCCCAGCTACCTTCTGGAGCTGCAAACACTAATACATCTCTGGGGAATAACCAAATCCTGCCACACAGGCACTGCCATGTGCTGACCATCAGCTTGGGGCACTTTCCTCTGTGTGGCAATGAAATCTCCTCTTCCTCAGTCCCTCTTTGCTTGGCTGCATGCTCGCTTTTTTAAACTTTATTTATTTTTAGCACTTTGAAAAATTCACGCTGTTTTCAGAAAGATCCTTAATGTTTGTCCTCAGCATCTGCTACCTGTTTCTAACAAAAAGGAGAGACCTAAAGCTCTGTCACACTGTATTAAGGAGGCTTTTTAATGTTTTTAATGGAACAAAATAACAATACAGAATATAATACCCATGGCATTTGCTTGGTGCAGCATAATTGCTCTGGGATATTCAATCCTTTTCATATAAAGCAGCCGTACCAACCCAACCATCGGAACAACTTTAATATTTTACAGGGAAATTAAATCGCAGATTAAAACAGATGGTTCGAACATTTCATTACAAGCCGTGGCGCTTATTTGCTGACCATTGGCTGGTACATGTAAACATATAAAAAGCAAAAGAGCCCTTGGATACAAACCATACTCTTGCTTAGCTTTTCATTCATGGTTACAGCGTGGTTATGGACGTTATGGATCCAGACAGGGTCTTTAAAGGTGCTGAATTCAATTTACTTTTACCGATGAAAGGAAAAGGTCATAGAAAGTGCAGAATGGGTGGGAAGAACACAAGGCGGTTGTTAACTGTCCTGCCAATGCACTTCAGTTCACAGCTCGGCGGGTCTGGAGCCTTCTGCATCCTTGTGGTACCAGCCCCCTGCCATCCCGGGATGCTGCTGGCTCCCACCCGTGTGGCTGCACCCAGAGCTTGGCCTGTTGTCCTCGCCTTGTGGCTGTGGGAGAAGGTGCAGTGGACTTCTGTGCTCCAGGTCAACCCACGCCTGTGCTTTCATCGCTGACTTTGGATGCCTCTGCTTTGACTGCCTATTGGAAAACCCTCTAAAACATCTTAAGCTGCAGACTTCTGGTGCTTCTGTATGCCTTTATTTAGCTTATCTGATTATAGGGACCAGTACCTATTGCACATGGAGGCAGAAAGCTTTAATTAGTCTACGAAAAAGCTGGAGATGGGCTTGTAGTGAGGCAGGGAAAGGACATGCAGGGCATGTAGTGATAGAATGAGGAGGAATGGCTTCAAAGCGGAAGACAGTAGATTTAGATTAGATATTATGAAGAAATTCTTTAGTGTGAGGGTGCTGAGACACTGGAACAGGTTGCCCTGGGAAGCTGTGGAAGCCTCATCCTTTGGAGTGTTCAAGGCCAGGCTGGATGGGGCTTTGAAGAACCTGCTCTAATGGGAGGTGTCCCTGCCCTTGGCAGGAGGGTTGGAACTCGATGATCTTTAAGGTCCCTTCCAACCCAAACCATTCTATAATTCTATAATTAAATGTTTGCAAAATACTTTGAGGCTGCTGGACAAAAAAAGTGCTGCTTAACAGCAAAGTGAATATCTGGAGTAAGGAAGAAGACTATTGTAGAGCAGTGTCTCTAAGGGGTTTGTGTTTCGGTTGGGCAGAGAAAAGCCAAAGGTTGCTGCTCTGCTCAGCCCTACACGGCCAGGGCAGGGGGGGCATCTTATGGGTGTGACAGGGATGGTAGGGCCATCAGCCCATCAGACAAGCCGTCCTCACTGAATGAGTTAACTCTGCCCTAAGAGGTATTAAATAAACCCCTCACAATTGCAGCAAATATTTCCCCATGTTTCCAATGCCATGCTCAGTGACGTTGCCCCAGGTATTTAATTTTTCAGATATTGTCAAACAAACAGAATTCTACTCTAAAAATAATTACGAACAGATCCATAAATGTATTTAGCTTTGGCAGAACTGAAATGAATAGATGTTTCTTAAATGTAATTGTGTATATGGTGTAAATTCTGTGCCTTCAGACATTTTTCCATGCCGGTTAGTGCTGGGTTAGTGGAAGTGTAGTGACTTCAAGAAGTCAAAGCTTCATTCTGCAGGTCTCTGTAGGCAGTACGGTGAGCCAAGGGTATTCTGTTTTTACCTCTGCTTCATGATGCAGTAACATCATAAAGCAGTATTAGCACCCAGGGAGAACACAGTGTGTGCACTACAACCTTGCGTATGGATTAGGAAAGAAAACGTTTTCTCCTTTCGTTGTTGGTGTGTCCAACAATCCCAGCCCAGCACCTCTGTCCCAAGGAGAAGAGCCTGAATGAACCTGGGTTTATGGTGCCCAAAGGACTGGAAAATTAATTTAAGTTTTCATAGCTTTAGGGGAAAAATATTAAAGCTGTGGTGCTACCAGGGCAATATCTTCATTTCTTGACTTCTTACTGGGCTTGCTGGGAGCCCTGGTTACAGCTGCCAACGTAGTGTGTATTACCCCAGGCCTTAGAAATAATGAACATCAATCATACAGGACAGTGAAGGGCCTCATTCCTTGCACTGGGGCTCAAACCTCAAAACAACAATGTGCAAAGACGCGTTCACAGGTGTCCGCATCTGCTTTAGATCTTAAACCTTAAACCCTAGACCTACAAGGGCTTTAAGAAAATGAGTGTGTAAAGATGCGTCCCCAAAGTACAGGGGAAGGCATTAGACAGAGAGGGTCACCTCTCTGTGACACTGGTCTTTTAGGATCAGAGCTACATCTTCAGACGCGTAATCCTTGATCATTTTGTGTTAAAGCCATCATGCAGAAGAGTTTGCTCATATAATAGCATATTGTTGACAACAAACTAGAAAAGCCATTTAAAGAAAACTATCTTACAATGCATGTTTAAAAGCAGAAAAAAAAATAAAATAAAGGAATCGTATTTTTAAAATCAGTATTTATCAATAGCCCTGGCTATAGCTGGGGATTCACAGCATGGATGCTGAAAGAATGGAGACAGCATTGTAATGAAAAAAGCGTATCCATCATCAACAATACAATACTTACTGTGACCTAAGGTCAGGTTTGTACAGTTACACCAGATGTTAGATTTCAGCCGTCCTTTGAAATGAAGAAACACAATGGTTACTATTCCTGAAGTGTTGTGGATTTCATTAAACAACAGGTTTATCTTTCAGCTTTAAAACGTGGAGCAAGATTAGGGTATTCTAACATTTAGGTTTCAGAGAGATCCGGTAAGCATAATGTAAAGTAGGACTGGGGTGCTATAAAAAAAAATTTCCCTATTTTGATCTCAACAGCCAGATTTTTCCGGTGGCAAATCCAGAGCAATGGGAAGGGGGAAAGCAGAGCCTACAGTAAATAGCCCTAGTGCTGTAGCTGTTTCTGAAGCAGCCCAGGAAAGGGGGTGTGTTGGCCCCCGGGGACCTGTAGGGCTGTCATGAGAGGATCCAAGCCTAAAAGGAGATTGGAATTGCTTAGGATTTCCTTCCATCATCCTCCTGAACTAGGCTGCTACAGCCCTGGCTGCTCCCCTCCCTCACCTCTGAGCTCAGCCTATTTATCCAAATATGAGATATTCCCTTCAACGCTGGCCTCTCTTTTGCCTAATTTACTTTATTTCCATCCCCTTAGCAATCACTGTGTTTTTTTATATAATTCTATGTATAATTTCTTATGTATATAAATAAATATAGTCTATAATTATATATAGATACGATATTATATTATGTATTTAAAATTTTATATTCTATATGCACATATATCCATAACCTTAAGGAATGACTGCCACTCTAAAATCATATTCTTTTTCATTATTATTAATCAGGATACTTACATTCTCGGGCTGAACAGGAGCGATAAAAGGCAGGCTTGTTGTAGTCACAAAGAAGCCTTTGGATCGTCTTGTCCCCTTCAAACCTTCACCCCAGAACTTTGTGTTGTTTGTAAACAGTCCCTGTTTTGGACAAAGCAGGTGAGGCAGAGGAGCAAGGTCCAGGTCCTGAATTATTTCATTAAAAATTAAAGCTTTATAAAAGTGTACACATTTCATTAACTTCACATTGCAGGCTTTGCAAATATTCTAAGGGATGCTAATCTCCTGGCTTTAATTAGATTGAAGGTCTCTTGCAAAGGCTATCATTTTAATATAAAATGAGCGATCTTTTAAGCTTTGTGAATTAGAAAACAAGAACGCCCATTTTAGATCAACAGTTAGACACAGAAACAAAAGAGTTTGGGATTTTTATTTTTTTTTTTTGCTATAAGTCCAGTTTTTTGCACCACCTAGTGCAGAATTGCAAAAGCCAGGCAGTACATCCATTCTTCACATCCACTTAGGCATATGTTGGACATATATGTGTGTGTGTAGGCATACACACACATATTCCCCAACAGTAATCACCTCCTGCACACCATCCACAGTGTGCTGCAGCCTTAGTCCTCATTCCACCCCAAAATTTGCACGAGATTAGGGAACTAGATCAAGAACAACTCTGCTAGTGCCTTGGCCCTGTCTGTCTTGCTCTGATGACTTTCTGTGTGACATCCAGTATGTCGACCTTCAGCAAGAATTGGCCAGGGTGACCAAAGAGGAACTTTTACAGAGGGGAGAGGAGCAGGGTAGAGCCTGGGGACGTTGATGGTGGGATGTCCCCCAGCCTGGGTGCCACAGGGATGGCCCGACCGTGTACTTGGGACATCACCTCAGTCCAGCACCGAAGGTGTCTTCCTTGTCGGGGACGGCAATGAACTCTTTTAAATCTGCAGTTGTCGCCTGCCCCTGTTCTCCCGCTATTATCCCCTGCTAGGAGACGAATTTTTATATTTGTGACCAAGATCCAATCTTCTTTCCCTTATCAAACATAATGGAAAATGCTGTAGTTACAGAATAACAAACTCACCTCCTGGATAAATGTTAACCTATCTTTAAATGTGGGACCAGCTTGGGGGCTGCCCGTGACAGTGTCTCACTTCATGCCAACACGGTACCCCTTCATTTCTTCCCTCGCTCGCCTCCAGCCCCCCCCATGTTTGGTGCCATATCACCTTCAACGTCGCCCCTTTTCCCTCTTCCAGCTGGTTCCCCTCCATGTGCAAAGGGCTCAATCCTACTGCTCCCACATTAGTCCTGGCACAGAGCGAGCTGACACGCTGGAAATCAGGTGTAGAGCTGGAGCAGTATCTCCAATTTAGGTACCTGGATGCTCCTGGGTTTATGTGCTGAGCGTTTCTCTCTCAGACTTAAGCCCTGCTCAGTTAACTTTCAGCTGCGTACATGCATGTCTAGGAACTGCTTGTATGGCCCTGCAGCCCAGCTTTGTGCACTCTGCTGGTCGACTTTTGGGCCCATAAGATACTGTCAAATTAGCTTACTCTGTCTTTTGAGGACTACACTTCGGAGCCGGGCATATTATGCTTCACAGTCAGAAGCATAGGAGGCTGCTTTATGGAGTTTGAGTGCAGAGAGCCTTGCAGAAGCTCCCTTCATTTGTACTTGTGGGGAACAGACCTCCCAAACCATTGCTGCCATTCATTCCAATTTAGCAGAGGTTAAGTAAATAATGATATTTTTTTCTTCCTTTCAGTTGATGATTCATACCAATTTGGTGTACAGACTCTTGAAAACTAAGCGGGCTAAGCTTCAAGTTTAAAATTAATTAATCAATAATTGTCATTTTTAAACAATCCTGATTTATTCAAAATTGACCTCCAGAAAAAGAACTGACTCCATTAATTTCTGTGCTTAGCTCTCTGCTGTGGCAGCTCTTTCTCCTGACAATCTTGCTGGGCAAGTTTCCTTTAAGAGAACAAAATCCTCAACTTCATTTCTCCAGTTCCCTAATTTTGATTCAGAGCCACATCTTTGTTTAAAGGTTTATGTAGATAAACCTCAATTTTGTCAATCTCAATTTTGTATAAGAAGTAGGATCAACTTCTAATTTCCAATGTTAAATCCTGCGCTCTAGTTTCCACTGCAATATCCTCAAGATGACTATTCCAGGTTAGACCCCATGCTGGGTTCAACACTTAGAATAAACTAAAGTAACAGTAACTTCATTTACTCATTAAGAACATGGACTTGTTCTGAAACTATCCGATAGGCAGTGAGCTTTCAAAGTTCAGGCTGAGGTAGACAACAACGGCATGGACAATAACAATGACATTTGCGACTGCCCGAAATACTTACCTGCTGCTTTCTTACTGCTTAAGGACACACAGCAGTACAAGTAATCTTTTGTGATAGCCTGTATACGAATGAGGCATGAACGATCTTCCCACAGAGTCCCCAGCTGCTATGGTAATAGTATGTTGTTTTAAGCACCCAGTGAGAGGTGAAAACTCATTGGCCATTGCATTTTCTTCAGCACATCACCCATTTTAAGTATATTCCTGATACCACTGCTGGCTAAGCTACCAAAACAGCAGAGGAGTAGCAGAGCGGTACCAGCCTTGGGGCTGCTGTGCTGCCAGGATGCTGCTGCTGGTTCTCCTGCGAGCATTGATCCAGGAGGATGCAATAGGATGATGAGAGAGCCCTGAATCCCAGCTCCAGCTAGAGGAAACCACCAACAGACAATCAGTGAAGCACAAGCCCTACATTCCACTGCCAGAAGACAAATATTAAAGCATGCCAGGCATTCAAATGTCATTAACATTGTGAGGAATGACCACACTGGAGTAAAACTAAAGTCCACCTTGGGCAATAACCTGTGGGGTTTGGTGCCTAGGAGAGGATGAGGTGCATGGATAACACTGCTTCGGCAACACACCCACTCCCAGCCAGCTCGGGTGAGCTCCTCTCCTACTACACCTCGCTCTTCTCGTGTAAGATTGACCTAACAAACACTTCTCCTGTACGTGCTGTGACAGGTGCTGCATTTGAACAAATTTTAATAGACAGCATATTAACTCTGACGGCTTCAGATCGCCGAGGTGCGTGTGCGAGTTTGCATCTCCTGTATAAACATTCCTGACTCTCATCTGCTTTGATCAGTATCACTCACTTCTCTGAGCCTTGCTCTTTCCCAGCGTCGTGACAAATTTTTGGTTCCACGTCAACATCAATGTCTCCTTGGCTGCTGCGGTGGCTGAGATGGGCGAGCTCATCTCAGTATCGTTTTGTGGCAGTTCAAAACTGATCCGAGGATATTGTGAAAGTTTTCAAAACGTGCGTGTCAAATCGTCTGTTTTATTCCAAATTTCTGAGCGTCTCAATTGCCACGTTTTTTTTTATGGTCTGGAAGGCATGGGTACACTTCTGCTACCACTGAACAGAATGGAAGAGGACAGAGCTACTTGGACTCTTTCTTCCTCACACTTTTACTTCAAAATCTCTCTTGCTTAACCCCTGGGTTAGAAAGAAGGAAGGTTTGTGACATTGCTCAGATCGAGGTAATACAGTAGAAAAAATCTATTATTCTAAACAAGGAAAATTCCCAGGGAACCAGGCTGGTGTTACATTTTTTTTACAGGATATCAGAATTTGACCCGTATCCAATGGGACTGTTAGGTCTATTATACTCATGCTACCTTTTTCCCCTGTTTTCTTCTTTATATGCATGAGAATATATGTGCTTTAGAATGTATTTGGGACCAGATCCACAGCTCAGCTCCATCAGCTTCAATAATGCCCTGCTTATTTCTACCAGATGAAGGTCTGCCTTTGAATTTTGGAGGATGTAAGAAAATGCACTAAAAGAGCCCTCAACTACACAGTCCACTGCTTCCCCTCTCTCTTCAAATTCCCTTTGCCCCAGGCTATTACCTCAGTCTACTACATTTTCTTTTTTCCCAGTGACTGGTATACATCTTAGATACTTTGAACAACGAGTATTGGTTTGATCTGTGTTTAGAGCAGCATGTGCTGGAAGTCGTGCTTGCACTTCTATCATAGTTAGCATTTTACTTTTTTTTTTTTTAAAATAAAGACTATTCTCATCTGTTACAACACCAGAGAGAGGCTTTTCTTTCTTCTTTAGAGACAACTGTAACATGCAAATATGCTAGTGTTTAGAGAAGTGTGTGTCCATACACATGCAACCTAATCATTAGGCTCATTTTCAAACCATATGCTCCAACTCATAAATAAAGTCTATTAACACTGAACTATTGATCAGCTGTAAGGATCAGGGATTCCAGCAGCAGCTCTTTCTCTGTAGCCTGCTACCTCCACCAACCCTTATAAGTTAACATTTGAATTGGAATTAGCCCTTGTAATTACATTTATATTAATAGAATTAGAAGGCAAACGTTCTTCTGAGTTTTATCTCCCAGTGATAAACTGAATTGTCACTTCAATCTCTTGCGCTTGCACAGAGATTTACTATATGTGAATCTCGAAGTAATTTTGAGATTGAAACTCAGGCAATTCTAGGGATGGCCCGAGATCGAGAGACAGGTTTGTCAGCTCTCAGGTGGCTGCACCCCACAAAACTTCTGCTTGCCCAGACCCTTATTGGTTGCTTTTCCTACCTCGTTTTGGTAACCCAGACCTTGCATCAACTACTTATTGCGTACAGACATGTTTATTTCTCAAGCCCAAGCCTCCTTTGGTTTCTAGACGTTTCCCTTTCTTAGAGCCTGCCCATTTGTTCTTGTATTTGACACTAGTTTTCTGACATCTCTCCTAGCTGTTCCCCTTAGAATCGTATATAAAATAATGATGTCCACCCTGAGCTTTCCTCTCTTCAAAAAGCACTGACCTAGTTTCACTGCTTTTACAGTAGAAGTTCTCCAGTCCCATGTCAACGAGGTTGCCCTGACATATCTTAGCTCTGATAGTTCTCTCTCTCTTTTAATAATGGCATCCTGAATGGGGATTATTTCCTCTAAACGCATCTTCAGCTGTTCCCTGTAGAATATTTCCTTTTGAGCTACTTCTGATTGATCTGGTTTTGGTGGCAGGGCTATGCAAAGACAGCTCTGATCTTTCTATCCAGGGCCTGACCACAGGTGATGACGCCTGTGGACTTTGGCCAGAATCAGAGCCTTTGATAACGTATTCCCCACACCTGTATAAAACACAATGAAAAAACCCATAGTTTAAATTGCTCTTTCTTATTATTAATGGAGCAGATCCTCAGCCAGAGTAGTGGGTCACTTAAGTCCTTGGATGTGTGCAGAGACGATGATATTGCCTACCGGCTACCGAATCGTTATTTCTGTATGGCACTGCTCACTTATTTTCCTTCACTTTGCAGTAAATTCTTTCTTTTCGTTAAGTCCAAACTTTCTCCTTTTCCTACAGACCTGATCTGCCATCATCAAAGGGAGAGGGAGATTTCACCTTGGCTCATATGGGAACATCAAGAAGGCCTGGCTTTTTCTTTGGGTAAGTTTTTCGTGTCCTTTGGTTTCTCTATTTATTATTTTTTTTTTAATTCACTGCCCTTGCCCTCTCATTTCTCTACCTTATTTATTTGTTTATGCCTTTTAAAATATTCTTTATCCTTTCCCATTGACTTCTGAATGACAAAGTGCTCTCGGCTGGTAAAACCTTCCCATTGTCAATTATCATGTTGCTGGTTCTGGAGCCGCACTGCTGTACCTGCAGCGTAGCAGCCTTTGGTTCCAGCCCGGGAGCCTGCTTTTAAATTCGTGGTAAGCATCATCCCATCATATGCCACAAACCCCAGTGACTTGGGTCTCTTTAGAGTGTGGATTTGAGCTGGAATGGGCTATATGTGAAACTGCTCTGGTTTATGTAGTTGAGCCATCCCGACCAGGTACGTAATTTTTCTTCCTGATAATTACTGAAGAATGTAGGTGTCCTCCATCACCTGCCTTAGTTCAGCCTCAGAAACTCCTTGCACCGGCTTGCTGCTGCCTAAGGATCGTTTCTGCTGTGCAGTTCAGGAGAAATCAAGCTGACTTCTACACAGTTTGTCTAATTTCATTGTGGCAAAAAGCAACAGGAACATTTTCTAATTTGCTTTTTACTGGGACCTCCTTGTAGTAGGGCCCATCCTGCCTGGCTGGGGAGAAGGCATTGTTTTACAGGGTGACATCTTCCATCACTTGTGTTTTGTTTTTTNAATAGGTGCAATCATGATTGACACTGATGTTGCAATATTTTTTCTCTCTAAAAACAGAATGTATTTTTCCACCCAAAATGTTTGGCTGGTTGGGTAGCTCTTCCGAGTGGGAATGGAGGCAGATCAAACTGGCTAAGACATAAGTAATTGATTCTGTCCCACTGAAACCTCCAGACTTGCTCCCCAAGCTGGTCTTTCATGTAGGTATATTATCTCACTGAGAATTTCTTGTCAAACTACGTTAAGTAAATAAAAGAGAGGTGAAATATCAGCAACAAAGCTAACAAATGGAGCTGAATGCTCCACTTGAAAGAACAGATCTAGCTGTTTACCATGCTAATCTGAAATGAAATGAAAATGTATGTTTTTCATCTTTTCAGACAATGATCTTCAAATACAGGTAGCTGAGGTCTTTAGCAACACCGAGTTTTTTAATTTTTTTTTTTTTTTTTTTTTAAAGAAAAACCATATTGTGGAGGTATTTTGTGTCTGTGTGTGGCTGGATCAGTGTACAAGCTGAAATATCTATTTCTTACCAGTCTGGTTGTTTTAATTTCCCTGGCTCCTAACTAACTCCTGGTGCTAAAGAAGGGTACACAAACACTTCTGTGTGCTTGGAGGTTTACTCTCCCTTTGCCATACATCAAGCTTGGAGTTCTTTCTTGTGGCTTCTCCCAGTCTGTCCCAGTGCATGGATGGCTGTGCTGGGGGGCGTTCAGTAGCACCTGAAAAAAACCTGAGCAGCATCCAAGTCAGGCATCAGTTAGAATTACCAGTAGCACCTAATGTTTGTTGAGTCCAAGTCAGCATATTTCTCATACTCGAGGGGCCAGAGACTAACAAGGTGTTATTCTTTGCTTCAACAGAGATGTAGCTCGATCTGCAGCCCAGTTCCAGCAGCTTTCCGGAGGGAACATCCTCCCCAGACGGGCTGCACGCTGCTAATTACAAGGGAAATCCTGGCAGTGTCAAAGTCAGTGCCAAAAGCTCACTGATTGCAGCGATGTCGGGATCTCACCAGATGTCTGGCTTGTTTATCCGTCTGGGGGTTCCTTGCCCGGGCTGTTTGCTGGCCGGCCTTGACCTTCCTTGGGGAGTCACGGCTCCTCTTCCAGCCCCATAGAAGCGGGGTTGTTTCTGACGCAGCTCCGACTCCATCCCTACCTCTGGCTGCTTCTCTCTGACGTACCTTTGGCGTTTTCGGTTTATTACAGCCAGAGAGGAAGAGAAGCATCTTATCCGGCTGTGGCTGTTGGCGTTTTTCCGCTCCCTGTCACCCAGACCTGGCACTGGGCTCTCCAGGGATCACTGAAACCTTGGCTTCACCTCTCCAGGGAGCACTGGTCCACAAAGCGCTCGTTTATACCTACAGTGAAAGATGGCTCCTCAAGGAACTTACTAGTTAAGGAGACACAGGAATAATAAAGTAATTTAATTTTTCATGCAAAACTCTGTTAGGAACGACTAGACTTTCCAAAATGTATTCCAAAGAAATGCAAAGATAGATTCCCGACCGGCATTAATCAGTGCTGATTAAGTCATGGAGCTACCCAATTTCTGCCTGGTGAGTACTTTTCCTGTCATTGATTTATTGCCTTCCTTAGAAAAATAAGACCTGGGAAATAAAAAGTTCAAGTAAATTTGCTCAGTTGCCCAACCAACTGTTGACTGTGGTACCAGGGATAATAAATGTGCAGGGGAAATTCCTCGTGCACGTCCATGCACCGAGGTCAAGAGCAGAGGTGTCCCGTGTGCACTCCAAATCCTCCAGAAGCTGTAGGATGCAGCTCAGCCGCACAAAACAAAAAGAAGCAGCTGTGAGGGTGACCGTGCTCCCCGCAACACAAGTGGACAGTGAGACTGTAGCTTGGGGTGCTCCCTGAGAACCCCCAGCATTGCTTCCCCTGCTTCTCCTTCTCATCCTGCCATGAGGATGGCTGTGCCCGCGGCTGAGATGCAACGCTCACCACCAATGCTCCTGTTGGCAACTGGCTGCAGGGTGCTGTTTCTTCCCTCCCATTCAAAGAGGACTTCTATGTTACTTAAGGTCTGCAGGACTCTGCTGTGTGTGGGGTTACTGTTTTCCTGCAGACACATGGCATTATCTTTAAGTCACTGGCTGCCATCTGGTTTTGTTTTTCAAATGACAGCGCGTTATTACACCTTAAATACTTTCTACCTCATCTTCTTTAAGATAGGTTAAGGATAAAGTCTGTAGAGCTGAGAGGACAATTCTCAGCAGGTTTATTTGTTTGATTTACAAGTTTACCGAAATTGTTTTCCAGCTCTCTTTAGAGCATTTGTTGCGTATTTTCATTAACCTGATATGACGAACAACTTTCATAAATTTATGAACTGTGCAGCATGAGGAACACCGCTGCAGAAGACCTTCTACCAGGGATAACTTGAGTCTGTCCAAGAGGAAAGTGAGAGTTTTTATTTTTGAGTATCCACTTTGTGCCATTACCAAGGGATCTGGTGTCTAGAAGGAGCTTGTCTCTTGGAGATGTCAGATCCTTTAAAGTACAGGTCACCCACAAATTTCTGAGCACTTAACACTTCAGAAACCATAGCTAAGTTATAAATAACAAGTCCATCAGCCTGCTATAATAATTTGTTAAGTATAAAGTGGACCTTTGCTTTAGTGCTGTGGAGCAAAGTGAGAGAACTCTTCAAGATACGGTTAAACTGCAATGAAAGGATTTCTTCACCCACGAACCTTAATTCTTTCTCCCTTTTGACTCTCCCACCTCAGAACACCAGCCACTTGGTGTGCCCTAAATATGTTTTCACATGACCAGGAGAAGACCATTTGTTGCTCTGTTGCCCAAACTGTGCACACGCTGACCATACATTTGCCATGTCTTTTTTTTAAATGAAAGCTGCATTGGTACAAATATTTGCCTGTTTGCTTGCCAGTGGCACCTGCCACCAACCTCATTCCCTGACAATGAACAAGAATTGTAATTTTTTTTTTCTCAAAACCAGGATATTTCCATATTCCAACCCTGCAGCTAAGCCCACCCCACCCTTTACTCCAGATCTTCGCCTCTGCTCTGCTGCACTAAATAAATTAACAAGTTATCAACAAGACTGCCAGGCCAGTATGGACTCCCCATTACCGAGGCTGTCATTGCCACTCAGGGCTCTGCTGGAACGTGACAACTTCACAGCAGAAGGTCACTCCCCCCAGTCACTCTCCCGCTGCTGCTTGGAGGCAACCATTCTGAGAAATGATTTGTTATGGTGGAATTGGAGGCACATTTGTTAGTTAATTCATTCTGTAAAACTCAAATGAGATGAAAAACAAGCATAGATCTGACAAATGGCATTTAATTATGTCTGAGCCTAAAATTCATAATACATATTTATGCTGCCCTAAGTCATTCGCAGCCAAGGTCCCTTTTATTCTCATAGCTGAGCCCAACTGCTGATATGGGAAGAGGGTGTTAGTGACGGACTATTCCACAGTCTTTCATTATGGTTCCTCTACCTTTGTGCCTAAAATTCCCATCCCCTGCCCTTATCAGGCCCCAGGCTTTCCCCAGGTTTCCAGTGCAGCAGTTCTCTAGGCGTTAATATTCCATGGCCTGTGTAAATAAAGCAAAGAAGACCTTATAGGTACCTAATAGTTTTACCTTGAAAGATTAAAATGGTCTGGTTTCTAATTACATCTGCTCTCTAACTTCTTTCTGGGTTTTTGTTCCAGGCATGGGATCTAGGAAGACATCAGGAAGCATTGTACAAGGATCTTGTCCCTGGTGAGCTGGGCTACAACCTGCAGAAAGGACTGGACTTGCTACTTTCAGGATAACTGTTTTCTGCAGTGCAAGGGCAGCTGCTTCTGCAGGGACACTAGGAGAAACTGCTAGTACAAGGCAAAGAGGAACATCTTGCAGTGATGCTGCAGAGGCTTGGGAGAACATACAAAGCACATGCTCCTGGGAAGTGGGCACTTTGGCACGTGTGGCTCGTTAGCACACAGAAGCTGTGACCTAACAAAATATTTATAGGCACTTAAGTGCACATCTGAGTGGGCTAAAGATACACCTGCCTCCCCCTTCAGCTGCTGGAGATCTACAGACACTACGTTTGCCATAAAGGACTGAAATGCCTTTAACACAATGACATATGCTGCAACTCTGCTCAAGTTGTGTGAAAGCATTTCTATAATGGTTTGGTGCTGTTATTGTAAAAGTGAGACATTTTTTCAGTCCTCTCAAGATGACACAGAGACTTCAACAAGCATCTTGGCCAGCATGAGTGGAGGGAGACTTAAGTGAGAAGAGTTTCTACCTTCTCTTCCCCTGCCAGCTTCCTGAACCTTTGCTCCCTGCAGGTACATTGGGAATATCACCTACAACCATCAGGCCAGCATGAGGCTGTTCTTCCCCTGCAGCAGGTTCCCACTCCAGCCTGAGCATCCCTACCTCTTGACCTCCTCCTCCACCACGAGACAGCGACCCCAAATACTTTCATCTGATCTCTGAAATGGGAGGAGTCTCTGAGGAGGAGAATCTGCCCCAGCAACTCAGGAAGGAGGTTATTTTGTAGCTGATGTCTAGCTGCGCTGATATCCCTGCTTCTCAGGAGCCTGGAGAGCATGTCTCATGCTTCTTGACATTATTGCTCTGCCGAGGCATTGGAGATACCACCTTCCCTCCCCTTGCTCTTGGCACGTTGCCACCCAAACTCACTAGGCAGCTTCAGCTTTTTTTATTATTTTCTTTTCTTTTTTTTTTTTTTTTGTTCTCTGGTGGGAAATTTCATTTGACCCTTTCAAGTGGGACAAGAACAGACATTAGATTTGTTGACGATGAAGTGCTTTTATCTGGCTTCAACAAAAGAGGTACAATGAAAAGATTGCAGCTGTTGAGCAAAAGCACCGCACCTATTACAGAGTTCACGTGCATTTACAAGTGGTGCATCAGTGAAGGCTCTCCTCACCCTAGCAGATGTATGCTCCTTCCACAGAAAACTTGTTAATCTTTCCGTCAGTTCTGCATGCTTTACATACCTTTGGGAAAATGTGGTGTTTGACTCTCTTGCCAGATCTTGCAATGATAGAAATGCTATTAGCAGGTAAAAGCTACATGGAGGTGCTTTATCTTTCTGTAAGTCTTCTAAGTCTTCTTGCTAGAGGATGAGACAGCAATTCAGAACACCAGAATTACTCAGTAATTAAATACTAGGACCAAGATTGCCCTATGGAATAAACATCTACTTTACTTTATGCACATATTTAGGTAGGTAGATAGACTTGTTAGGAGTATATTTTTTTTGATAGTTGTCATGAACACACACACAAAGTCACACAGCTGCTAAAACAATATGTTCTAAAAATTAAGGTAGCAAATAACTCAATCAGGAAGTAACTAACTCAGACTTGGCAAAGGAGACTGAAAAAACCCAACCCCAACGTAACTGTTATCTGACATCATACAGCAACTGCTCTTTATAATAAGGGCAATAAAACACCTACAAACCAGAGAAAATATTGATGAAATCTGGAGAAGGATATGGCTTGCAGTTAATCAATCATGCAAAAGTAGCAACAAACATTTGCTCATGTCCTAATGAACTGAGGAGAAAGGAGAATGACTGAAAAGGAGCTTTGCAAGGTGGCCCAGGCACTGAGTCAACAATATAACCTAAAAGTCAAAGAGACCACAACCATCCCTGAACACACGCCCTGTGGTAGTTCCCAGTGTGGCTGGTGAGGTCCAGGGCCCACAAAACTTCTTTAATTTGTACTGGCTGGACTTTCTGTAGAAAGTGGGAGCCCTCCTCGCTGCTGAAGGAGACGGCAGAGTAATTTTGCAACCACCTTCATGCAAAAAAAATAAGGGCAAGGAGAAGATACCAGGCTGAGGACAACAGCTGTATCAACGGATGGGATGTTGTGCTGGGATTGATGAGTCCGTTGGAAAGCAATTAGGGAGCTTGGCCTTGTTCCTAAAAGTTTTTGCCACTCATAGCATTCATGTGCTTTACATACTGTCAGTATTTGTCCCATTGAGGTCAATGGTTAAACTCTCCTGGATTTCACTGGCCTGAAAATTTCCCCCAAGTGGCGTTATTTCCCTTTTCTTGGTATTTACAGAATTCTCCAAACTAACTCTTTACATTTGTTTTGGCCTCTGACTTACCTTGTAGATGTACCAGATCCCGTCTCTTTGGTCCTGCACCTTGGTTTACTCATGTCGTCCACACAAATTAGTTCTAGAGCACTCGCAGGTAATGTCGTGCTTGCAATGCACCTAATTTGCTTGCACAAAGAGGACTCTGCAGCTGCACAGGATATGGAAGGTCAGAGCCCTTGGGTTGCAGCAAAGACCATCGTAGTCAGTGCAAACATTCCCACAGGGTGAAGCCGGCTTTGGAGCTGGCCCGTGTGTATTCAGCGGTGACTCCCTACTTAGCATACTGGCACAGAGGGGCCCTTTTCGGACTGTTCTTCACCAGGTTTCTTTTCTGCCTTCCAGCAGATCTACAGCAGAGCCCTGGCCCCTTGCCAGCTGAAGTAAGTCGGACCCACGGGCCAATAACTCTGCTCTTGTACAACTTTTGGGTCAACGGTGGTGGCTCGTGGTGCGTAGCACGTACCAGCAACAATCACAGCTGCAGCAGGACAGTAAAACAACTTGAGTAGACACTGACGTAGGTTTATGGTTGCTTTGCCAAGGTGACAGCAGGGCCGTGTCTAGGCTTGCGTTGGTGGGGACTCATCCTGCACTGCTGCAATGAGCTGGGGAGCAGCATCAGCTCGGTCTAGCTGTTTAATAGCAACCCTGGCTACCACTGCAGGATTTGGGCTGGTGCTGGGAGGCAAGTTTCCTACTGCAAAGCCCCATGGCTGGAAAGACAGGAGGATGGGAAAGGATAATTGCTGAGGGAACTGTGAATGAGTTCCCTAGCTTTTCTATACCTTGCAGGTCCAGTCCACGTGCAGCTTGAGCCCTTCTCCATAAAGGAACCCCTCTTGCATTAATGAGAAATGAGTTATTTGTGGTCTTGGCCCAATTCACATTGTGGACTGGTAACAGAATCACAAAAGCCCCATCTCTCATGCACAGTAATACCATAAATACCAGAGTAAATCAATGTGGACATTCTCAGGCCCTAGAGACAGCTCTGTTCTCTGTGGTGATCAAAGCATGCTCACGTCTGTAAAGCAGCATGGCCTCAACCTTGCATCAGGTCTCTGCAGAGAAATATGGAGCTCCCGACCAGAGGGAGCATCCCTGGCTACTTTTCAGAGCCTTGCAAATTCTGAAAATTACTCCTGACAAATAATAATCATTTGGATTTAACAAATAATTTCTTCCTACCACTTTATCTTTCAGTAAAGTCTCAAAAATTTAATTTACATCCTTACACACACAAGCAACAGGTCTTTAGTTAGACTAAACCAGGATATTTTGTATTACTGGTTTATTATATGTAACATCCAAGCAACAACAAGATCGCATGCATTACTTGATTTAGTTTTTCTTTCTCTGCTGGTCCTAAGTCTGCCTTCAAAGCCTTGAAAACTATTATAAAATTCAGATGAAGAATGGAGAACTCACCCACAGGGTTCCAAACCACAGTTCCCCTGCCCCCAGGACATCAGAGGGTGCCTTTCTTACCTTGCTCCCTTCCAAGTCTGGAGCTCCTGGTGCAAAGACGTAGCTCGATGTCTGAGGTTCGGAGCATTTTCATGGGCAAGCAATGTCATTCAGCAAAGCCCGCAGCCAAACCGTGACATTTTTTCATTGACTTCAACACAATTCAACATTTACTCTGCACTGATGAATGAAGTAAATGTTCAGCTAATTACTTAACTTCATGCAGCTTCTAGTCCTAATATTAAACCATTGCTTCATTCTCTATTCCTGTGCCCTTACCAAATAGTAGTAGATTATTTTATGGGATAACCTCATTTTCCTTCCCATCTTCCGTCACCTTTCAAGAAAGCGCCTTCTAAAGCAGACCTGGCGTTAGCAGAAAAAAAAAATCAAGCACAACCAACAAGCAAGACGTAGTTAGAGCAATCAGTGTTTTTAGGCTCCCTCCTCATCCCAAGTGGCTCTGGCAGTTTCCTTTTATTCTTTAACATTGTTCATATTATTTACACAGCTGCTCTGCTAACTTTTTTTTGGCTATATATTTATTTATTTATTGGTAGTGTTTTTTTTTTTGAATATTAACTTTCTCCCTCTAGATTTTTGGACAACATCAGTTTATGTTTACTACCTCAAAAAAAAAAAATTAAAAAAATCATTTGATTATAATTAAAACCACAAATCTCTCAGTGCCTAAACGCAAGATCGACCTGTGTTTATAAGGGGGATGCAGGGGCAGGTTTTAAAGCTGAACCACATCATTTCAGGATCCATCATCAGTTTTTAGGGGGGTTCCATTACTCTTATTTCAAGGTCCAGGTGTCTAAAACTGTATCATTTCCCTCATTTGGTTTTGCTAGCTGGTTTGAAAAAAAAAAATAATAAAATCAGAAAAAAAAGAGAAAAAGAAGTATTAATCCAGCTGCAGAGGTTATAGCCGAGTGCGTTACTGCCCGCTGGATTCACATGCACGATTACCCCCACAGCACACAGCCCTCACAGACTCGCACATGCAAGAAGCCTGTTGGCTGTAAAATTGTTGGCATGGATGCTGCATTTCCATATGCAGCCCCACCGAATATGCATATACATTAGGTGCAGAAGCACACACACATTTGTGAAAGTGGAAGCCTCAGTGTGAAGCTGAAGAAGAAAAGGCAAATGCATCGAGAGAGGGCTTTGGGTCAAATTCAGTTAGCAAGCATGAATCTGCTGGAATGCACTCATGTGCCTTATACCAATGCAACTCATTTTCTTCAATTAAATGTGAGAAAAAACCCCAGTGGATTTATTAGTTTCTTATTTTTGCCTTTATATCTTTTATACGTTTATCATCTTCTTCAATTTTCCCTTTCTGCTTCTAACAGATGCAAACCAACCCAATGTAATTTTTGTCCAAAACTTCTAGGCACCTTAAGTTAACAGGGAAAAAAACAAAAGAGTTTCTGAGTACTAACACGTTTGAAAATCAGGCAACCAAAGACTGTAAACATAGACTTAGGTGTCTGAATTTAGGCACCTATTTTTTAAAATCTTGGCTTAGAAAATAAAGTATCTGAATGTATATAGATAATATAAATCACCAGTCACTTTTATTACATGTATGTTTATATAAAGACCTTAGAACATGTTTTTAAAATGTAAACGTTCCTTAGTATGTTTAACTATGTGTCTAAAGAAGATGTAGGACAGAAAGAAAACAAAAGTTTGACAAATGTTTCTGATCAATCCTGAAGAAATCAATAGGAATTCACTCACAGCATGATTTCATTTAACTTTCCATGCTAGGAATAGTAACCTGGCTTTCTGTTAAAGCTAGAGCATTCATGCTTCTTAGTGATTTAATTCTCATGTCAACATATATCAGGCAGGCAGAGAATGGGCTGGAGATTGGGAAGGGAAGGAGGAGCAGATGGGAATATACAGAAATTGTGCGGGCTGAGTTGTATGGTTGGGTGACTTTGTTTCACCAAAACTAGTTTTTAATAGAAAATAGGGTTTTCATTGAGATGCATATTTTTCTTCCCCTCTGAGGGAGCAGAAAGTGTCTGTTTCTCAAACCATATTTTACCACATATTTGAAAAATATCTGACACCTGAAAACTGGAACAGCTTGGTAGTAAAAAGGGAGAGAAGCTGTTGAATCCCAACCACGTACCTTGGTGGGAGCCATGACCTGGGGGCCTGGATGCCCCCCGCGCCTGCAGCCACGCACCCTGCAGCACCCAGAAATTCGGCATCTCCATCTTGCACACTCTTAATGGGCTGCTGGTTAAAACAAGAGAGACCAGTCCAGAAAGCAAGAGACTTGAGGCATGCAACCATAGATCTTGTGAATTAGTTTGATTTTTTTATTTGGAAAAAAGGAAAGAATTTTGGCCCATAACTCAAATATCTCAACTGAGAATTATATTTTGGAAATATCATCAGTTTTCTTTCTTTTATTTATTTATTATTTTTTTTTCAAAAGTATCAGTCTTCAGTGAAGAAAGTCACCACCTCCCATGTGAGGTAGGCTCACTACCACTGCAAGCTCCTATGTCAAACTTACTTCTGCTCCCTTAGCAGACCAGAACCTTACATGGTGTATGGAAACCAATGGAGCATTCAAACCCAGAGAACATCTGGTTTACAATATTTTCCTCTTGTTTGTTCGTGTTTGTGCTCCTGGAAGCGTGTGCATTCGGGTTCATAAGCGTATGCGCGTGTATATGTGTGTCTGTTCTTATTTATTCTAAATATAAACTGTTTTCTGAAAGGACATTATTCATACTTGGATGAAAGAGTGCTATCCTTCAGAGAAGCTTGGCTCAAAAGCTGAGCTTGACACAGAGTACCATAATGGACTGAACCAAAGTGTGGAAACAATGTTCTCCAAATATTGAGAGATTCCAAGCTTGGATTGGTCCATTGCAAGGAAAGTTATGGATAATAAAAAAGATCCCAGCTTTGCTGCTTCATTGAAACCCCAGTTATATATAAAGCAGATGTCCTTTTTTACAATATGCAATGTATAGGCTAAGAAACCGTATCAGTTGGTGACATCTGAAAGTGCCATTGCTTTGAAATATACCTTTTTATCTTGTGTACACACAAAATTATGTGCGTGTACACACACAGTCTATATGGCTTCAACAGAATGATTTATTATGAATTTTTCCATCAGCATCCAGATTTGACTGGCCACGGAATTCATACAGAACAGATGAAAAATGTTTTACTTTTAGGCTAAGCTGATGAGTGAGTCTGCAGCAGGAAACACCACAAAATCCACTTTCAGTCCAACAAGCTGAAGAGGCTCTATTATGATAATCTGTATTTTTTGTTGTTTTTGTGGGCAAGGTATGAAGCAAAAATAGCTGTGTCTGTTTAGCTGCCTGAACAATAGAAAAGTTTATGCAGCTCTTGAGCTGAAATGTTTTTGACAGTTTTCAATTTTAGGTCTTTTGATTTGGTAAGAAATCTGCAAAAATATGATTTTGAAAATCACCAGTTTCATGCTTTATTCCTTTCTCAAAATTAGACTATATTGTCCAACTCCTCTTTACTTACTGCGTCTGAGGGAATCCTAGAAAATAGCTGGCAAGAATCGGTGCTGGCTGTTGCTTAGGAACTGCCTGGGTTTCTATATTATTGCCTGATGTAATAGTTATATTGCCCACTTGCATCTGTTAACAAGCAATACAACAGAATCCACAGGTACCAATAAAGAAGTAAACCTGGCATTCATTACTTTGCTTGAAAAGTCATCAGTGCTTTTCCTGGCTTGGCAACAAGGAAGAAAAACACTTTGCTCAGGTGCTAATTAATAAAATAGGAGATGCACTGACTCTACAAATATCTATTTTATTTAGATTTATTTATTTTGCCCCTGGGGAAACTGCATCGTAAAGAGTGTAGTGTATTAGTATAATTACAATTTTGCAATGCCGTAGAAAGGTACGAGCTGTGGATTGTGGGGCTGGGTTGTGGTTTTTTTTTTTTCTGTAAGCAGAAGTATGGCAATATGACCATTCTTTTAATGTATTTTAAATAGAAGTAGTACAGGTTCATTTATAAAAGCAGCAGGACAGGACATTTCTACTGAGTACTATTAGTAGACTCTCAGCAAACCCCAAGTTCCAGATAAACTGGCTTACTGTAGTGGTGCCGGTATTGCCAAATCCAAGGGTGTAAAAAGGAGCAGATGGGATGAGCATGAGACAGACTCTGTGACCACTTTCACAAGAAGCTATTTATTTCTATATATAGATCAAGATTTAAAAAGGAAAAAAAACAACTTAGGGTTCACTTATTAAAGTTTCTCCTATAACAACAGGGGCTACTTTTTTTTTTTTTCCCTAATGAAATCCAATATACAAATGCACATAATTTTTTTCATTGGGGCTATAAGAAAAATACTGACTATCTGCAGACCTAAAGTGAACCGCCAACACTTTGCAGCCTTAATCCCAGCAGCTCATCCCTCTCCTGACCGTGACCACGACCCAAAGGCCAGCACGGCCGCTGGGCAGACCCCTGCTCACACCTCAGTCCCACGGCCTTCCAGCATATAGTGGAGATGAAATAACACTTACCACAGTCCAACCCCTTGTTATTAAGCCTGGGGGAATGCACACGAGGAGGTGCAGGGAGAGTAGACACCGCAACAAGCTACTTTTCATAAGGAAACGTGACTCACGGGAGTACAGCTACTGCCTAGATGAATTGCATTTCGGCTCTATCTGGAGGCCTAGATTTGTAAGAGAAAAAGAGTTTAAACTTTCAATTTGCCATTTTGCTCCTTCTCCACAGGCAGAGGCATCATGTCGGAGCACTGCTGAGGTTGTTCAGCGACAACAAGCGAGGGGTGCGCACTCATCGCAAGGCAGGGGGATTTATGAATGCAACTCACATTAGTGTTAATGGGAGTTACACGCGTAAATCCCTGCCCTTCAACACGATAATACATAATATACCCCTTAATTTTTAATTCACCAGGGTCTCAATTTTAAAGCGTTTTCATATAGTTTGTCCTAATTATAATCGTTTTTAATGGCAGCTTAAAAATTTCACATGACTGTCTTATCACATACGGTACTTAATTTCTCAAGTGAACAGTTTCAATGTAGTGTATTCTGGGAATTTGGAGAACTAAAACACTAAGGAAAAAAACTACTACTTTGTATAATCAAAGGAGATGTTATTATTCCACTATGTTTTATATACACTTGAACAGACTTTCTCACAGTAACAGTGGCCATTTTGACAAGCGCTTAGAACTAAGACACATTTTTTTGGAAAGTTGTTGCTTAATCTGGATTTTATGGGTGAGGACTTTTTGATTTGGGTCTTTATTTTTATTTTTTTTTTGGGCCTATTTCTCATGGCTAGTACTAATGCAAATTAGTAGGTTGTTATTAGTTGATGCAGTCTTTGGTGAGATTCCAGACTATGAACCATTTTCCCTTTTCTATAAGACCTGATAGGCTCCAAACACACAGCTAAAACGTCATTAGTTGTACATCCATCAGAGAAGCGCTTGAGTGTTGGATTTGAAGGACAAATGACCAAGTTCAGAGCAGAGCCACGCACCTCATATCAAACACTTGCCCTTGCCTTCCATACCTCATTTGGGCAGGGGAAATAGTTGTGACTGGAGCGACCGGTCTCTCATCGCACATCCCAATAGAGGGACCCGTCGGTCAAAGATTTCAAAACCAGTGACTTGAAAATCCAAGGGCCAATTTCAAGAGTGACAGAGGTGCTCAGATGTCAAGAAGTACCATTTTTAGTACTAGATTTTGAAAAGTAATTACTTACCTAAGGACAGTGCTTATTAAAAAAAACCAAAAAAACACAACTAACCAAAAACCAGCACCAACACAAACTCAGCAATTGCCATTAGAAATTAATAATATTTTAAATTTTTTATTTCAACCGTGTTGAAGAAGTAATTTGTTTAGTCATGGGAGAAGCATACTCCTTTATGCCCTGAGGTAACTACACATCCTTGGACATCCTCATTCCGAACACTTTAGGAATGTTACAGAAAGTAAATAGGACTCGGACTTCAGTCATCAGAGAGTTCTTGAAAACTTGGTCTGAAATCAAACACTGCCCTGTGGCTAAATTTTGCATATGTCTACCTCCTTTTCCACTTGTGGGTGAGAAAGAAGGTGGACTGTGTTCTAAACCACACAAAAATGTCAGGCTATACCAGTGTGTATATGTCCATGTTTTATATATGCTTTAATTACTGCACAACCGTGACTATAGAGGGGAAACAACTTGACAAATTAGTAGCCTTCAAACTGTCACTTTTTATAAAGAGTAAATGATAAAAAGAAATGTAGCACTCATTTGTTAGTCATTTTTATGAGTAGCTTTAAACTGTTTTGTATGTAGACTCCAGTTGTTGGTATTGTTTCCACTACAAGAAAAATAATTTGGCTGCCGCTGCAACATTTTAAGCTTTCACTGTTACTATAAAAACAAACCCCAGGAGATGTTTTTAGTCTCCTTATATTGCTGGTTTGCAAGGACTTAGGAAGTAAAAGTTTAAAACTGCCTGGTAACAGACAAATCACTTTTAAAAGCCAGCATTGTACTGGCTTGGGAGTGCTACAGGAAAAACTACTTTAAAAAAAAAAAAAAGAAAGAAAAATACAACAGTACAAAAGCTAAGCAAGCCTAATTATTTTTTAAACAAATATATGGAGGTCATCTAGAACTGTGAATGCATGAGAGGGCTTTTCCTACATGCGAATTGTCAGATCCATGTTGGAATAGGCATCCAGGCAGAGGTCGGCCGTGTAACGCTGCTCCCAGTAGAAAGGCATCTCAGCAATTGAGTAATGTGTTTTAAAACAGCAGCATCCTTTTTCCCAAAGCATTAAGGCTAAAGTTTTCAAACTGGGGTACCTGGAGTTAGACCTGTCTTGTGACAGCACAGGGCTCTCCCTGGTCAAGAGTTTTGGTTTGGTGCAGCCCGGGGCTTTTGGGGTAGGTGTGTTAAATTACACATTTTCAGCAACTGCCACTAAAATCCTGCACCTGTGTAATTTTGGTAGAAAGCTGTATCTATAATGAAAGCGTTGCCTGAGGTCTTCAAAAATATTTGGAGAAAATAAACAATGATTTTCAGTGGAATTAAAAAAAAAAAAAAAGGAAAAAAAAAAAGGAGAGAGGAGGAAAAATCCCACTGGAACTTAAAGGGGATTTGGGTGTTCAGCTTCTACAAACTCCCTCGAAAATCCCAGTCCTCTTCCATAAACGACGGCTGAATCTCAACAGATTTGGTGGTTCAGTTTGGCTGGTTGTCTGCATCCGCTCAGGCTGGAAGCTGGCCCGGGAATTTCGTTAGACCATGATAAGTTTCCAGGAGAGTTTTCAGCTCTTGGTTCCCAGGTATCTGAGGCTTTGCCACTTCCACGTCCCCCAGCCAGAAAGCACAGAGACGTGCAACCGTTTGCGAAAAAGGCTGGCCAAACCCTTTCTGAATCAAAGGAATATTCATGTTTTGGATCAAAGACTGGAGGAAAGATTTGACTAGCTCCTGCTTTCTCTGTCCTTTGCTGCCAATGCCTGGTCCTAAATTATATCCATTGGCCAATGCAGAACATCTTATGGAGGCTATTTTTTAGTACAAGTAAAATAAATAATATCAGTTTTGGATCCTGGGGAGGAACCACACAAACCCGTTCTTTAGCATATTTTGTTTTTAAGACTCCAAGTCTCCATTTTCAACTCAGCGTGTCTCCAGCCAGGCTCCAAAATATATCTTGATGCATGCAGCCAAGTAAGCATTTTTCTATGGAAAAACCATCGAGCACCTGCTGCTGCTCCTCCTGACACCCATCTCGTTGTAAACGAAGTCACTTTTGTACGGGCCAAGCACCTCCATCTGGCCTCAGAGAACTTTTCAGAACTGAGGAAGGTGCAGCCCCTGACACCAACACTGATGCATTTATGTTGGGCTGGCCCTTGGAGCTCTGTCTGCATCCCTAGCGCACATCTGGTGCGGAACAGAAAATGACGGTCGCTGTGTCAGAGGGCTCACACTGGAAAGGGCAGACTCTGCATTACACTCCCAAAAGGCTAAAACAACACCCCAGCAATTAGCACGTGTAAAGCCCTCAGCTATTTATGTCCTAGGAAATAGCTGGGATTTTATTATTTTTGGGTTAAGCCATTCCAAATGACAAAGCGGCAGCTATTTGTCTGCCGTCTATTGATGTGCTGTCTTGATCTTTAATCGAGGCTGAGGGGGATACATTTCCACCTTTAATCCTTCAAAATTTCTAATGCTTTCATGTACAAATGTATACAGTAACTTGGCGTTAGCATTCCACAAATATGCAAATTGTCTGTCAGATTGGACAGGCTGCATGCATTTGAAGTTGTGTTGACAGCCTACAGAAAAAAGACATTCTCAGCTCAAACATGAACAAGATGTTTATATCCTTTTTCCCTAAAAACATACATTTTATGTTTTAAGCAGAGATGGGAGAAAACTGCAAAATTTGGATCGAGATATCTTTTGCACCCGTAAAATTTGGGGATGTCTGCATCAGGGGATTTTGATTCAGTTGGCTCTTGGAAGGGGGAAATTCAGCTCAGATCTGGCTTCTCTTCCAGTCTCCATGAAATACAGAGGGAATTTGCACATGAGCCTCTGTTTCCAAGTAGGTTAACGCATGAAAGAAGCGGCTCAGAAGGTGTCATCATACTCTAGATGCAGTGAGCTTTGCAGTTGGTGGCAACAGCAGTTACCTGACAAAGTAACATCTTGTCAGTCAACAGAAAAGGAGAAAAGGAAGCTGTAGAGCCCAGAATCCTTCGTGGCCTGGAGAACGAGAACCAGAGATCTAGTGGGTGCTGGTTACTCAGGGAGCACCGATAGGCACAGATGCAAAGGGCCAGGGTGTAGATTTGTCTAGGCATCTACCTCCAGCCTTCAGAAGCTCTCACCTAGGGGCTGTAGATTCCTGCAAACCCTCCAATGCTACCAACACCTGCAGATGTTGGTATGAACTGAAATTCACTTGTGCCCTGCTTTTCAGTACATGCCCCAGACTATGCAGCACCATAAAAAGCAAGCTGCTTACCTCCTCAGCTTCAACAAATTACGCAAACCAAGAGCCTTAATGCATTTTGCCAGCAAAGCCGTAGATGACTGCCCTCTTCGATTAAAAATTTCTAGAGTTTTTAACTAAAACAGATTTGGTAGACAAATTTAACTAAATACTTCTCTAGATTCCCTGCACTGAAGTGAAGAACTGAACTCACTTCCCTACTCCCAGGCTACCAGGTGGACATAGGAAACTAGATGTCTATGGCTTTTGCATGTTGTCTGCTCCAATGGAATATTATCCTAAATTGGGACTCAACAAGGAAAAAAATTGCTGTTTCATAACAGACTGCACTGAGAACTGTCATTCAGGTGGGAACCTTACCCAACAGCTGCATTTGGACACTCTGCATCTGGAAATCTTGTACAAAGCATCAGGAGGTCAGAAGCAAAAGGGTTTGTCTCTGAAATAACTGTTCTTGATACACAGACTGCTTCTGCAGCTCATCAAAAAATAGTTACAGTGGTAAGGATCCATAGAAGAACACAGGAAATGTCCCACATGGCATCAAGGCCCCACAAAGCTAAAGAACCTGTGAAGTAATGAGTCTCTTTAGAGCAGAAGTTGAAATTATGTCAATTAAAAATCTTTGCTGCAGCAAACCACAGATGATTTGAAGGAGTGAAAAGTTGAAAGAGGAAAAATTAAGAATTTTAAATATATTTTATGAAAAACACTAGAGTTTTCCTTGCTTCACTGTCAGAAGACTGAAGGGAAAACATTAGGCTTGGGATCCTCCAACATTCTCTAACTAATTTCCCATGGCTGCCTAAGCTGGGCATGCCCGTGATACCACAGGAGCTCGGTACCAAGTTCCATGGCTCCTGAAGGAGTTCCTTGGAGATTCGCTCTTCGTTGTGCAGTTCCCACAAACCCAGCCCTAGCAACCTCCTGATTCATTCTTATTTGCAAGAGCATGTGCTTTAGGTTTTCCGTGCGGCAGGGAATGATACGAAGCCATGCTATCCGTGGACTCACTGGTTGTCTTCTGGCACTTGCGCTTTGACCAATTTCTGGGTCATACGCCAGAGCTGTCTGCTGAGACACGGAACTCTGGCCAACGACCCTCACTACACATTCCATCTTGGCGAGTGCTGGATAACTGTTAACTTAATCAGGCAGGCAAAATTACTAACATAAGGCCATCAGGCACAGAAACAAGGTCACTTCATATCTCTCTGGAAAGCGTTGCAAGGCTGGAGCTGCTCAGTGTGCCCCAGGGCAGCAGGGGAGCACGCAAAGCTCGTGTTGGTATTATGGAATTCAATCTTAAGTTATTCTAGACCATATTTAAATGGCCATTTTGGAGGCTTAATTCTCTTGTATGGGTATGGATTGTTTGCCAATGGCAACAGTGCTGAAAAGATCGGCAGTCAGATGGAATACCTTCAAAGAATGTTCTTTGAGAGGTTCCCAAAAGTAAAGAAAGGACAACCGGTGCCAGAGGAACGGCTCAGAATAGGAATGAGAAACAATAAGTGTATTGGGAGCCTAGTTTGACAAACAGGAATATAAACGCTTGCAGGATAGGGCCTCAGAGCTGCTACGAGGCCAATGATTCGTGTGGTCTTCAAGAGAGTTGACAGCAGGAACTATGCCTTTGCTTACTTCGTAAGAGTAGATAACTCAGCAAGAGCGGAGAAATCATTTGACAGAGGCCAGATTCAGAAGGCATCTGAAATGTCTTTCTTTAAAGATAATCGTGTTAGGAATCAAAAGGGGTCTAATGTTAGAGACTTGCCTTTCAAATGCAACAAATGATTATACCTGTCAAGATTTATGGACAGATTTATTTATGTTGACAGAGGGACCACTAATAGTTTGACAAATGAGAAGTCTTGACAGATACAACAGATATGTTCAAGTATATTTCCTCCTGTTTGAAATAGGAAATGAGTGAGTTATGACAAGCCTGTAATGTATATTGATACGACTGCTCCTAGGCTCCATCTACAGAAGTAGATGCATTTGATGGTGCTGGATACTGAACTGGAAAGCCAGTTATAATTCTAATCATCAGCAACCTTCTATCTCCCTCCATCAAGAAAGTATTTAAAATAGCTAATTTACAGAAAACAGGAAGGAAAACGTTTCCAGCTGGTGCTCCTGGATGGAAAACTTACCTTCTGAAGTAAGGCAAGTATATGGAGGAAAGAAACAGTAGTACCTTTGGAAGCTTTGTATTTAGAATGATTGCTAGGCAAGGACTTTTCACCTAAATTCACAGCAAAACTGATACTACTCCCCAGCTTGGAGTGCCATCAAGACTTCTGGTCAGCGCCAGCCAAGAAAGCAGATCTATCCCCAGGACCGCTGCAATCCTACAGCAGGGAACAATTTTACACTAAAACCCCTTTCAGAAAAGGTATAGAAAAGCTATTGCTATGCATTAGTGCCTGATCAAAGGTCAGTCCAACAAACAGAATGACACCAACAGCTTCAGTGGACTTTGCCTCAGGCTCTGAGATCTTTTAGGAGCTTTTCTGTAGGAGCGTGCAACCATTACGTCTCCCACTGTGAGAGACAGACCAACCCGTTAAGTATTGCTCTACCACGCAGCAGCCTTTAAACGCTACTTTCATTTAACAGACAGTGAGCGACCCCTCATTTAAGTATAACATTTCCAACCTTCTCGCAGCGTGGCTGGCTCTGGCCTGGCCAAGCGAGCAGGGACTGGAAGGAGAATCCAGCTTTGTTACTCTAAGGGCTGCTGTCCTCACCAACTGTGGTAAATGTTGAGGAATCAACACTCGGTACAAGACTAGTGCCGGTCACGTGCAGTCATTTTGGGCACCAGACCCACATTTTCAGACAACAATGGGCCGAATTACCACGTTCCCCAAGGCTTTGCAGTAAACACAAACAAGCAATTAAACAAACACATGCTCTTGTCACTCAGCAATTAAACCGTTTCCTGATCCCTTAAAAAAAGCTGATCAAGTTTCCACATATTAATGTGACTTTGCACACTCGATCGGTTTATCGCATTAAGAACCCATTCTGTGTCTTTGGCCGATTAAAGTCAATCTGGCTACCCTCCCTGGAGATCCCCTCAGGAAGGGGTAGGTAGCAGGCATTTTCAAGCCAGGAGTGTGTCTGACATCGAAATGCATTTAACTAAAGCACAATGGGTAATGCTGTTCATGCAAAAACATTTTGGTGTTTCAAAAAACCATTAGAGGGCATCAAGGGAGGACTGGAGTTTTGAAAAAGAATGAACCTTGACAGGCTAAACTAACTATTGCTCTTTCACCAGCACACTTGCTTGCCTGGAAAACTCCAGAAGGTCTATTAATTATTTTGGATTTGTTCGTGGAAGTCATCTGAGCTGGCAATTGCCCATTGCATCAGTCTGTGATGTTCCAGGGGCCGACGGTGCCATCTCCTTCATGTAAGTCCATTAAATTACTAATATACTGAAGTATCTCAACTTAAAACACGCTCTTGTTCTCCTTTATCAATTTTGCATCTGTTTTTCTCCTTAGGTTGAAAAACAAAGCACACCCCAAACACTTACCTCCTTGCCAGTCATTTCATGCACGCTGTTCTTTGTTAAAAAAAAAAATAAATAAAAAAGAAAAGTCTGCTCTGTAATTACCAGACAGCCGTGGGAGTGGTTAATCTTTTAAAGCAACATTATGAATTATAATACCAAGTGTATACTTCACTGTGGTAATCCTGCAGTAATGCAAGCAATATTAGCATGTTCTGGGAGGCAGAGTACTGCCAGGGGACCAGGGATGCTTGCAGGAGAAGAAAAGGGGAAGATTTCACAGTAATGAAAATGATGTTGTGTTTAGTCCCACAAGCTAAAAACAAACTAAATATTTATGATAAAGGAAAAAGAATAAGGAGGATTATGGTGTCATTCACTGTAGAATAAAATATTACCTAATCTAAACATTTACATAAATAACAGAAGGATAATGCATGCTGAATTTGGATGGATCAAAGAGAGGAGGAAATTAACTGTAACAACAGTGTAAGTGTTGTTGTGTGCAGCGATGGGTGCTCTTGGGGCTGGGCACCTTCTCTTCTCTCCCTGCGACAGAGCCCATCACAGCAGGAGCCCTGATGACATTTGGTGCTATCAGACCTCAAATAAATAGACCTACAAAGAGTGGAAAGATGCTTTCCTGCTCTTTGGTGGAAAAACATCCAACTCCACCACAGGGGATGGTTTTCTGGTGTAGAACTCTACCACCTGACACGAAAACAAAATTACTTTACCTGATAGTAAAGGCAGGTTCTTAGGAGCTGTTCCAAAAGGAGACGGAGCAAGCTAGGGTGTAGGCACCTGGATTTCACCCATGTTCCCAGGAACATTGCTGCCAAGCTCAGATGGCAGCTGATCTGTTAGGGTGTTAT
>VZRU01004302.1:133035-135535 GCA_013398155.1 Pedionomus torquatus
CTCTCTGGCTCCCTGGGACCTCAGGTTTGTCTCTGGTCAGACCCAGGAATCACATTTGGATGGAGCTGTCAGGCTTGGCACCTGCCCCCGCCTGCAATACCTGATGGGCAGAAACAGGGCACTATGCCACTAGTCTCCAAGCTCTCCTCGGGAACAAAAACCTGAGTTCACAACTCTCCTGCATGAAAATAGCCGTACAGTGTTTTTCCCCCAATGCTAGCTGCATTTAGCCATGCTTGTTCTGCAGCCCAATAAGTCTTGCAGGACCCCAGCCATAATCTGAGTCCCACTGAAGCCCTTGGGTTTCTTTTGGGACAGATAACTCACTGCAGGATCCTGGCCAAATTCTTCTGGAAGCAGAAGTGACACGATTCAACCACATCTTTCTAACAGCTGAATTACAACTCTGTTGAAAATCTTCATTCAAGGCCAAAGTAGAGTTCATTAATTAGTTATATTAAATTTCCAGTTGGAAACCCTTATTCTGTTTGTATTCGGTTTCTACTTTGATATAGAAAAGAATGTATATAAGAAAGTAAAATAAAAATACTTTCAATTATTAGGTAACATCTGCAGTAGCTTTACTTCAGCATCCTAAAGAACATAATCAAGAGCAATGGCATTCCTGTAGAATTTGAACCCTCCTAGAGAATCCCCTAACAAAGCTATCATTCTCCAATAATGTTTTTAAAACAGTTCACCAAATCTATGAAAAAAATAATCTTCAACTTTATACCTAGTATAAGTATTTCATCAAGAACAGCCTCCAAAAGTGACACTGTAGAAAAAGCACCATAATGTACTACACACATGTAAATATTCATCGGCAAAATGATTAATTTACCACCACAGAGGGACTTTTGGGTGGAAGAATGCCAACACAAGGGAGGTCATTGAGTCACTTTGGTGTTTTCCCAGACCTAACCGCAAAGTCCACGACTGAAGATGTCTTGCAAAGAGATCCAAACTGGAATTCATGCTCTTCTGAGGCTGTGCATTTAAGCATGGCTGGTAAACTACGGTGCCACTGTTTGAGGGAGAATTGATTTTTCTCTGGTTGAAATGTGCGAAGATCCCATGGTTTATCTGAAGAAGTAAACCTAAAGATAACAGTTTGGTAACCTAGGGTGATGTTTACAACTCTACTGAATGTGACAGCTTTCAAAGTATTATGTATATTTCTAAGGCTGTACATGTACAGCTCTGACAGCATGTCAGTTATAATTCTTGTAAAAAATGGATGTAATTTATTATGGTTCAAATATAGAATAAACTATATAAATGCTTCACCATAAAATACTAATTTCCTCATTGCTGAGGGGCTCATCTGCATTCTAAATAGCGGTAAAGATGCTTTAATTGAATAAGGTTTTTTTTCTTCCCTTTTACTGTCAGCTTCAACACGACTTGCTAGGGTTAAAATGGATGCACAGAACTAGAGGAAATCTTTGAACAATAGATCAGAGCCTGAACCACAAACAGGACAATGAGGCTACCAGAAGTTCGGGGTGAGATGGGTCTGTGTGTTCTGGGGGAGCAACAACAAGGGAGATTGCTCATGTGTGATTGACGGTACTTGTGAATAATACCAGTTGGCAGACATTAGTAACACTTTGTCTCACTTTTTGCTCAGTTGTTCAGTTTTCTGCATTTGGCATGTTTTCATGTTTTTAATAGGAGTTTTTCAGCCCATGCATCTTTGACATGAACTAGTATGAAATTTGATGCCTCTGATTTTGAAGTATTTTCTCACTGGCTGTATATGACATCGGTACAAAACTTATCATATGGAATTATCATCTTTGAAAGTGGCTTGCTTTTCAAGCTCCTCTATTTCCTCATCCCATGCACAGCAGAGAAATTTGTATGAATATTTTGCACTTAATTCTGATTTCATCCTAATGTATAGCCAGTGAAACTTCCCTAGACTAAGTACTGGATTAAACAGGGCTAGGATTCAAAATTATCTCTCTGTGGTTGAACTTGAACATGAATATTGAAATTAACTGCTGCAAGATTTAGTACAGGAAAAAAATGACCAGAAGAGCTAAAAGAAGGGTTTGCTTCTGTTTTCTAGCGAGTTATCTATCATTTTCCACCTGTCTTTCAATTATATACAGGTCTCATCTATAAACCAAAGTGAGACATGAGGTTTAAATAACACTTGTGGTTCTTTTTAAACTGGGAAACTGTCTCTGGGCCCTTCAACTGAACACTGAGAGATTTTTTGAAAGAATTTTTTTATTTTTAGTCTTCCTGGCATTCATATTTAATTGTACCCACGTGTTTCTGAATACTACAGCCAAACGCAGATGACATCAACAAGTTTGACTATTGACAATTAAATATCTTTACCTTCAAGCACTTTCCCAGTGGATAGTGAAAATATTCACCTTTGTAGAAATGACATGGTTCCACAAAACCCTGTATTCACATGCACTTTTGCAAGATCTCTGAACCAAGACCAGGGGTTTCACTCTGCAGAGGGCGAGCAGCTGTG
>VZRU01004302.1:140535-151815 GCA_013398155.1 Pedionomus torquatus
TTCAGGCAATTGAACACGAGTTGCGTTCAGCTGAAATGTCAGATCTAAAAAACCATCTCAGCGTGGTGCGAATGGCCTGGTTTTTCTTTTTGATTCTTATTGCTTTAGTTTTGTTTATTCTTATGTAACCTGTCAGCAAAACTTACTCCGCTCCTGGACTGTTTGTGGTACCCTGATATCGAGAAGGACAGCTTCGCTTCTGCTCCTGCCTGGTGCAGTTATCGCATCAACCTTCATCTGCCGGGCTGGAATCCTGTGGCTGTCTGTGTGAGTGGCACTAGTCACATTCAATAACACTTTGCTTTTGCATTTAGCCTTTACATACACCCTCACACGCCTCTGACTGGAAGAGAGTATTATAGCAGCCTTCCAGTATCTGAAGGAAGCTACAGGAGAGCTGGAGAGGGACTCTATGTCAGGGAGTGGAGTGACAGGACAAGGGGTAACAGTTGTAAATTAAAAGAGGGGAGATTTAGATTAGATATTAGGAATGAATTCTTTCCTATGAGGGTGGTGAGGCACTGGAGCAGGTTGCCCAGGGAAGTTGTGGATGCCCCATCCCTGGAGGTGTTCAAGGCCAGGCTGGATGGGGCTTGGAGCAACCTGGTGTGGTGGGGGGGGGTCCTGCCCGGGGCAGCAGGGTTGAAAATCAGTGATCTCTGAGGTCCCTTCCAGCTCTAACCCGTCTATTATTCAGGTGGGTCCTGTTAAATCAGCACCCAATGTGTTAGTGCAGGAGGCAGGAAGAGTTACAGGGGTGCAGCCCAGGGGTGAAGGGGCTGGGAATGGCTAGGGCTGCAATGGACTCTTACAAATCCCTGGAGAATGTTAATGGAGAAGTTACATCAAATGCACAGCAGGTGGTTGGGACCATAACGGTAAGAAATCAGCTCAGCCAGGGGCAAGAGAACCACACAGCTGTCACTTTGGTAACTGGAGGTCACTGCAGGGTGGGTAGAGGTTGCTGGGTTGGGGGCTGGCAGGGCTGCAGCTGGGAGATGGGGACAAGGTGGCATCCTGGCAGAAGCATTCTCCCAGGTGACTCAAAGCCCCCACCTTGTCTTCATCTTATTTTTGGAGTTTTTTGGAGGTAAAAGGCCTGTAGAGGGGACGGAAAGGTGGCTGTACAGACCATATGTTTTGACACAATTCAGTGCTGTGACTGACCTCAGGGTACATTTCTCCTACAATTAAAAATGGCAAGCTTGCCTCTTTGAAGAAAGCAATCTCAAAATCCCTCCCTGTTGCCTTCTTCCATCAGCTAGAAGACTGCTGCTGCTCTGCTTTACCTTCTTCCATTCCCAAGATGATTTTAAAAAAAAACAAACAACGAAAACAAGCTGTATACTTGTATTTTGTGCACAGCAAAAACAAGACCTTCCCCACCCCTTCACACGCATACCTTCTTCTAAAGGATTAAACGTCTCATTAGTTGAGCATTGTTTGATCTTATGGAGCTTTTACCTTTCTCTCCTCTTTGTTCCCACATTTCTTGACACAAACACAGTCTTTTCACAAGGATGGTGCAGATTTATGGAATTCAAGCACTGCGAGATTCATTGAATCTGAAACTACCTTGATGTGGAAGAGAGGAAATTATGAAGAAACATACCATGGCCTTTTTTCTCCCTTTCCGTGCAGCTTTCCTAGTAAGGCAGACGAGAGACAGGTTTTGCTTACAGCATTCGTAGGTGGCACCGTTTTCCTAACCCTCTCCCAGCTCCCCCTCCCCGTCCTGGTGCTGTAAGCAAGGGCATACAAGTCACACATCAGGAGCCAGTAACACTTTTACCTTATATTGCACTTCCAGCTTCTTCTGTGCCTTCTTGACTAAGGTGTCAGATTCCTGCGAGGAGTATTTTGTAAACAAAGCTCAAGAAAACTCCTAACTTTGCCTGGAGTAGTGCATCATGAATATTATAGTCATGAAATGAATGCCCCTAGGAGGAGCACAGATGTAGTCGGTAACCTACCCCGTGGCACCGAGCTGTGCCGAGCAGGGGGAACAGCAGCAATCAGCTGCTCCATGTGCACATACGCCACACTTTTCCTTCTCTTTATCAGCGTCTAATTAAATTCCAGTCAACCTGAACAAAAAGATCCATACTTGTTGCAGGCAGTAAATAAGAATGCGCTGGAAAATGAGTATGAATTTTAGCCACAGGTGGAGGAAGAATACACACTGTGTAGCCAAATTATCAGAAAACCCTTAGGAGCCATTTGATAGCAAATGTTTTTTAATAACAACACTTAAAATTACAGATCATAGCAGCAGCATCAAGTCTGCATTTTCCAACCCAGAATTAGTCTAAAAGTGCTCTGGTCAATATTTTCTCTATATATGACACTCCAGTGGATAGTACCAGGTTATGGTAACGTCACTTTTCAGAGCTTTACAAGTGGTTTTCTTTGAAAAACTTCTTTTAAAAAAGAAAAAAACCCAAACCTTGCTAGCCTGCAACTAGAAGTTCCCCTGAAATATTTGCATAAATTAATTTAGCTATATTTGAATATGAAACAGCTTTGTCCTTGATTGGAAATAGAGGTACGAAATCCTAACTCTGATCATCAGAACAAATGACTGTACCTCTTGCTACCACCTCTACAGCACAGATGAGTCACTGCATTATTGGGCTATTGACACAACAATTTTAATCACAGCTTGATTACAACTAAGAGCTTAACTTAAACACTGAATGGGAAAGTTTCTTTCCTGCCTGGTTTTGCCTTGATGTTATGCTGCTCAGGATGAATAACTTTGAGTTTGGTGGTCATAGTACCTGGAGTTACAAATAACATGGTTTTCCAAGCACTTTATGAGATCTACCATTCTTTTAGAGCTGATAGCTTCCATACAGCAGCATGAGCCCATCTCACTTCCATGCTGTCCCTAGGAGCCTGAGTGGGCTTTGGGAGCAAGGGTACAGAGAGGGCACTGAGCTCCCAGCATGTGGCAAAGGTGGAGGTGGCCACCCACTAGGTAATGGCATCAGCTGGGCAATTCTGGACATGGCCCAGGGACCTCGCACACTTACCACCACCACCAGAAGTACCCAGAGAGAGCAATAAGTGTTATAGTGCAGCATAACCCACTCTCCAGCCTCAGTGAGGATGGCAGGATCAGATTTCCACTCTCAGATAATAACTATTTCATGCAGGCAGTTACAAGGCCTATTTGTAGGCATTATTTTAGCTGCCATCTTCACCCTTAAGAGAAAAGGACCTGGTGCTTTGGACAGGTGGCAATTTTATACTATTCGCCCACCTCCATATCTTTTTTATCTGGGTGTGTAGTGTGTGGTTATGTTTCCATTTGGATGACTTTCATGCTCTTTGGACAGTGGATGCTTTATGAAACATGGTGAAACAAGAAAAAGTTCCAGGAGCCACTGAACTTAAACTAGGTTGGGATCATCTGACTAATGACCCACCTAAACCTTTTTTTGTTGCCTGCTCCCGGAAATTTGGGAGAGGTGTTTACGATGAGCTGTTTGTGTAACCAAGCTATGCAAACTAGTAAAAACAAGTCGTGAGAGAGAGGGAGAAGGAACATTGACTGCTTTGACAACTGCTTTGCCATTGCTAAGGAAACTGCTCCCTTGGTAACCATGGTCAGTACATCTGTCTTACTTTATCTCCAATTCTCACATAGACACCATCATGGAAAGAATATTAACACACCAAAACCCCCAAACATTTCAGCAAAGGAAAAACTACCAAAAGCACAAGGTTCTTATTCATTCCTTCACTAAAAAGTTTAGGGAGATTCTGCTTTGGTGTTGATTATGACTTCGCCTTGCCTGAGATGTGCTCTTTAAATAAAACAATAAATTGTTATGGTGCAGAAGTTATTGTTCTTTGTACTTCTTTAAAATGTGATACTCGTTTTCTGTTTGCTCTCCTAATTTACCTAACACAATTGGACTTTACAATAGGAAAGCCTGAAGGTTGAGAAAGCTTTTTGCATCTGCCAAAACAAGAGTTTATGTTCTTTTGTTAAGGAAAAAATACTGACTTGAACAGAGTAGTACAAATGGAAGTCCTGATCTGAAGAACAACAAGCTTCTGAGAAGTCTCTGGATTTTTTAGGTTGAGACCATATGACATCAGCAAGAGCTTTCTTAACAGTCCTGCTTAAATCCATTAGCAAGGAAGAAAACCAGAAATGTGCACTGTGAGATCTACAGAAAAATCCCGGATACAGTTTTTGCCCCTTCTTAGTGAAATCAAGGTATTTTCCTGTATCTACCAATAAGTCAGATGTGAAATATTGATGGAAACACAAGTTTACAAGGGAATAACTGTTTTGCCTACAGAGCCCCAAAGTCTAACGAAGCAAAAGAAATACACCAGGTACACAGGATGCAAACATTGCCTGAAGCTTTCTATACAAAACACCAGGCAGAATGAACATCCTTCAGGTTATCTTTCACCTCAACTCCAAGATATTCTACTGCTGTGAGATGTTAGCAGCACCACAGGTAGTCAGGTTTCTCAGTAATTTTACAAGTAGAAGAGCATTTTCCTGATCTTGTAAAGAGGGGAAAAAAACTGAATGATGGTGAAAGAGATAGTACCTTATAAGTAAATTTGAAAGTATCTGTTCTCAAGGTGGGCCACGGTGATTGCATGATACAGGGACTTCATGTCATATCTCCACATAAAACCACATTCCTCCAAAAATTACTAACTTGATACCTTAACTGCCAGGGCTGTGGTTTGCAGACTTACTGCTCTCTAACAGCAGCCAGTAGGAGATGGGCAACACAGTGCTGCTACCCTGTGTACCTCTTACTGGTGTCCCAGCAACAATAAAGAAAAGGTATGTCTCCAAACAAGGGTTCATCAGGGCTTTCAGGAATGCTCAGTGAGTTCAGCAACTACCTCCTGTAGTATGCAAGAGGTAGTATACAACAGCTATAGAAAAATACAGACTGGTGGACTTACTTCAAAAACAGTGCAGAGGTAGCAAAGCGGGGCTTCTCATGGTGGTGTGAGCATGTTGACACCCCACTGGGAAGCATGCCACGCGATTTGTGGTGGAAACAGAGTGAATAGTTACTCTTAGCTTCTTTCTCTTGAGTTACATTATTGAAGACAACACACCATAGTAGTGACTCAACTTCATTTGACACAAGCAATCCTGCATCCATTCATATAGCATGGACATTATACTTCCATCATCATCAAACCTCACTTTCACATTAGCTATGTATGTATGCACAAAGGCATGAAAGACAAGGCCATGAGAGCTATTCTCACCAGCAGCCCATTTCCCACTGCAGGAATTTTGAGACACTAGCAACATAAATACCCTTGTACTACTCTATCATGGACCATGGCCTGTCATTTTTATGGGAACTTTTTGCAGTTACTTACCCAGGCCCATTTACTGTAAACAACACAGCAATTAACACTCATAAGATGCTTGGTTTAGCTTTATCCAGAATCCAGAAACAGTTGCATCAATGCCACTGACTTAAGGGAGCTACTGTGAGTCATTTCTTCTAACCCTTTCCCTCTCAGGTCTCTAGACCCAGTGGCACACCTGCACCACTAACACACCTCACCTGTATCACAAACAGGTCAAATCTACCATCAAGAAGGGGGATTGATAGAGTAGCACCTTACTCTTGGTGCCCTGTGTGACTCAGCAAGAAGCTGTGCTTCATTTGCCCTGTACACAAAGGGAGGGCAACAGTAATCTCCTCCCTTCCAGGAGCTGGCTGTGACTACATGGACTATCAATCCCATGGATATTGTCAGGGAGCAACAAGGGTTGGCTGCTTTCTAAGAGACAAGAGGGACACCACGATTAGTGGGAAAGCTGCCATGGTGGAGAGAGGACCCCTCACTAGCCACAGCCCCTTTCCATAGTACCTGAAAGAGAGAAGCCAGTAGACCTGTAGATGGTCACCACGTCCAACCAGGAGCCCAGGTCATAAGACATCACAACGAGGTCAAGCTGGGAAGTCAGTCTGTGGGTCAGGATCAAGGGGTCCACAACTCAACTGAAGACCAGCATCTCCCAGCACAGCTCACAGAAAGGAGCAAAAGCTCCTGGCTGAGCTTAAATAGGCTCCTGGGCCCATGGGAGTGGGTGGAGTCACCAGGTGGAGCTCATCAAGGCAATTAAAGTTTATCAGCACCCTAAGGGCCCTGAAAAAAAAACAGAATAGCAGCAGTCAGCTAAATAAAAAATACTTACCAAGCTACTAAAGACTTGACACTTTTTCCAGCTTAAATGTAAAGGAAGCTCTGTTGACATCTTCCTTTCAACTATTCCAAAAAGGAGAACTAAGGAACTACTATGAGGAAGAGAGGTCTTCCTTTTGTTTAAAAATTTACAGGGGAATTTTTTAAAAAATTAACTTTGACAGATTTGGGATCTACCTAAGTGAATATATTAGAGGTTTTGCAGAAAACCACTTTTTGGGAAGCTTGTTCTAGTCAGTCTCCACAGTTCTGCATGTATTTGTGTTTGGGTCCAGGCAGTGTAAAACAGACAAACAAAACACCTAGTTCAGCAGCACACGCTTTGGAGCGTCCTAACTACCCTCACCACACGATGCTGAATCTTTTTGCCAGTCGCTTGCTGTGGGATAGCTCTAAGATCAGGCGGGTGGAGGCTGACACGTGAAATCTGTGCCACTTACTCAACCGCTCTGTCAAAATGAATCGGGCTGCTCTTGCTGCCTTCGCCTAGAGAAAGGAGAGGCAGGGCTGGGGCTGGCACACACCGGGGGAGCGGGGAGTGAGCCTTTCCCTCCAAGTGGCAGGGTGACAAAGCCTTCAGGGGGGATGGTGTGGGGGGATCTGCTGTGGTCCCTTCGTGTCAGGGACCTTCTTGGACTGATCTCTGCAAGCCGATTCTCCCACTCGGTCCGGTGTGTGAGAGCCCTTGTGTAGCGCGGTGCCAAGACCGCTCTGGAACCAGCTGCTCTGTTTTTAGGGTCCCTGAATGACGGCTGGGATGACAAGCTGGCTGGACAAGGGCTTGTGAGAAAGTAGGCCACCAAAAGTTTCTAATTAAGATAAAAACACCTTTGTAGTCTTTGTGGCGAGGGAGAGCCGCGACACTCAATCTAAATGTTTCTGTCCAAAGAATGAGCAAGAAAGAGCTTTCTTAGATCCTTTACCTTTGCTTAAAAGAGACAAGAGATCATCTGACAGCAGGTTCATTAGGCTCATGTTCCAATAACGAGGCTGTCATAGGAGCTGCCTGGACTCTCACAGCTGAGCCCGTTGCCCGCACAGTCTGCACCCACGTGCTGAAAAGCTCCTGCTACCTCCACACACACACTGCCCTCTCTCTGGACGAGATAATCCTAGTCTAAAATAGGAAAATATGACAATGGAAAGCAAAATGGACTGTAAGAAGGGCTTATTCCCAGATCTCTTTGCTGGACCCAGTCACAATTCATCCTGAGGCGTTAAGACACCTGGAGAGCTGTGCTGTGCCTGTTGGTCAGGCACCCTCCCGAGCTGGCTGGGAACAGAGATGTCCCTGAGCATGGTGGGGAGCAGGAATGGTTTGATGGAATTCTGAAGACACAGTAAAAAGAGCACAAACAACTTTGGAAGGGACATGAAGATCATGCTTTATTTGAAGGAGTTTGCCCCTGAGACCCATGGAGAGCACATCAGCTGGCTCCAGCTAACATGTTTTCTCCAGCACTGCAGAAAAAAAAAGAGCCGAAGTACAGTATGTACTCATCTGCTGAGACATTTAGATTGGCTACTGATGCTCTGCAAATGTTTATAAAGAAAACAAAATGTGGATGATAGCCATTTTCATTAAAACGTGCAGATTCAGTTCACCCCGAATCACAGGATCCCTGAGCTATATTCTTGCCCTTTTGGACACATTTGCTTCACAACAGAACTGAGGCTGTGTGACTCTTGGTGGTGTTTGCTGGCTTGATGGGTCTGGTACAGGCAGCTGCAGGTGGAGGCATTGCCAGGGCCAGGTATCTGCTCAGTATCTGCAAGGTGAAGGTTAATATCCCTTGGCCCTGCCACCTCAGTTCGATTTTAATCAGGTCAAAGCCAAGAGAAGGAAAAAGACAGAATTAAAACGTCAAACCTTACCTGCCCAGGGCACAGTTCCCTTTTGTGTACTGTGTAAAATTGTCAAAAAATTTGGTGTCTGGTTCCTTGGGAGTGGGGATGCTTGTGAGCTTCCTTTGGGCCAGGCAGCACATCCTCTCTTGAAACCAGGAGCGCAGATTTTTTTATGATGTTCTGGGGATGTTTCCTAGCTCTGTCACTTGCTGCACCTCATCACCCGGATTCATTTATGCCTGCAAAGCACAAGAATCCCATACCGAGTTATATATGCCACCTCCATGACAGAGCCTTCAGAAACACGGGGACTGCACTTCTGGAACCATCGCTCTCTGTAAGCGTCCCCCACCTCCAGCGTGGGTGACTTCGCCAACCTTGCAATGAAGGAACTGACAACACTGATGAGAGCGGAGACATAATTTCATGTCCAGCCCAGTAATTCTATTTACTCAAATAATGTAACCCCAGGGATTGATTTGGCTCGTTGTGGGTGGGTGCTGTCTAACTCTCCCCACTTGGCTCTTGCTGAGGCTGCAAACCACTAGCCTGCAAAGCCATGGCCTGACACCCTCCAGGGTCACAATGACCTGATGAACTGAGAGACAGGAGCAATCAGGAGCGGTCAGAGCAGCAGGGTACCAGGGTGCCTTCAGCCACCGACAGCATCCTTTCACAGCAGTGCAGAAAATCAGGCTGGGTGGCCACGGCACTAACCACAAAGAGCTTGTTTCTCCCATGCTGCCTTCTCACATCAGTGACACAGATCCAGACCATCCATCAAGGTACCCGGCAATCCCAAATCAGCCGGTGTGGTAGGATTTTGTATCTTCTGCCTGCAGATGGGACAAACAGAGTGCCCCTTCCCCTCACCAGGACATCTGCTAACTAAACCCATTTTCCTTCTGCCTCCTTGTCATTTCCTTATCTCGATGCTTGTTTATGTTGTGTGTGTGTATGTTCTACATGCTGGAAGCCTAATTTGAAGCCAAAAACGGCGTTGCCTGTGTCTCGTGGTGTCCTGAGCCGCCACACGTCCCACCCTCTCTGCAGAACTCCAGCCAAAAAAAGTTTGCTTCCCTTTCGGCGCTGCAGTGCTTTTGGATGTCAGAACCAGAGTCAGCCCTCTTCGGAGACTTGAGCAACTGCTGTGAATTTAAAACAAATATTTTTCATCTTAAATGCCATGGCAGGTCAGCTAAACAGAGAAGAATAGCTGGTAACAGGCTCAAAACGACAGCGGGGTGGAGTGCTTACAGCTCCATCAACAGCTCGGTGTTAATGAGCTGAGTCCAAAAATTACCTCTCTATTGATGAAGGCATGGATGGAGCCCACAGATGAGAAAGATAGTGATTGCCTCTGGCTGCGGGCAGAACTTGGAGAGCGTTTATTTATCGCTTTCAATGGAACTGTTTTTTTGGAGAGGGCAGTAAACTTCTGAAAACCGCAGCCCTGCAGCTGCCTGCAGCCCTGCAGCGCCAGCTTGGGGGGTGCAGGATTTCATCCCCTCCCAGAGAGCATCCCTCTGTGCATGAGAAGGAAAATCCTCAGCTGTAGAGTCAGCCCTTTGCTCCGCGTGTGTGTGTGTGTGTTACTCACATGTGTTTTATAACCAAAAGTGCCAGGCAGGAAAATTGTAGCTGCTTCATACCGAGTGGGTGTATAAGGGCTGCAAACATATCCGAGGAAAAATCTCTCGTGTATTGCAACTGCTGTAACTAATGGGAATGTTCTCCTGGAAGGTGTTATTTCTGCCCCTGATTTTTCCTTCTCCTTTGCTTTCTGTAGGAGGTGTCGGTATCACTGAGGCTGAGTAAAATGGGCAAAAAAGATGTCTCTGGAGGATGCTTCATTTGAACTTCCAATGTACCAGCGATGCAAACATGGGTTTTTCCAGGATAGCTTCTTTTTCATCAATTTAAATTTTGGGGATTTTGCCAGGACAGCTTCGGTTCAGCGCGGGTTTTGCACAGCATCTCTCTATAGATGAGGTTTAACGTGTTGACTTCTGCTGCAAGTAAGGACTGATACGTTCAAGTTGAATGGCACGGTGCCACACGAGCGGTTCAGGCACATCAGCCCTCAGCACAGCCCTTTGGGGCCCTGCTTGTGATTTCTGAGGGTAATTTTCTATGGCCAAGGCATTTCCATAGCTCAAGTGAGGGGACACCTCAAGAAGTTCCACTCTTCTGCTATTAATGAAATTAATTCATAGTACCTGCCATAAATTTGGGCTAATAAATGGATGATTTCGTGTTTCTCTGTTTGAGGGATGAGGGCTGCAGCAGCAGCAGTGGGGTTTTGCCCCTGAAGGAAGAGCATTTATGATTTTACACAGCACTTTCTGCTTATATGAGAAAATTCAAAGTATATTTTTAAATGCATACAAGAGAAATAGTTCTAAATGCTTGAAACGTGCTTTTAAACAATTTAGCAACACAGGGAAAGTATACCCTGTTGAAGGCAGGCTACAGAAACGTTAACATCCTCTCAAGGTAAATCAAGTAATGGACTGTTGGCCTATTTTTCAAACCGCTTCTCCTCAGTAACTTGACATTTGATAGGATTATCTATTACTGTTGGATTTTGGTTGACTCTCTGGTATGCCTGAGAAGATTGTCATCTTGTGATTTAAAGATAATAGAGCCAAGCATGTGAAACTGCACACAGAGAATAAACCTTTGACTCAGACCCGACTATTTTGTTTAAAAAAAAAAAAAAGAAGAAAAAAAAAAAATAGAGGACGACTTTGTCTCGAGCTCAGTTTGATACACTCGCAGTTAATGAAATTATCCAGCAATAACTTTCCATTCTAAATATTGCCGTGCTATTTTTAAAAGGTTCCTGTGGCACTCCACACAGAGCCTAACAATACGAGATACCCGAAGAGGGTGAGTTTGATTAAAGACTTGTGACAACAGCTAATGTAAGCTTTAACTAAAAATGTCAACTCCATTTGTTTTCAGCTTAAAGAGTTTCTGGCTCAGAATGCGCAGGTAGGAGTTATAACAATTTCAAGATTACACTTGACCTAGTAGAAAAAATGATCATGTAAAAAGTGACATAAACTGTGCCTCTGTGTGTGTGCACACGTGTAGCTCCGCGCCTGTGTGTAAATACGTCAACTCTGGCAAAGAACTGCACTGTTACGGTTTTCCCAAGCATGCAACGTCTATTTTTATTATGAAGCCTCACAATTGGCAATTTAAAAAAAA
>VZRU01004302.1:151852-198331 GCA_013398155.1 Pedionomus torquatus
AAAAAAAAAAAAAAGAATGAGTTAGAGTGGGCTTTTTATTATGCATGGTTTTATTTCTTTGAATCTCAAAATTATCTAGCAAGCATTTTAAACTTTGGTACAATTTGAAGGCTGTTTTCATTTCTATTTAAAAGGGCTAAACACTAAGAATGTGCCTCTGCTTTGCATTCTAATTGCATGTAACTGATTTGCACAGCAGAACAAAAACCTAATTTTCAGATTATGAATCATGCACTAAGAAATAATTATTGTTTTACGAGGGAAAAAAATGTTTTCCACATTCCCCCCACCTCCCTCCCCCCCATTGCCCAATTTATGAGAACTGTTTGCCAGTTTGCAGGTTGCCAGCCTTTCCAGAACCCCATCTATTACTCTTTAGGGACTGGGAAAAGGTAGACAGAAACAGGAGGCATGCAACTGTTTTGACTGCATTCTTTTGCTTGCAACATAACACTTGCCTTTTATTATTTTATCTTCAACAATCAAGGGGTGACTAAATGGTTGCAGGTGGTGATGAAAATAAAAGCCATCCATCATTATTTATTAGGCATGAAAAAGATACACAATAATGTAATTTAATCCCGGAGCAGACAATTATTTCCACATATTGATAATACAATGTGAAAACTGTCATGAATCCTAATGTGATGTTCGCCTTTATTGGTGAACCACTAGTAGCAATGCAAATAATGAAATTGTATCAAAAAGAAAAAAAAAAAAAGAAGTATCTATTTGCATATACCAATAGTGTTGTAGAAAAAACCGTCATTACTAACTTTGGAAAATATAATCACGGTTTCTGTGTTACTTGGGCTTTGAAGTTTGCAAATGCAGAAGCAAACTGTTCCTGTAAGTAAATATTTTATTGATTTCTGCATCATCAGAATCGTTTCACAAGTTTTGATAAGGGAACTTTAAAGCCATGGACACGCAGCTGTATAATCACCACTGGTTTACAGAGACTTGCAGATCTCTCTGCTAATCAATTCATGTATTTGTTCATGACATTTCCGCCATTAAAAATAATTTTAAAAATATCTTTGTTCCATCTGGGCCCGATTCAAAGCCCATTTAAGTAATCGGAAAGACTCGCATTGATTTGGGTGGGCGTTAGACAGAAACCCTTTGTTGCTGCTTTCTATAAATAAAGTTGAGCCCCAGTTGGGGCAGAGCAGTTCTCACATATATATTCCGAGAGACGACATTCACCCCTGGGCAGACGCAAGCATGTGCCACTTAAGGTCCACTTATGTCTCATTTTGAGGGGGGTAAAAGGGCCTTGTGGCTGGACAAAAATATACATTTTTTTATAAATAGGCAACTGTACATGCAAAGTATATCGGCAACTGCACAGCTAATTTACATTTGAATTACCATGTCTGGGCATGCAAATCAGGTAATTACTTGCTCACATATAACTGGCCATTTGCATGCACAAATACCTATTATATACATTCAGTCACAGTAATGTGTCTGCAGCATTTAGCTGTATCTCAAGAGGAACCACAGCAAGGAAGAGGTTTACATTATCTCTTATGGACTTGGTGTCTTCTAGAGTGATGTAAATGATACTTGAAATCATTAGGAGAACTGTAAACTTGCTGCATGTGTTGTCCCTTAAAGTGAAGTCTCTTAGACTTGAAGCTGTAAGAGGCTATTCCTGGAGCACTTGTGGCAGACAAATAGCTTCTTTCCCATTTTAAGAATGCAGACCCTGAAATGGTAAAACCCCACCCTGAGAACCCACGATGGCATTTCCAGAGGGTACCTTTGGGGAAGCTGCTGAGCACATCTTGAGCAAGTCACACGGGCTGGGACCAGACCAGGCACAGAGCTGGGGTAGGAGGGATGGTGTCAGGGCATCCCTGCTCAGCCTCTCCTAAGCTGGTTTACTGCAGCACCAGATGTCCCAGCGATCTCACCTCCTACCACTCCACATTCAGGGAGGAGCCTAGACGTCAAGTGCTATTTCCCAAAATACTGGGCAACATCCATCTCTCTGTGAGCATGTGATGGACACCACCTGGTCTGAGCATCACCTGAAGTGTAGCAGCAGGAGCTGCTGGCTTTTTGGAAAGCTCATGGGGCTGGAGACAGGGGCAACAGCCAGGCTGGAGGGTCAACCACACGCAAGGGGAGAGGGTCCAAGCACAGCTCCACCAGCCCTGGGCAGGCAGGATGCTGCCGGCAGGGACTGCACACAAGAGTGGTTGCACTTTCGCTTTTGCCTTGTGTTTGGGCTGTTGGTAGAAGTGGGCTTGAAAAAAAAAAACACAACCATATGAGTTGTTTTTCTCCATTAATCAGTACATACTTTTTTTTTCAGCTGCTTGGCTTCATTACATTTGTTTGTCTTTCCCTCTCCAACTGAGCAGGGGGATCTGATTTTCCTGAATTTGGCTGAAGAGACAAATTAAAGTTTTCTTTGTTTATAATCAAAGCAGGAGTGATTATTTGAACATTTTGATGGAATCACATAGTGTTTTAAGAGTCTGTAGAAAGACAAGAAGGGTGGTGGGAAGTCATCGGACTCTATTTTCTTTAAGGCTGTGTGGATGGTTTTAACAAAGCGAACCCACGATGTCTGTAGAGTTTCACCAAATGGCCTGGGAACTGATGGCAAATTTGTGAAAACATGCTGGAAATGTTTTGTTGATATTCCTGCTGACATTAGGGGCAGATCCTGCATGTCACCACAAATATTTGGCAGTGGAGAAAACCAGAGATTTTGTTCAGCTCTGTTTGGAATCAGATAGCAAATTGATCTTGGAGGCTCTCCCTGGAACTCTTCATATTTTTGGAAAACAAAAGATTTTCAGAGGAAGCCCTGTTTTTATTATGCATGAGATTGTTATGGGAGGAGAAAAGGGAGTCTGTGACTTACACAAAAGAAGAAGGGAATCGGAGCTTTTGCTGGAATCGAACAGATTATTCCTGGCCTTAGATTTGTGTACTTTTCCCCAGGAACGTGGATTTTTATGTGAGAAAAGATTATTTCTGAATTATTTATTATTTATTTATTTATTATTCTGTCTTCAGTGCCTCATACAATGGGAGACCGGTTAGCTGTGGGGTCAGTAAATGGTCCTGGAGGGAGCATAGGGAAGGGAGTATGCCCAGCCACACCGCTGGGAAACGCTGCTGAGGTGGGATGGGACTCACCATCAGCTAAGACAGGACACATGGTCCTTTCTGGCAGTGCTCAGCCGCCCTTGCCTCTCTCGCTCTGCGCTTGCTCCAAGGGGATGATTAGGCACAGAGAGTCCTGACTGCTCCTTTTGATCCACCATCTACATGACCTGGATGAAATCCCAGACCCAAAGAATTTTTCCCTTAACTCTGGCCAACGCTTCACCTCATCTTCCAGTAAGTGACGGTGTGTCCTCTGCGGCAGTAAGGGTAGTGCCCTTGCTCACCACGGTGGTATCATCTCCCCATCTTCTAAGCTTTCTGCCTTGTTTGTTGGGAAGAGACCAGGAGAACACTGAAAGGAAATATCTCAGCAGGATTTTCCCTCTCTGGCCTAAAGAGAAACCCAGAAAAGCTGGGAGCCTGGGGCTCAGCAACACAACCTGACCTACCCCCAGACACCACACGTTTCTGTGTGAAAGAGCTCCGCTATGAAGTAGCAAAATTTCCCAGAGGTGACAATGAAAGGACCTTTTGTGGGACCATGCTGTGTACACTTGTATGGGTTGGTGGATTCCAGATGAAGCAAAGAAAAACTCTCCATGGGAAGTTTCTGACTTCATAGATTGCTCAAACACTGCCCATGTTTAGCACAGGGCTGGATGTGATAAACTAGATTCATACAGCGACCCAAGGAAAAAACAACAGGGGAATGTGGCAAGCAGTCAGTTTTGTGGTCTGAACCTCACAGGAAGGACATGCTTTCAGATCAGACCTCAGCTGTAACAGCTAAGCTGAAGTAGAAGGAAAAGCAGAAGAGGCTTCTTCTTGCATTTCCCTCGAGTTATTTTGAAACTGCCACTTTTGCTCTCCTTCCACAAGCAAAGGCTGACCTGTTGGTCCTGCTGCTATTCAAAGCAGCTCCATGTCCTCAGACATGGTCCCACCATGCATCCAGCCACTAGCCCTGCCTAGAGCAGTGCCATGCTGCTGATACCTGCATTCTGTTGTCTTACTCTGACTTGCCCTGCTTCATCTGGAGGGGTTCACGAGGTGGATGTGAGACAAGTCACCCTGCCATGAAAAAGGAGCCGTCATGAGAGGAGCTCAGCTTGAGTGCCATCATCTGGTCTTCAGCGTGGGGCCCGAGTGATTGAGGACTAATTGGAATGAATCCAGGAGAGACCAGCACCAGGGCTGAAAGACCAGGGGAGGAGAGGGAGAGAGAGAAATGGGGCTGGTCAGGGTAGAAACAGATGTCAAATATGTAAAAGGATGTTGCAGAGAGGCAGGGAATAAACTCTTCTCCCCATCCACAGGGGATATGAGAAGAAGTTGCAGGCTTACATTTCAGTAAGAAAGCTCATGTAAAAACTTTCTCATTATAAAAATAGCTCATGGTAGAAAAGGCAACAGATCCTTTATGGGCACTGGAATAATCTATTAGTACAACTAAACTTGTTGTTTACTTCCAGAAAAATGTTGGAAAGTATTCTTTTTTAAAAGTCTTTTTCATAACTCACAGCAAATCTCCCTCAAGTAAACATCCTTTCCAATCTTCATATATCTGCGGCATCTTCTACTGCTCCTCCCAGGCAGTGATGAATGTAAAAAAAAATGGGTGGGAGGAAACACGGATAAATATTTTGTAAGTAATGTACTATATATATTGGGCACAGATAGAAATAGCCTTGTGCTCCTTCTGTTTTCATTCTTACCAGCACAAATCAGGAATAAATCCAGTCACTAAACTCTTTTTACATGTAAAAATGGAGAAAGTGAGTGGTGAATGAGTGTGTCACGGAGTTGAATGTGAATTTTTTGGTAAGCCAGCATCTTTGTTTTATTATCTAGTCATGCTTCTGTGCAAGAAAACTGAGGCCAGTCATTATATGCATTTTTCTCAAAAGCCAACACTGTTATGGGATATACTGGAGACAGTGTGGGTGGAGCACAATAGTATTAAAAAATAAAGCGATGTCTCCTTTTTTGTTTTCCTGTATAAGAACAAATCATTTATTCCCCACTGGATTTCATGAGTGTGTTATTTACCACTGTTTACTGTAACTAGCTTCCTATTATTACAAAAGTTGGCAGAGGGAGCGTGGGTCTGTAGCTTGCCCAGTTGCATTCCAATTCCTTCCTGCCAAAAATTAAAAAATGGGTTTTCCATGCACCTATCACATGTAGGAATATATTTTACCGCATTTCTTACTCTTACAGATGCCAGCCTCATTGTCAGAGAGTTGGCAGGAATACGCCTGACTCTCCATCAAAGCACTTTCTGATGGGCACCCCATGAGCACCCAGAGGAGAGGGCTGCAGCAAAGCGCCACAAAACCCAACCTAATTTTAACCCGGTTGACTTGACCTACTACACACAACAGCACTTAACTCGGCCTGAGCTAATTTATCCCAAGGAGAAGGTAACCAAAGATCTCTGTGCAACACTTCATCACTTCTACGTAAACTCGCTTCACAGGGTGTCGCTGCCAGGTGGATTTGTCCAGCCTTCCCCCGGGAAGCCTTGCCCAAAGCCACACCAGTGGGAAGGTGTGTCTGAGCAGTGGGAAAAGCACCGCACACAACTCACGCCTTTACTTCCCCAGGTTTGCAAGGGCTGGGATGATGCCTGATTACAGCATGCCCAAGTGTGGCTGTAGAGGAAAATGCGTGAGAGAGAGTAGATTTGGGGAAACAGCCCCAAGGGAACAAGATTAGCCCCACGCTGGCCACAGGACTAGCTTGGGCTTCTCCAAACATCACTGGAGCTGCAAGAACACACTGCAGAAAAGGACTCGGTGGTCCGGGTCATCCCTCTGGGAAGGATGAACAATGTGGTGCTCAGCAGAGTTGAGCTGCCTGTGTTTGCACCCGCCAATCTGTGCTGAGTTTCTGTTTTATGTTTCTAAGAGGCCAGTGCCCTTTGTAAATAGAGGGGCTGAGTTAGACACAGGAAGAGCTGCTGTGCTGGTGGAAGCACTGGCCCAATAAATGGATATATATTTAACTCTCTGTTTGGTGTTTTTTTCTCTCTGCTTCGGCAAACAGTATTCTGCCTGCTCCCTACTCCTAATCAAACTGCAGGGTACTAATAAATCCAATCCAAACTAATAAAGCACATTTTGTCGGTATTAATCCTCTTAAAGTTATCAGGTTTTCACATCCCTAGATAGGAGTAGTACCGTCTGACATAAAGTTGAGAGATAAAAGTAGGATAAAAGAACCATTACCGTACAACAGCATTAAGACAAAACTATAATTGCACAGGCTGAACTTGATTATTATTTAAAACATGTGTTGGGTGGAGGCACCAGCCGGCAGGAAGCATCTGATGCTGATGAACCCACACAACCTCAGCATGAGTGACTTTTGAGCATGAATGTAAAAGATTTATTAATTTCATTTTTTAAGATGTTCTATTTGTTTTGAAAACATTTGGGGTTGCAAAACACATGAATCCTGTAACTATTTCCATAAAGCCTGGAACAGTGGAACAACATTAGAGGGGGGCGGGGAATTTCGGTATATTTTTTTTTTCTGGGAAGAATTTCCATTAAAATTAAATCTAGTTTAATTATAGCTCCTCAGCAGTGAGTATGTGATTTCTGATTATGTCCCTGGTGGATGCTCAGGTTGGTACTGCTGTGGTTGGATTGAGGTCTGCTCCATTTCATTACTTTTTCCTTGAAGAGAAACCTCGCTGGTATTCGTGGAAACCATGTGTCGGTTTGTGCAGTGTGTCATTATGCATTATCATATCATACAGTTTAAAAAACATTGCATTGTTGCTTCTGGTTGGATTCTCTTTATGTGAAATACAGATGACATTATTCTAGGTAATTCTCATTCTTAATTCCAGCCCTCAAGCCAATCAAACAAAGAGAAAATTGTAGATGGATATGAACTAATTTCTTGGTATATATCCAAACCCCACAAATAATTAGGGATGGGAGGAGCTCCAAAGCTCTGTAGATTTGGTTTGGACACACACTCAAGCTTGACTTGTGCAAAAGCTGTAGGGGAACCTCCATAATTAAGGCTGTGCTCCATTACACTGGTGTAAACAAAGTCAGTGGTTATACTAGGGAAAGAGAGAGTTCCGAAAATGACCCCTTGGCTGGAGATCTCAGGAGAAAAGATTTTTTTTTTTCTTTTGTGAGATTTCTATTACTTCCTGTTTCTGGTCAGGTTCGGGTCAAGAACAGCTTTCTCACAGTGCCGGGGCACTGGTGTTCCCATCCCCAACAGACCAGGAAGCACTGGGGAGCATGGAAATAAAGCCCAGACAGCCTTTCACAGTGCAGGAAAGCGCTGCTTTGGGCTGGGTCGGGGCAATGGGCAAAGGTCGATTTTTATTTTGTCTGAACTGGTTCCTCTGTCCAAAGCGGCAGAATGGAAATAGCAGTGTGGGACAGGAGACTACGGTAACCGGTCTGAGCCACCTCACCTATATGGCACGTCCTCAAGACTGGAAACACATCTCAGCTGCAAATGGCAGTAACGGTGCTTCTTTCCTATTTGTCGGCAGAGGCTGTCCCCAGCTTTGCTTTTGATCACAGAATCACCACAGAATCACCTAGGTTGGAAGGGACCTTTTAAGATCATCTAGTCCAACCAATGGGGGGAAAAAGAAAAGAAAATAAAAGAAAAAAAAACAACCCAACACACATACACAAAAAAAAAAAACAAACACACAAAAANTTGGGAGAAGAGACCAACCCGTGCCTCTCTACAGCCTCCTTTCAGGGAGGCTGTAGATAGTAAGGGCAGTTATTTTTGTGATTCATGGCTGCTGCTTTCCTACACCATCATCACACAATACCACAAACGTGACCAAACTCAACAGAGAAAACATGAGCGGGTGATTTGCCTACAATTCTCTGAACCCGGTGGTGGTCAATTCTCAGCCAAAGACAACCTCCTGGAAATGCTCCCTCTCTTTCCACAACCAAAGGGAAGGAAAAGGCTCCAGGTATGGGAACAGCAAGGTTCACAACGTTGAATTTAACTAGTCAGCAGCACCACGCTGTGTTGTATTGGCTTATCTAGAACTCTGTGCAGTTATCCCAACATGAAAGGACCAGCGTAGCTGAACTAATAAGCTGGTCTCCTCTTGCTTTGGAGACATGCCCCATCCAGCAGATGTCAAAGGCTACAGTTGCTGTTCAGGGACACCCAACACTTTGCTGCAAAGGCAGGGGATATGAGCGATATTGAAGGATGAAAGACCTTCAGCTGAGCTTACAGCTCAGCCCTTCCTAAATGCCTGCTTTAGAGACCCGTGTTCTCCGTCTTCCTACCACTTTTCAGAAGCCTTGCCACTACTGCTGCAGCAATAAAGAGCAAAACCAGCTGAAATTTGTGTATTAGCAGGCAAATTTTACTGCTTGCAAGGTGAGAGTACAGGATGAATGAGTTTTTTATATGCCATTAGCTGCTCTGCTCAGACTTACAGTCGGGATAACTTGGCAAAGAAGGGTTTTCTGTTGAGCATTGGAGGAGCCTAGAGAAATGATGTTATAAAGGGGTGCTTTCATCTAAGGAAATAACCGAAACCACTGATGATCAGCCTGTGTGAATCTCTCTTATGTCTGAGTAAGGGGCAGCATCAGACCCTGACATTGATGTGGTAGTTGCCCTAGAAAACAGAAACAAAAAAAACCCAAACAAAACAGCATTTTAAAACAAAGACAGCTGGATTGACAGCGACCTACACAGGCGGCTGTGGCCAGCAGTGACACTGATTGAGGCAGACTTCTCTAAACTGACGACAGACTCTGAATGCCAGATCCCACAATCAGTCCTAAATGACAGAAGGTACAGCTTTATGTAGCTGATGTGATTAGGGAACTTTCTGTTACTGTAGGAACATATGAAAATGTTAGATGCATTGTTGGCCTCCAAACATTTTTCCTTCTTGATCTGTCAGGCAAGGGTTTAGTGAAAGGATATCTAACGTTAAATGGGAAACATCTTCCTGAATCTTTCCAGGGAAAATTTGCACTTAAACAAAGAGTAGTTATTCAGCTTCAACCACTGAGGAAATGCAGAATCCCTATGCAGAGGCTGTCTTTGGAAGGTTCCATAGCTCCCTGTTTGTTGTGGTCATTCAGTTTTCATTCTTTCATTCTCATTAGAAAATGGTTTTTTGGTTTTTGGGGTTTTTTTTACCCATTTTCAACAGAAGGGCAGAAAACAGACCTCTTATGCCACTGGGGATTCTGCCACACAAATGTTAATGCAAACAGTACCAATGCTTTCTGCTGGCTGGAATATCAGAGTCCCAAGCTTCAGAGGAGCTTGAGGACCCCTGTGGTAATGAAACATCCGAGATTTTGAGATAATTTCTAACCCTTCAATCCAGGGTAATCACCAGGTGCAGCAGCAAGTGTTGAGCACTTGTCCACAAATATTTCAGTGTAGCTCATGTCCCGTGGACAGTCTTTGGGATAAATGCCTACAGGCCCAGTGAGTTTGCTCTGCACACCGTTATGGTCCCCACAGAGTGGCCTCCATCGTGTCCCAATGCTGTCTAACAGCCAGGGGGTCCTAAGTCTTGGTCTTAAGGGCAATAATTCTCTACTTTTTTTTTTCCCCAAAAACCTCATCCAAACACCCTGTGATAGGGTGTTTAGAAGTGTAGCCACGGGAATCATAATCTTGGAAGGCATTCTGGGGTCTCTTAAGAAGGTTATGAAAGATCCGCTGTTTAAAGAAGCAGTATTAATGGGTCCTTCGTGACCCAAAAGATGCGTAAGCAATCAGAAGCTACAACTGCATTAGAACTAGAGATTTTAGCCACAATGCTGTTGGGAACAACTCTCATCCAGATCTCTGAGAATAGGTTTGAGATGCCAGAGACGTCTTTCTTCTAGTTCTGTTACAACTATCTCACAACTCAAACAGTTTGCCAGCAAACAGTTTTGCTGAGTGTGTCAGAGCTGGAGGAGATGATGTGTGGAACAATTTGTCCCAGCCTGCTTTCACCCTGGTTCCACCGAATGCCTTGTAATTCTTATGAGAAGGCTTACATCATGCCCTAAGTCATCCATCCTACTCACAAAATAGTCATGCTTTCTAGTGGACATTACTCATGCAGCAGCCTCCTCCTCTTCAGTTTTCCTATGGCTTCAGAAATTTTTTGACAAAGTCCAGACCATAATGCTCTTCTACTTACTCAAACTGAGGCCAAAGATTCATTCTGGATCCATTATGAATTCATATTTACCCTATTAGTTGATCCAAAGTCAGACAATTGACAGAGTACATATTCACCTTTCTATTTGCAAGGTCTCTGGTCAACAAAGAGACCCTGGTTATGAGCCCTCCTTGCGTTACATAATTTAATGGGACAATGTTGGGTTCCATACAGGCAAGAATAAACCTGTGTCTGCATTGATTTCTAAAGGTGAGAAATCTCATCAGCTGCTTCCATGAGCAAGCTGAGATGTGGCTGAGGACATGAGGAGGCTCACTGACCTCATGCCATACTCAAGATCAGTGCATCTACCCAAAGAGCTTGGGAGAAACCAGCTGCTCAGTTGCTTCTGATTCCTCCATCACTCCCCTTTTCCAGAGTTCAGTTTATGGGTTGGCTCAGCCTTAAGCTGGATTTTCCCCTTTTTATGCCACTCTATGCCAAGATGCAGATACAGACATCTCCATTCAAAATCGGAAGTTTCCTCATAACTGCTTCAGAAACCAAGGACTATGACTCCAAGGGACCCACACAAAGATGCTGACCTGCAGAGCAATTTCAGTAATACACAGAACTCTGTTACTCAGTAATACACAGAACTTTGTAACCCCTTCCTCAGTCTTGGTGTTCAATCAGTGGCTGATGACACTCCTGAGGAAGCCTTAGCAGATCTCACCAAAAAAATTGTGACAAACTTCTTACCGACAACGTACTCTACAACATCTCCCTCAGACTCAGTTCCCAACATTTGACCAATCTGCAGCATTCAGCCAGAAAACACAGAACATGTGCTACAAAAGACACCGGGAAAATGGGACAGTCCCAAGCCTTTCTCAAAACCATAGTGCTCCTTGGGAAGGTCACTGGATTATCATAAACTCTCCCATCTGCTTCATTTACTATAAGGAGAAGACCATCCAGATGTCTTTCTGATTAAAGGAGTTTTCAGAGTCCTCTTCATCCACTCATTCAACCCTTGTTGCTCTTTTTTAGTTTTGTTTGTTTGTTTGGTAGGGGTTTTTTTATTTTTTTAATTTATTTTCTCCCAGAAACCCTTTTACCCCTTTGATTTGCTACAGGACGGAGCTGCTTCAGTCAATACCGGGTGCACGACTCGGCTCACTCGACACGGCGCAAACACGACGACACGTAACGGGCGAAAGGATGAGCATCTTGTGAACGTGAGAGCGATATTGTCAGCTCTTCAAGGAAGTTGTACACACACAGCTACTTAGTTAATAATGAGACGTGCACACCTTCTGTGCACCTCGCTGAACACACATTTAAACATATGGCTGCTGAGATAGAATATATCCTGCCAGCCTTTTTTTCCTTAATTAAAGTTATGCGAGTTATGAAATACTTTCCTTTATATTAAGCTCTTATTCCTGCGGAGAAATTTCTATTTGTTTTTATCTCATTTGAGCTTCAAGGTTAATCTTAGTTTAAGAATCTCGCTCGCTGTGATGGCAACCTCACTGCGCTTCAGTCTGATCTGTGTGCGTGGGAGTGCGTGCATCCTTTTGTTTCACGCTGAGGCTGGATGCCTCTGGCTGAGCATCCTGCGGGTACTGGTTTGTCCTACAGACATTAGCAATAGGTGTAGGTGACTGCGAAGATGGTACATGGAGGATATTTTTCTGCATCCAAATTAGGGCCATAAAAACACCAGACTAAAGGGCCAGAATTTCTATCTTGTTTTGAAGGATGAGATATTTCACTCTCTGATCTACTGTAGATGGGAATTTAATTCTGGAATCCTTGATTTATATTTACTTGTTTTGTTATATGACAGCAGCAAGTGATAATTTATTCCAGTATGAAAAGAGACATTAATAAAGGGGAAAGAATAAAGAGCAAGACATTTGGATCAAATTAATATACATGAAATAAAAAAATAAAAATCCCTGTTTTATCTACAAATAAACTTTTTATGTCCTGTATACTTTATGATGATTCTTATGTCACGTCTTATGTATTGGACAAATACAGTAGCCATACTGAAATAACTGTTCACACTTATAGGCACTAAAATGAGTGTCTGAATTATTTACACAAGTCCATCTTCCCTTGGACCTTTGAATCTGCAGTAATTTAGGATAATGGCTCAGCTCTTTCCTTTTATCAGCATTATATTTTTGAAAAAAAGCTGTTCTCTTTCCTCTTCTTTTTCAGGATATGTAATGAGCAACATCTTATGGAAGGATAAAAAGCCACTTTTAAATGCTGACACGGCTGGCCACCACCTTCTTTTTCTCTTTTATTTGAAAGTCCTGTGGTATTTCTTACTCTCTGTATGTACATTCAAATTCTGCTTTCCTTTCCATGCTTATTTCTCCTGACTCCCATCTCAACCTCTCTATTGGCTTTTCCTTTTTCCAACTTTAATCCTTGTGCCGTCTCTCATGATAATCCCTCGCCTACACATATTTGCTTCAGCTCTCTCCTTGTTTATTCTGTTAGGTCTTAAATGGTTAGCCACCAGGTACTTTTTATAGGTTTCAATTCCATGCTAAAATCACATTCACATAATGATCTGGGCGGGGAAAGAAGTCCTGGTATGTTATATGCTGTTGTAAGGGCTCTGTCTTGAAAATATCCTCTCCCATAACAGGCTCAACACCAAACCCACTGAAATTCTTGTAAAATTCCTCTGGACTCCCTTGTGTGGCACAGGTGGACCCAACATAACAGTTTGTCTCCATTTGTGCCACAGAGGAGGATGAGGGAACTTGTGGAGAAAGTTAGCCCGTGGTAAGAGAACAATGTATACATTAACAGTTTTGGCAGCAGCTTTAATCAAGGCTTTGGACGGCAGAACAGTTCGGTCTAACGGCTTGTGCTTCGAGGAGCAACGATCTCCAGCACCTGAAAATCTCAACTCTCCAGTGACCTTGTGTTTTGACTGCAGCACTCCCTCCTCCCTTCATGTATCGGAGTACAAATGATCTTAAAACTGGGGTGTTATTTATTAAGAAATTATTAAGGCTTTTTCTAAAGGAAGACAACATTTGAGGGCCAAAATGCGAGCTCTTTGTTATAAATAAAAAAGGCTCTTTTTGCCTTTATAGTGAGGGTGTGATTCAATGTGCCCATTGTATAACCTCATTTAACCATCAAAAATGTTGCTGAGAACTAAAAGATAAAATATAGATCTACTGTTCGTTTTTTTCCCCCACTTGATCTTTTGTGTTTGATCATAAATGCACATTGTGAAAAGATGTCTTATACCTCCAAGCTAAACACTGTTTGCTACTCATTAGTGATTTATAAATGATATTTTCTCCCTGGTGACATATCTTTTGATATGATTCTCTAATAATAACATCCACCAATATTAAAATAAGAACATCCCCATGTATTGTGATCACCTTCAACCACATTTCCTCACTAAAATTAAATTTTAGCACACCAACTGATATTGTATGCATATATTTGTCTACCATCATTATAAATCTCCTAAGGGTCTCTATAAAATGATAGTTTTGCCTCTTTGCAGTAATTCTACCTAATGCTCCAAAGCAAGAAACTAATTACATGCTGACTTTTCACTAACTTTGATCTTTCAAAACCCGCACTCTGAAGTTTCTATAGGTAATCATATAATTACAATACGCTAAGTGGGATGAAATTAGCCATCAACTTTTTTTTCCTCTAAATAGCATTTCTCTAATTTTTTTCTCCTTTTACAAGCATTTAATTTTAAAGTATTAAACATTCAGTTGCTTGCTATTTATGATATCCCAATATATAAGTTTTCATATGTAAGAATTCAGAACAAAATCTAATTATATGCACTAATATTTCTAACAAATGTCTTATTCTAACACAAAGAGTTTCAGTGGAAGGGGCTATGCTAAGAATTCTTGAAAAATATATTTAAGGAAGGCCAAGGATAAACGATAGTGGTGTTAGGAAATTACTGAGATTTCTCAAGGGAATCTTTGAGTCTCTCGAAAAAATTACCTCATTTGTATTTTCCCAATGAATTGGTATGATATTTCCTGTAAGAAAAATTGAAAACAATTGTTGCTTTCAGTTGAACTCTATTGCTATAGGAAAAAAAATACCTTGGATTTCCTCTTTGAAAAATATAAGTTTAGCTGACTTTTATTTTCGAGTGTAATTGTAAGAAAGTTTGATTTTTTTAAAGAAAGCAAATATCGCAGCCTTCTTAGACAACAGAGACATAACTGTGCAGTTTGATGGTTTTTCCCCCTTATACTTTCAACCTGCTATTTTAGCTCAGCTGTAAAACCATAAAATCTTCCCATCCGAAATGCCTCAGCCTCCTCCCTGTACTTCTTGCACACAAATGAAGGCAAATATGAATTCCAACATGCACAAAGACGACCTGCCTCTGCGTCTCATCAGGGTCTGTGCTAGCATTTCCTCGCTTGTAGGTGTCCCCCTGACGGCTGCGGGGTCAGGCTTACACGCCAGAGGAGGCAATGAGGAGCTGAATTAACTGCCTTTCATGACTCCATCCAATTTATTTCCTACTGCAAGGAAGGGACTTCTCAGCATGAGGAAGGGTGGTGAAACACAGCCCTGCATGAAAACATCTCTCCTGGATGAGCACTTCAAATGAAAGGCGAGTTCCAAGCCAGTGCCTTGGCAGCTGGGAGGGGAAGACAGATGTGATATGGTAAATATCAAACCACAACTGCAGTTCCTGAGGCAAGTGGTGGCCATAGGGCTGTGCTGTGGGATGAAGTGTGTGGTTGCCCCACGCCACAGCACCCTGACCTTGGTGCCATGTGCTCACCAGGGTAAGAGATGCAGCATTTTGTCCTTTCCTTGCCTTTTTTCTGCCCTCACTGGCTTTCACGAGCTCAGCCCCAAGGCTGAAATACTTCCTACCTCAACACACAGCCTTCCCTGGGAGAGCGGGCAACCCAAATCATTACAAAGACCATGGGGACTGGAATGTCCCCATGGTCTTGTGTGGCTCTGCCACATACCACCAGCCTGGAGTGGCTTTCCAGATGACTCAACAGTGCCAAAAGGAACCACGTCATTGGTGAAACAGGCCTCTACCTTTACTCCATCCCATCTGTGCACCTTGTTTGTCTAATAACATTCAAAACCACAGAAAAATCTGAACACCACACTCACTTTAAAGCTGAATAAACAAAATTTGTTTTGACTTATCATCAATCATGCCATGTGATCACAGGGCATATTGTGTGCAAACGGCAGTTGTTTTATCTGGAGCTTCAACCTTTAAAAAATTCAAAACAGTAAAGTTGTTTATTTGACACTGGTCCTGACCCCCAGACTTTAGCGCTGCATTCTGACAAAGTGAAAGAAAGAAAACACATTTTGCTTCTTCACTGCTGTGGCATAAAGGAAACCCGACTTCTCGGGAGACTTTTGACACATTCCTTGCATTTGAAATCTACCAATAGGAACTTTATCTCATTCTTTTTTATTTTTCTAGAAACCAGAGGAAGAAAGGTGTTTACATGGTATCGCACATGGTAGCAACTCTCATTATGAGGATCTGCAGACGCACAGTGTGTGCATTTAGCTTTGGGAATTGCATTACTTAAGAGCCCTGTGGTTAGAAAGATGAATTCAGACAGACAATAAGGAATAACAGTTTGAAAGCCATACTCATAAGCCGCTTGCACAGATCCGGTTAACAAATGATAGTCTTGCAAATATTTTTTTCGTGCACTAACTAGAAAACTCATTCCAAACTATTCTTGAAAAAAACACAATCTTTTCCCTCCCTTTGTTTGCTCCATCAATAAATAGATGTGAAGAGATTGCACCGGTACCTGTATTTCATTCTGTGTTTACATGTGTATCTGTGTCTCTCTGGGGGAGCATATTTTTGTCTTCAACCACCAGGAATGACAGAGCTCCTAGAAAGGCGGCAGATCACTGAATAATATGTAGCCATTAAGTATGATAATGAAAGATTCTTCCTTTTTCTAAACCTCTAAAATTAACATCATAATTCTCATCTAAGAATGAAGAGCAATTATACATCAGGAACACCTAAAGCTTTCACTCCCCTCTGAACAGGCAGTTTTGTGCTACTTGAACTTCACCATCCTGAGGACAAACTTTCAAATTTATCATATGGCCCTGAAAAAAACTTGAACAGTATCTGCTGTTTAGCTGCTGTGCCATAAAGGAAAATTGACTTCTGGAGAGATATTTGACTTACCCCTTCTGTATGACAGGAGAAGGGCCAGGACTGATTTCTTCTCCAGGCTTTCTATTTTATCTTGGATAAGTCTATTCGATCCTGTTTCCTCACATTTTAAAGATGATAAAAAGTAATAATTAACTTCCAAATAAAGATGATGTGTTACAGGAATAGAAGAGCTACCATAAACATTGTCAAGGAAAGGCTTGCTGGCGTAAGTAATGTCTTTTATTGGATTAACTGACATATTTGAAAAAAATAGACCTGCTTTTGGGCACATGCAGATTTGCTTCTTCCGTTTCAGCTCTGAAGAAGAACCTGGATAACCACATCTGTTGGTCTAATAAGGGATATTACGTACAAACCTAACTCTCTTCCAAGTCTGGACCATGTAAACTTCAACAAACCTGTTTCTGCAACATAAATAATCTGTGCTAGGGTCTGTGCAATCTCATAGACTGTCTCTAGGAGCAACCAGTGTTGGATACTTTGGAGGCAGGTGAATGAGCGCTTATGTGGCGTTCAATGCAGAATAAATGGCTCATCAGAGCTTTCTACTTCCTATCCCAGTGAATGGTCCACCTATTTTCTTTCTACTTGATCTTTCCCCTTACTTTTTAAAGTTGATGCTTACTTACTTTTCAAATTCTTATACGTGGTTCCCTCTTAGACTTCATTTACCAGGATTTACATGAAGTCCCTGAGAATTAAGCCCTAATGTTGACTGGGTGGCACAAATAGCCACTTCAAACCATCAGTCTAATCCCACTGATTTTCTTTTATCTTGCTGCTCTCTCTTCAGCTACTGTATTGAGTGACTGCCACAGAAATGCAGACCATCCACAGCAAGTATATTGATGGAACGTCCTCCAACGGGGTAAGGAGTGAAGTCACTTATGAAACAGAAAAGGGAAAAAAAGAAGGAAGAAGAAAACAGACCTAATTCCCTCAAGAACAAGAGTCTTAATGTCTTCTTTCCTTCTTTTGTGCTGTCCCTGGGAGGAGGGGAAGAAGTGAGGCTGTGGAAGATGAGTTTATTTCTGCCGTAAGTTGGAAGAAGCTCTATTCAAGACAATGACACACGGTTGGTGTAAGTTGGGTCAGGATCAGGTCAGACTCAAAGAGAGCCTCTATTCCTCCTCCCCACAGATTGGTGTGCAGCTAATTGTATTTGGATGAATAATTCTAATAAAGATGTGACCTTTAATGCCAATTGGTGGTTTTAATTCTGATTCATAATCAGTCACCTCAGTGTGATCCCTTCTCATGTGTGAGCAGCGGTGAGGCCACTGTGCATATTTACACACAAAAAACAAATATGGGCCCAGGGAGGCATCCCATGGGGTGAATGCATATATTGCAGATTTTAAAAAGAGATTTGTACATTACTGGATTCTGAAGTGAATAAAAGTGCATAAATTCCTAGGAATCAAAGATAAGTCAAAGGGAAAAAAAGGCATTCACAAGTAGAAAGCAACCCCCATAGCTCATGAATAGCCTAATTATGAGAGAGCCCCACAGGCAAATGCAAAGTTACCAACACAATTGCCTTTAGTGCTCACAGAGGGGTCAGACGCTACCCTCAGAATATTATCTTCTGTAACTCAGCACCTGGGTCCTGTACTTTACAGTGCCATTCAAAAATCATATGAAGGGACAGTCCAAGGAGGTAAGAGCTGACAGAAACTCAACATGGACATTGCTGTAATGCCTGTACATTCAAGGATCAAACCTCACTTGAAGCTTCTCTTAACACGAACACTCAACATTGGTGCAACTTATCTTCCTGAAATTCTCTATTATGTCTATAGGCAAAAGGCTCCTTGTGGCCTTCAGCACATGGCAATGGTGAGAGGCACAGTGTTGACAGCATCATGCGGCAGGAAGATCTTGTGATGCTGGAGGTGCCACCTTCCCACCAAGACACAAACCCCTGTTTTTCTCAATTTTATGAAAGCAGAAACAATTTTTATCTTCCACCTACCATTCAGCAGAAAGCTCTCATTCATTCTGGAGTTCAGAGTATGCTTGGAACGGTAGTGACAATTTCATTTCTCAGCCAGACGTGTTTCAGCGAAGTTTGTAACACACTTCTGAACTGTCTGGAGTCAACGATATGCAAGAAATGGGCATAGAAGTAAAAGGTACTGAAGAAAGGTGCCCACACATAGAGACTTTGGTTTAGAAGGAAAAGAACAAGAAATAAGGTTTGCCTGCCATCCGTGGACCTCAACTTCCTTTTCAAATACAATCTGATCCAATATAGGCTGCTCTTTGCCTTCCTCATTTTCTCCAACTAGCATGAATTCTGCTGGTTGGAGAAACCCACTCTCCCACTCCTATCTCCTCTTCAGCCTCCCTTTCTGCAGGATCATATGAGTTTGTTTTGGGAAATTTTGTCCTTGCTTTACTTCCATGGCTGCATCAACCAACCTGTGACCACCTGGCTCTGCTGGTAAGACTATGCAGAGTAAATACAACTAAAGGAAGAGTTTGGCTGTTTTATACTACTCTTTACAGAAATGCCCTTAATAACCTGAGCACTAAAGTCACTATGCTCATCTCCAGCTCACTTAACAGAGCTCATCTCTTTTACAATGCTAAGAAGGACCACCTGCTAATTAAAGATACAATATGGTCTCTTTAAATCCTTCTCACATTTACTAGCACATGGATATTCATGTGCTTAAAGGATATAGGTACACTGGCAGTTCTACATATTTCTACCTCTCTTTAGACGCTGCTTTTTGACTGAGACTATGAACATTTAATTTATGCCCTGCCCTGCATTCATGAATGAGAACTCCTGTCTCTACCCATGTCCCTGCATGCTTATGTGAAGAGGTGTGTCTCCAATGCAGGGGTGGATAGAGGTCAGAGGTGCTTTTTGATCTGCCCCAGTCAGTGGTTTAAGCCCACTTTAAGGGGCTGTACCCTCTTGGAGCTGAATACACCTGAGATTACAAAAAGCTAAATGCTCAGTTCATCCCCATCGTACTCAGGGGGCAAGGGAGGAGCACGGTGACATTACTCTGTCATCAGTGAAGAGGCAGAGGGCTGTCCTGGGATCCACTGTGGTGCTGATCATGTCTTTTGTATACCGCAGTAGAAATGTCCGTCTGGATTAGTGGTTCATTAGGAAGAGTTCAGGATGGGAGGATGGAAAAAAGCAGAAGAAAGACCTTATCAGTTGAAAATGGAGCTTGCAAAGCTTACGTGCAGCACAATGTCATGCATTTTTCTGCAACAGAGGACTGGAGATCTCTGCTCCATGGTCCTAGAATTCCTAAACACGAAGTTATCCCTTTATTTTTAATTAATAAAGAAGACCCATTTATCCTATTAGACTATAACCTGTTTTCCTATTTGCTGTGTTGAGATGGTTTTGAAACAGGCAGTTTAGTCAGATTCAGAATTCCTTTCTCTGAGAGAATCTAGACTGAGTCACTATATGTGGTTTTAACTAAAATAATATTTTGTTAGACTCTAATACGATGTTAATACCCATATGAGACAGGGTAATACCATTCAGTGTTCATCTTAATTAACTACCATTAACTATCATTAGACTTTTATATGGTACAATGCACATTACTCCATAACTTCACCACAGATCACATACGGCTAGATTATAATGCATAATATCAATCATGGTTTTCTCCAGGCTTTCCTAACACCTAGCTTTGATTTTAAAAGTTAAGGTCAATGTTAAGTGTTACACTTCAGCTGAAAAAGTTAAAACCAATGTTAATTAACAATGTTAATTAAATGTTAATCAGTTAAATGAAAGCATTTTTCATCCATTTCCCCGATAAATTGTGGTCAGGTAATCTTGCATACATTGTTTCAGATGTCATATGAATATGTCATCACCCTTGGGATGACTAGGAGGGAAGTCCAAGACAACCATTCTTGCAAAGATAAAACAAATTGCTTATCTCAGTACAAAGGCAACGAAATTGCACTGGAAATCCAGACTCATGAATAGGAAATTAAAGGCACAGCAAGACAGTACCACCATTGCTAATCTCAATGGGGACTGCAGCGGTGTCTTAAATCTGGAGGTTAGAAGCGTTTTGGGTGGCTGTGAGCCGATGGCTCCTCACCCAGCCACGTGGCAATGGGGTGCCTGTGCCTGACTCTATCAGAGGCAAGAACTGCTAGAATAATCTTCACAGGCACTGAGGACGTGTCTCCTCGTATCTGCAACCATGGGCAGATCAGACATTGGCACTCAGGGACTGCACTGCCCCAGCAAGTTTGTGGAGCAGAGCCTCATCACTAACTTCTGTGATGCTGAGCTGCAGCAATGTGTAAAGCATCCTACACACCGTCAGCACCAGAAATGGTCTGCTGTCACCTAAATGCCGGTAGAATTCAAGACACGTGTGGTTATATCCAGGGAAAAAGCTAGCAAGAAGTAACTCAAGTCTCACAGAGCTGATAACGGGTGGAAAATGTGCTGTTATGACTGTTCCAAAGCCGCGGGTACACACGAGTGGGCTGGCTGGCCCAAAATGTAAAGAAAAACAATATCTCATGGTTTAACCATAAATCACACTTCTGGCACATCCACCTGGTCCGGTCTGGAGCCTGACACACACACTCTGCCACACCAGAGCCTCCAAGTAGTAGTTGTTAGCACACCTATAAATCACCCATTTGCCGCTTGTTATAACGACGAGCCCTTTTCTTTCAATTTACTCATAAATCTAGCTGTCAAATTTCTAGAGCACTTGATGCCTACACATTAAACAATAATGTAGATAATGAAATACTAGCAATTTGGTTTGCCTGCGTTCTAGCACTCTTCTCTTGTTTCTGGGGAGTGGGCATTTGTTTTCTTGCGTTGTAACTAACTGCAGCGATTGCCTCCTGGGAAAAGAGGGACTTGTGGTTACTTTAGCAAAAGTGATTTTTTTTGTGACTGTAGGTCTTGTCTTTCATATTGTGGAATTCAAAGCTGCATGAGGCATCTATCAGCAGCTCATGGGCTAGAGCGGATGGGCATAGAGAGCCCTGAATTACCCCAGTTTGGACACGACTCGAATCCAATCCTAGAGCAGCGTGTTTTATGTTAGTTTTTACAAAATATTATATGAATACTTGAAGTATACAGAATACTTGAAGTATACAACTGCCATATCATGAATTTATCATGTGAGCAGACAGCCTAATACACACTCCTAAAGCCCACAATAGTTTTCATTCAAGTTCAAAAATACTGTATATAGTATTGGACCTTGTGTATATATATAGAGATATATATGTATACAGCGTGTATATATAAATATGCACTGTTGTATATAATGTATATGTATTACAGACTGGGAAATTTTAAGCAAGACAGTTCTTCAAATGCCTTAAAGATATTGCTTACAATTAATTGGATTTGAAATTTATGCTCCAGCTGGATTCCAGTCAAACCCAGAGTCCCTTGCATGTTACTGAGATGGTTCTTTTGGCTGAGAACTAGAGATCTACCCTGTCATGTAGAAAATCTATTTAAAAAATAAAATAATAAAGCAGTGACACAATTGACTGTGGATATAAGCAATTTTGCATGCCAGTGGAAATCAATATTTAAAGTGTGGTTCCACTTTGAAGAAGGTCCATATATATATATTGTGCGCTCCTCATCAGATCTGTCTGGCTGTGTGCTCAGGAAGACAACACCTGATTCTGCTGATCATGTATTATCCCTTCTCTTGTCTTTTCCTTCAATAACTACTGAAAAGAAAATGCAAGTAAAGAAAATCTAGCACTTCTATAAATTCCCTGTGGGTGATGACTCTCTAGTAAGTCTGTGACAGTAGTTCAGTTTGGCCTGACATGAACATCAAATGAAACTTTGGCTCTATCTCTTCTCTGTGCTGGCCATTGGAAAAGAGGAGAAGAAGGCTATGTTGTACCCCCTGAAGAGCTTTGTGCTGTCAGCTTGCTTTGCAGAAACTCTTTGGGTAGAGAGATCTTCTACAAAGAACATTTTAGCTGCATACTGTTGCACAGCCATAGGTGTTCTGCCATATGGCAAAATCTACAACACTGAAGCTAGGGCTTTAGTCCCTCCTATATCCATAAGGAATGAGCTCAACAGCTGACAGCAACTAGCCAGTTACTGGGAGCTGTTGTCGAAATCCCACTACTTTAGGGAAGACAGGATTTTGCAATTTGGATTACAAAGTGAGCTCTACTCAGGAACTGCAGCCCTGAATGAAACATTCAAGCCCTTCCTTTCAAGATGGGAGAAGAAGACAAACATTAATCCTTTCCACCCACTCCTTTCCTCCTCAAAATTTAGGTGAGATTTCGTTAAAGCCCTGAAATTCTTCCTGGTAGGTTAGTGGCTAGACATATGTCCTGGAGAGGGATCACCCCATGCAGGTGAATACACAGCTCTCTAAGGACACATCCCACCTTTCAGCATAAATATTGCTTTAAATGTACAGGCTTCCTCTCTTCTCCTGCAGTTTGTGGACTGACCTTTTCAGGATCTAATTATTTGTTAAAGCTTGAGGTCACTGAAGGTCAAGAAGATCTGAATACCAGAGTAAGCATGAAACCAGACTATGATGCTCGCCTCCCACCGTTATGAAGTAGACTTCCACACCAGTCCACGTTCTGCTATGTAACTCATTTGTTTAGGTTCTGTTTTCAAGTGATCAGATGATCTCCACACCACAGCAGTGGAACTAGGGTCTAAACTTCAGATTTATGTTCATCTTGGTTCTCTTCTTGGGCTCCCCAGATATTCAATTAACTCCAGAAGTACTTCATGAGATTTAAAAAGTCCTCTGTAATCCCAGAAGCCTCCTATAACGTCTGCAGATAGTTTACTGGAAATTAGGAGATAAAACTTTAGCTATATAATAAGTTAAAGTTGAAAACAAAGTGTTTTGATGGACATGGCTACGATTGTTATCTCCTTCCCTTTACCTGTCTCCATCTGCTGCATTCTGAGAATTTGTACTTGCTCCATGGGCCAGATGAGCAGAAGAAATGTGACTTGTGGAAACCAGCAAGTCTTGGCACAAGATACAAGCCGGACTGCCAAACACTATGAAAACTGACAACTTCTGGGTATGCCAAGCTTTAAGAGGCTTTATGTAGTCTCCTCTGAATTTCAGTGCTTCTACTGTTAAGCAACAGCTAATTGGAATCATAGAGAATAAAGTGTTGAACCAAGTGATGAAAGAGTCAGGTAAGGGTGTAAATACTGGCTGAATTTACTGCTTTGCAAACTTTGAAAAAAAAAATTCCACTTCTTCCTCCCTCTTCTGCCTAGTGTCAAGAGACAGACCTCTCCTTTCTCTCCCCACTTCTCTACCTTGAATACAGTGCCACCTTCCTCTGTGGCTCTGGGAGGCAGGAGACCTCACCCTTCCCATTCCTAAATGCCGAAACTCCCAAATAGGCTATTCCTGTAGTTATGTGTCTGACGGGTATTGTGGGGAGTGACCCTGGGATGTTTTTCCTTTTCTTTAAATAAGGAAACTATGCAGGGGAGAGCACGGTTCCTAGCAGGCTGGAGAGTTTGTTCCATGCTGCTTCTGTGGAATACAATCATTCTGGGAAGAGAACTTTGGCAGGCTCCTCCTAGGACAAAGACAGCAGCAGAGCCATCATTCCTGCGTGATCATAGAAGAATGTGTCTGAAAACCTCGAACATGTATGAGAAAACACCTAGAATGGCTTTAATATACCAGCTGAATATGAATAATTGGCTGGCCACCGTGGAAGAGTGTAAAAAAACTTTTGTAACCCGTGTAATTATTTCTAAGCAGCACATGTCTGAGCCCTAGGAGGTACAAAACAAGAGGTACAAACTTACGCAACAGCTCCAGTGTTGTTGAAACCAAATGGCAGCTCGGGAAATGCCAAAGAGTGCTTTTGCCCTGGGAATTTCACAATGATGGAGAGAGTCTCCTGGCCAAAAGAGCAGCAGTGCTGATGGTGGGAGAGGTAAAGATCACCCATGCTGAAGGCCAGTTTGACCCTGGGGCTCTGCGCGAGTCAAAGTTGTTTAAGCTCAGTTTAATAAGAAAAACTTGTTGTTAGCAACACTGTCTACGGGACTGTTATTCCACATCCACAGCATTTCAAGAACATTATTTCAGTGCTATCTCCCAGTTGTATCCTGCCCAATACTGCACAAGTGCAAAAAAATCAAATGGCACTGCTTTGGGCACAAAGAAAGGCTTTTTGCACAAAATGTAAGCTTCATTTATAATGAAGTTAGCTTGATTACGCCATCAGGATGTCATGAGATACCTCAGAATTAGGCACACCCCATCCTGTCAATGCAAGCTACCTCACTTTGGGTGAAGGCAGGTAAGCAAAACCGTGACACCACTGACTTGTCACCCTTCTCAGCTGGATGTCAGAGAGACATCCATGCCAGGACACCGGCACAAGGCTGCAGCTCCACCCAGCCTTTCAGGATGGTTTCTCAGTCCCAACCACTCAGCACGTGGGAACAGCACCAGGACTTGGGAAAAACCCAGGGGTGAGAACAAACAGGAGTGGTACTTTCTAAAATAGCTTTGCTAGCCAGTGATCTGAAGCTGGAGAGGTAGGGTGCAGGTGAAAAAATGAAGGCACCAGTTAAGGGCTCACGTGGGATTATGCAGCGGGGAGATGGGAAGCCAAAGGGAGAATAGACTTGGGTTTGGATCCTTGGTTTTTGATGCGTTTGCTCCAGGATTCATTCAGTACTTGGTGAGAGAGTATTTTTAAAATAGAGCACGTCATCCTGTCTGTATATTTGGGAGCTATTCAGTACTTTAACGACTAGGAGACAAATTAAAAGGAAAGGTTGTCCAGGATGAGATCTTGAGGGGCGGGAATAGGGGAGCTGGCTCATGGGATGAAGTTGGTTCATCCCCTCTCAGCCCTGCTTCATGCCTCTCAAAACTGATGGGATATATAAGGATGTATCAAAATTGTCATTTCTTACTTATTGCATTCAAAAATCTCAATTCTATCCTATTCGGAAATATTATTTTTTTTCTTATTTTTACATCCAAGAGGACAGTGTAGTAACAAACTGCCAAGAAAAGAAACTGTAGTGAGTCACCGAGAGGAAATTCAGTAGAAATGATAACACTTCACAAAAATGAAAATTATTACATTTACTGTACATGGGAACAGTAAAAAGTCCTTTTTTATTGCACTTGGAGTTAAATAGGAAAGGACTGACATTTCTATGCTGGTATATAATATAATTTGCTTGCCAGCAGTTTGTTTTTCTCTTAAATGCAAGTTGTTTTGACAAATTTCTTAGCAATACAATATTCTTGTTGGAACCTGTGCATGGCCATTGTGACTATGTAGGAGTCTATTTTTCTGGCCTTTTTAATTTTAATAATCCAATATCTTTTTTTTTTCTCAAAGGAAACTCTTAAGATTTCTGCCCAGCAGCATCTGGCAGCTTCTGTTTTGCAATAATAATAATAATAATTTAAAAAAAAAAACCAAAACCAACACGGAAAATACATGCAAAGTGTCTCTAACATCTTTTATGGCTGAGGATAAACAAAGAGATTTTTTCCATTCATCTCTTCAAGCAAACATATCTGAGTAATATCCCTGTAGAAGACATCAAAGTTTAGTATGTTAAATATAGGATTTCCCAGCCCTAGTCTCAGTGGAACATAAGAGAATGATGCATGGAGTAAAAAATTTAGTTACCTTATTTTTCATCTGTGGATTTGATTTGCTTTCCTAACTGGTTTTGCTATTTATGGGACTCGCATTATAACGAAGCCTGTTTTTCAGCTACATTGAATTCTGCTGCTGACCTGGAGCTCTTCAATCTGGTATCACAAAGTCAGATGAATAACAGTAATATCCTAATCTCTTGGGTGATTGATCTGAAGACTCGTTAGACAACTTTTCTTGGGTAAAATAAACTTGCTTATAGAGGACGAGCACAGGCTATATGTGGTGAAGCGTTGACTCCTCCAGCTAAATTAACAGTTTAAGTGAGTTAAGGGCAAAAGATTTCCTGCCTGTGGTATTTGAGTTAATAAACTTGGTAAGGCAGGTCTTAAGCAGGTTTTAGGCCTTATGTAGACAGTCTGTGTAGGTGAGGAATTTATGTGCAGTCTCGGACAGAAGCATGGACAAATGCAAACCAACTTGTCTTGGATGGAGAGGGAAGCTCCTCTATATGCAGCACAGAAATATATTTCTTTGATCAACATAAACTAAATGTCCAAGCTGGTAAGTTCGTTAAAGCAGGGTTACGGAAAAATTTCGCTCTGTAAAACAAATTAGTCCATCTTGACAGAAGCTTTTTTCCTCATCTGTACCCAGATGGGGTCCCTCTTAATTTTCAGATCTTACATCCAATAGCCAAGCTCCTGGAGCTGGGGCCAGGGGACATGGGGGCTCTCAGAGATAAGAGAAACTTCAAATAATAGATAAAGAGTTTCTTTTGGAGATTTCACCTCTATCCTGAGGACTATTTGGAGAAGGGGAGTTCTTCTCTAATAAATATAGCCCTGAGAAAGGCCCACTGACTGAGTTGGGCCAGGCAGACGTGTTTAAGTTATGCTGCCTGACTTCAGAAAGAAGAGAAACTAAAAAGGACAGGGAGCTCTGATACAAGGTATTGGTTAATCAAACCCAAATATACATCTAAGCTTCTTGTTCCTCCATTTGTTTTTCCTTTGCAAAGTTTTAGCGGCGTTTTCTTTCCCATAACTGAGCTCCCCTGGACTTTAATTTTCTAATGACAGAAACCAAACACACAAGTTAGTTTTACTGCAGCGAAGAACGAGCTCTAGTGTGAGAGATACATTACAACATGTGAGAAAGGAGTGTTTGTTTTTGGAAGGTTTAAAATATTGTTTCTTTATTTTCCACCCTAACTCTGAGAACTTTGGCATTTGACTAATTTACCGTGCGTTTAAGGCTGGTAGCAATATTGGAAAAGAAATATGATAATCACATGCTGCCACAAAGCATTCTATACCTCGCTCTCTTTTCCAGCTCTAGTTTCACATGTGTTGGTTCAATGGAATATTCAATAGACATTTATAGGAAATAAATTGAGAGATGAATGTAAACCATATGGCATCTGGAGGTTTATTTGTAAAGCCCCTGCATCAAAGCTTTCTCCAGATCACACCATATTAGCTATGTTTTTCCAGTCCAGCAGAATCAGGAAGGTAACCACAGACTTCCTTGATGGAAAACACATGAAAAACAGAGCAAATCTTAATATGTAGCTAAAGCAACTGTTCAAGTAGCGTCATTTAGAATAATTTTATTACTAATGTGTAAGGAGCATTGTTCAGCGATGGATTCCAAACCAGAAACCAAATGCAAGTTCATTTGCTAAACTCCCTGACTGTTAATTTGTAGAACACACAGACCATTAAAATGTACCAAACCATATATAATTAGTGTTTGTACTTTTAAAGCACTTAGGACAATTAAATGTTTTCTAGACACAGAAATGTTGTATTGGATTTATATAAAGAGACTTTTCCCCCAGAAAACATTTCATAGCCATAATAAAAATTATTGATTGGACTGAGTGAGAAGTTGGTTGTCGATCTTATTTATTTTTGTAGCAAAACTAAAAAATAAAAAATTTAGACTGCTCTCAATCCGAAATGCTTACTGTTTGCTCAAGTTTGACAACAGCCAGCATTGCATCTAAAATCAAATTAAACCCTATTCTCATGCAGTATGTTACATAAATCATTAGGAAATGTCAAGAGCTTGAATATAGTTGTGTTTTCGTTTTTTTTTTTAAGTTTCCACTTACTTTCCAAAATAGTTTTCATTTTTCAAAGTCAACCCCTTTTCCACCACGTAGACCAGCTATAATGATTTGTGTGTTAAATTTGCTCGTCACACGAATATTTTTAATAACTCATTTAATATTTAATATGCTGCACATATTTCCTGAGCCAGTAAGTTACAAGGTGCAATGCCAATTCCACATCAGCCCTGCCAGCAGTGCAGGTATTTACCTTGTGCTCTAGAACAACACACTCAGAAAGTGAAGTAAAGAAGACAGAAGAGTTCACAGGGTGATTGATTTACGTCGCCTTCTGAAGCCTCATTCAGGAAGTGTTTTTGCCTGAGATGAGGCAAAGGACTAGAACCTGTTTCAATACTTAACTTCTGGTAGACACTTAAGTCTCTTTGACTTTAATATTAAGCATGTGCTTAAAGACAGACATAAAATGCACCAGCATCTGTAGGAATCTTTCCACTGACTTTAATGGGCTTTGGATTGTACCCTGATATCTCAGCTCAAAATAGCTGTTATTACAGTAATAAATGATTTGTAAAGCCACTCTTTTGAATAGGTACATTTATACTACAAAATCATAATGACTTCTTTAAAAACTCTTACACTGTAAATTCGTACATTTGGGATAATTGCTCTCTTCTTCATTAGGGTTTCACGCTTCTGTAGCACTTTCCAGTCCGACAGTTTGAAATCTCATTATGGATTTAGATAAGTATTTCTACTCCCATTGTACAGATGGGCTAAGGGAGAAAGACAATGGGCCTCATCCAGTGTGAGAAGCTTCCCGTTGACTCGAGTGGGTGCTGGACCATAAGGTCCAGCCTTCCAGAAGATATATAGACAATTATTGTGCACCAAAATCTATGGAATTAAGTATCTAAAACCTTTTGTGTATTTAGCCAAAAAAACCCTGATACTCCACCAAAGCACAAGCAGTCAGAGAAAGACCGTATTCACAAATCCTACTCTCCAGTGATCTATTCTTCTGTAATTTTCCAGCAATTCTGGTGCAGGGAAGTGGGAATAGTATTTTAAGATCCTAGTTAATGTCAAGCACGAATCAATGAACAGCATCATACAGCTCCCAATCAGAAATACTCACTATTCCAGAGTGGAGGGAAGATCAAGAACATTTGTTTGATAAGAAGCCTTTTAGGAAAGGACATAAGTGGGGCCTCGTGACGCTATGATTATTTTGATGGTGAGAATTTCTAATTGGAGAAAAATAGCAATTTATAACATTGGACTGAAAGTGTTAGACTTCCTAGCTAGGTATTTTAATTCTTGCTAAGCACTCAGAGTCCTGAGTAAGCAGCAATGAAGTCAAAAATGAAATAAACCTTTGTGCAATTCAGCTTTGGTTGTTTGAATTTCAAATACCTTCAGAGTTCAGGTAATGCGCGGTTTGAGTATTTTAGTTTGAGCTCATCTCCAGTTAAAACTCTCTTCTCCTCATTAATCTCATTCATTCATCAACATACAGGTTAGCCTTTAAACATATGGCAGTCACTGAATGCCACTCACAAACCTTAGAAAATAAGTATGCAAGCAACATCAGTTTAAAAATATGCAGCTAACTGCTGGAAGCTATTAAAACCCAAATAAACAAAAGAGATTATACTTCAAAGAAATGTCAACAGTTTTTCCTCTCCTAGAACAGAGCAGTTTTCTTTGCTTCTATCCCCAGCCACATCTGGAAAGTGCTTACTGCTTTACACATCTCTAACGATAAAATTAGTTTATTGATTTTTCAGAATTTCCTGATAGATTTATGCAATTTCCAAAACAAAGGTAAACTCACATCCCAGTTAAAAAAAACCAAAAAACTGGTGGTAACTACAAAGAATTCACAAAATCATAAAAGCCCAAAGTTATGCAAAGGGACAAAATCGGTCATTCTCTAAATAATGCTGTACTTCTGTGACTACTGTTAGATAGCCAGAAATTGCAATTTAAATTACTTCCTTGTTTATAAATGAAATAATAATAAAGGAGTAACTTATGGCTAATTATGGCTGGTGCAAAGTTGAAGTGAATCTTAACTTCCAAATAAGTAGAAAGAGGTTTTAAAATTAAATCTGCGTGTTTCACAGAAAGAATTAAGAAGAGAAGGAATCATAAATCATGGCTACAGATTTAAAGAACTATAGAAAAATTAGATCTATTAAAGGTGTCTGCAACGCTTTGTAACTGAGAATTTAGACTCCGATTTCCACGATAGTAAATTGTGTCATTTTAGGAGGTCCAAATGTTGCATTTTTAATTTGCTTAAAATTCCACATTTGTAGCAGCCAAAACCTGCAAAGGCTGTTAATTTGATTTTGGTTTACAATTAACTAAGCAGTAGCAACTTAGCCTATACAGAAGACTGCCAAGAAAAATGATATCTTTGGTAAATTACCAAGGATCAAAATGTGGACAACAGATTTCTCCCCTCCCAGCCCTCCACCCCCCGTCTATTTTTAACTAACAATGATAGTTTTGATAGAGTAAAAGTATTTAATAAAAAAATATGACAAGGCGCAAATTTTGCAAAACAGTCCAGAATTTCAGAAGTAGCAGATATGTTTAAAGGAGGGGAAAAAAAAAAATAAAAGCCAAAATCAATTTAAGCACTAAGTGTACAGTAAGTGCTCCGTAGTCAAAGAAAAAGAAAATAAACTCTAGAAAGACTGCTGCAGAATGGGAAAAAGCAGGTCTAGTTTGTTTATTTATAAATTGGTAACAAGTAGATTCTTTCGCACTAACTAAACCAGACAGTAATTATAAACACAGATTGGTTAAATTCCCTGCACCCTATCAAAGGAAATGAGTTCCTCTCTTTTCCAAACATTGTCATTTGTTTATTGAGCCTCTTTTGGGCTTGATTTCATTAAAACCGATGTAAAGTCCACATCTGCAACCCCCAAAACAATGTTAACCTTGTTAAGCTGATCCAGAGTACTCATTACAAAAAAATTCGCAGGCAACATAACCAAGCGTTTTAAAAGGGAGCCACTGGAATACAGAGCAAAGAATTTGGATTATTTTTGTTCCATTACAGAAAACTTATATTGCTATGCAATAGAACAGGAAGCAAACAGTAACCGCCTCAGTAGTTCTGGATAATTAGTTACCTAAATTCTCTGAGGTGAACAAAATGTACTTAGATGGGAGAGCATTACTGCTTGTGTGCTGAAATAACAGAGTAATCCTGGTTAAAATGAAAATCACAAATACAGGAGGAAAAAGTCATGTTTAAAATCATTAGTCTTTATCAGTAAAGTACAACTGAGTTCCTCATTAAAGTAACAGTTTTATTAAAAAGGGGATGATACTGCTTATATTAGCTAGTGTCAGATATCAGATTTCAACAAACTTTAACACCGTAGACGCTATTAAAACATCATTATTAGAGTTGCCACGCTTGAATGATTTGAACTAAAGTGAATTTCGTGTTTTTGTTGGAAGAAAGCAATAATAAATCCTAGAGCTCGAGCTGGTAAGAACTGACCTGGATTTTGCAGACAAAAAGTTTAGAAGTTTTGACCCCGGCATGGCTGGGAGTGGGGTTGGTGAAACTCAGCCCCATGCCTTGCGCCGCTGAAATCCTGCCTCAATGGGCTGACGTGGGATGGAGCCGCTCCTTTCTGCAGGAGCCCCAACGCACTATTACCAATAGATTCCCCAACACGTGCTTTTGAGCCCAAAGAAGCACCAGGGAGATGCTGCCACACCTGGTGCTTGCTCCCCGTGGGGTGTTTGCCTTGTGGTTGTAGCACAACCAAAGCAGAAGAGAGCTGTTGGGAATTACCCCTTCCTGGGAGGGTAATGGGTTGGGTGCCGTGACCGTGGTATCCTAAGAGCTGTGAGTGATTAAGGCGTGTTCCCATGACTTAAGAGAAAAATATATACTAGGGCAGAGGCATCAAAATCAGAGTAATGTGCATCACCTATTGCTCCCAGACCAATTAGTCTGACAAACTACAGATGTCTTCACAGAACATGTTGTATTTATTTACTGATTCATGGCAGCGCCGAGCAACTTGCTATCACACAGCCATGTCCTCTGGTCAGGTAAATGCCGGGTGTCTCCTGCTTTTGGTGAAGGACACTCAAGGGAAAACAATCTGGTTCCCCAAAGACACATCCCTCTTTCCATTGCTCTTCCTGCCCTCCTAATGTTCCTGGGATCAGCTCCCCGACCAAGTAGCCCTGCAACTTTTTCATATGCAAACTGCCTAAAAAGCTGATTTATGGCAGGTTTGCTCCTAATCTTACTCAGGTTTTCAAATGTGGTGAAGTCTTTGATAAAATGGAGAGCATTTGCTACTCTTGCACTCACTCTGCCTCCATTTTACGATACTAAATAAAAATGCTTTTGATTTTGCAATGTAATAATAAGAATAATGATTATAATATGTTTGAGGTTTATATTTAAAATAAAGATGAACCGTCAAGAAGAGGGGAGAATGTTAATGACTCATTTTGATTTCTCCTGGTATATTATTCCCTCTGAGCCCTTCTGTATAAATTTAAGTTTGACCCCATACTGAGATTTCAAGCTCAGCTTGTCACAGGGAACTTGGGGTAGTTACTGTCTTGGAAGACTGTACTTTTAGAATAATTAGGTCAGGAACTTTGCCTTTCTAAACACTGTGCTGCTTCTCAGGAATATCTGTGGATTTTTGAAATAATAAGTTGCAGTAACACTGGGCTAGATCCTCAGCTGATGCAAAGTTAGCTTTTCTTCATTAACTTCAAAGGACTATGCTGATTTACACCAGCTGAGGGAAGATGTGGCCCACAGTGTCCAGGTGGATTTAAATCACGCACATGAGAAATACCTCAGTACATCCAGGTTTGTACTGAGGTTGAACATAAAAGGCCCCGGGTAGCGGGAAATCCATCCCTTTTTATTTTTAAATGCTCAAATGTTTACCAGCTGACCTTCCCCTTTACTGCAGATCTGGGAATCAAGGTGCATACAATAAAGTTCAAACCAATCAACTGCTTTCAGCTGTTCTTGTGCAATGAATTTTTAAACATTTGATCATTAAGACCAATCTATATGCAGGTCAGTTTTCTGAACAGGATGGGAACAGTTTGGGAGCAGATGCCAGGGCACTGACTCATGAAGAGGGACTGCTAAAGAAACACAGAGAGTACATTTATCTTGGGCCACCCATCAGGTGAACGCTACCAAGCCCATCTCTTTGCTGGATGGATGCACAGATCAAAACAGTTAATCTCTTGTACAGCGCCGTCATTAACTGAACGGTGGCACGACAACAGTGCAGTGCTCACCAGCAGCCTTGAGGTGGTTATCTCATTGCAAAAAAACCCTTCTCTGCAGTTTTTGATCCTTTTCCAATTGGTACTTCTCTAGAAACAGCACTCCATGCAGCTATTTACTTATTTATTCTAAAAAATTGCCTGGGAATTGCTCATAAATATGTGGACAAATTTCAGCTATGACTGTGATAACTTCACTTCCAACACCCAGTAGTCTTAATTCACAGAGTTTGTGGATGGGCAGCAGCCTTGGGCCATTGATCCCAATCTCCAAATCACTTCAGTTTTATCAGCAGGTTGCTGTCTGTACTCTATGGCCCATGTTTGCCATCTCAGCCATGCGGTTGGGCAACTTGGGTGATGCCCTGCCCTTTCCTGGCTTACCTGGACCACCCAGAGTGGAAGGGCCCTGAAGGTTAGCATCCCATCCAAAGGTAACAGGACATAGACAAATGCACTCAAGGGTCACACAAAGTCATGCGCAACCCAGAGTGGGAGAAGAGCAGGTGACTGACATAGGATCGCTAGAGCTAATCATGCTCGGAAGCTCATTAGATACTCAGGTAATGAGTGGTGTTGAAATGGAGACACAATTTAAGCCTTTTGTTTCCTTGAGACATGTATGCAATATATCTGGTCTTTATTTTAAAGCCTTCTACCTTTGAAGCTAAGGGGAAAAGCAGGCCAATCCTGGCAGCACTGGGGTTATTCTCCATTTTTAATTATTGTATCTGTAGAGGGGATGATCAATAAAGCTTGCCTGATTTTATCAGGTGTTGTAGAAGCAGGCCTTCGAAGGCAGAGCTGCTGTGCTGAGAGCCCATTCCTAACGCTATACAGGAATATTTTGCAATTTGCCCAATCTAGATATTCACTGATTGAATTCCATTTTCTTCCAGTTCCGTGCTCATGACTGTAATGCACATGGCTGCTTTTGTACGGATGTCATTACCTGCACACTCCGTTGCATCTAATAAAAGCATCTAAACACCATCCAGCAAAGCTGCCACATTGGTGCCTCTGGAAACACCAACAAAAACATCAGAAGGGTCAAATCGATGAGTTTGATTTGAGAATGCAATTTACAAATCACAAATATTTTATTTCTTTGCTAGGCCAATTCTACAGGTACTTTACTCTAGGTGTGTAGACAATGAATGACTCAAATCCCCAAACATCACCTTCTTGCACTCAATGCTAAACCCGAGCCCCTGAAAGTGTCAGCATCGACCTTGAACTACTCGGAGAATTTTAAGAGAGATGTTTTTGGAGGCTGTTTGCAGGTGCTGAAATCTACCCAGGTTTTTGTAGTACCTCCAGGCATCGTGATACGCTGGTAGCCAAACTAGAGAATATTTGTTCAGCCCAAATGATAGCATTTGGGTCAAAGAACAGGTTGAATGATACGAGGTGTTACAGCAGGCTGACTGGAAGTGTACTTGTGATGGTACGAAGCAATGAGGAATAGGAAACAGAGAGCTGAAGGTGCAAGTCTAACGTTTGCCAAACAGATCATCCTGGCAGGTCACCCAACTTGTCTGTGCCTCAGTTACACTGTCTGAAACACTGAGATAATGGTAATACTTAATCACCTTTGAAAAGAAGTGAGAGATCCTCAAACAAAAGCAGCGATAAGTGTGAAGTATTCATTATAATATTAAAGAACAGATGGCCAAAAGCAGAGACCCAGTTAAATGGACTGCCCAGAGTTATAAGAAGCCTCTTGCTGTGACGTATGCGCTTTACGATGTGCATTCCCTCAGACAATACATGATGAGTCGGCTGCAGCGGTTTATGTTCTGGATTAGAGCATATGCATAAATAAAGCTACGTTTTTATGTGATCCCAACAAATAAATGGGAAGCACGGACAGGAATGTCTAGCTGATGGAAAAATGAGACACCACAAACAAACCACAGCTTGATGATAAAAAAAAAAAAAAAAAAAAAAGAAGTCTAAGATTTATATGGCACAGCTGGCTGCGTGTAGTGCTTTTGTAAGCCTACAGCATCTGGTCACTTGTTTTAAATGTCTGAATAGATAGAGGCCTGAACCTTGCACAATTGTGGAAAAAGACGCAATGGTTCATAGTAAACCACACTGCTACACGTTGCACAATGCCCTGGTACACATGGAGACCTGCTGGACTTCAAACACCAGGTGAGAAAGGGGAGGAGGTCTCCTGTGCTGCTGGGCATGACTGTCTGTCCTGCATTGGGGGTATCACATTCATGCACCTACATCTTTCTGAACTAGCAGAAAGCACATCTAGCAGGAACGTGTCTTCTAGGAGGACATCCAAGCACAACTATAACTGACAGCAATTTTACCACCTCATTTCTGTAGCTCCACTGATTTAATGGAGTTATGCTAACTTACACCACTGGAGAACCTGGCCACCTGGCCTTCAGAAGCTCCAAAAAACCCACCCCAAAGCACTCTAGATAGATAATTAACACAAATGGTGCTTCTGTATTTGTGAAAAAAAAACCAACAACACGGGTAAAAGCATAAACCCTCTTACAGAGAGAAGAGGAACCAGACCATCTTCATGTTTTACCTGTAGAGTACTAGAGCCTTCCATTTCTAACAGATCATATTTTCACTCAAATGTTCAAGAAGGACATTGCACAATGAGGTGTGGGAAAAGCAGACTCCCAGCCATGGTGTGAGTCACTCAGCAGAAGGAGAGAGCGGAGCTTGTTGAGCTGCAGAGCAGCACCGTGGCAGGGGTGGGGATGGCCAAAGGCTGTTGACAAGGGAGGAGGGCAGGTTCCTTTTATGCTTGCATTCGGAAAAATTCTATGGAAAGTAAAAAGGTAGAACAACAAGAACAATAAACAAGGCGCCTCCTTCCTCCAGAGCACAAACCACCCCTTTGCAACAGTGGGAACGTACTGAACACAAGTAGCCAAATCCCAAATCTATGCAGTCTGTCGCAATCCATGGAAGAAGTTTCTAAGAACTGAACTATTTCTACAGATTTTAAACCTGCCATGCTCTCACTGGAAAGGTAAAGTGTAGTAGACACAACCTCCTATTTTTAAAAGTCTTACAGAACCCCAAAGGTTTGTGCTCCCTCTGTTGGTTTTAGGAAAGAGATTTAGTTTGGTTTTGTTTTCCCCACAAATATCATCCTTCATTCTGTTCTGACATCAGTGGAAGGGCAAAAAATGCATTTGTGTGACGAGATGTTATTTACACTGAAGTTTCTCTTGTTTAAACAAGAAAATGGACGTGCTAATTTCAGCTCCATCCCAAATGCAAAGAAAATGAATAAACATGCCAAACTGGAGGAAGATTAAAGTATTTCAGTACTGCTGAAGGAAATACTGCAAGCAAATGGGGGATCACACCACACGCAGAGTTATGTCACAGGTATCTGTCTGAGTGGGCGCCTGTGACATTGTTCAAGAGGATACAGAAGCCTACATACCCAAAAGCATGTGTTGCTCATACTATTTGCTATTGCACCTACTTTCCTTTCAGAAAACAAATGTCATTGGGTGAGGTGAAAAAGCCCAGTTGTGAAAATGAACTAGATGAGTCTGAGTCCAAAAAGACATGGAAGATGAGTTAAAAAAAACCCCAACAACGTGACAGAAGGATAGACCAAATTATTGCCTTTTTTTTTTTTCACTTTGGTGTTAATTATTTACAATATATGTTTCTTATCTACAATCTGTTTTTTCACTGTATCATTACTCAGTGGCAAGGGAGCCCTGATCTTGGTGGGTTTTTAGCTGCTACTGCAACACAAATACTAAAATATGAGATCAGATACACTCGTTCAATTATTATTTTTTAGGAACAAAATACAAAGTACTTATTTGCAGAATATAAAGTTGATTTGGCTTAAATGGGACTTAGAAGATGCTCACCGAAACAAAACATCTTCACCCTGGTCCTGAAATGAGGTTGATTCCAAAGTTTCTGGGGAATAATTCATGGCTTTCCCCAACAATCTCAATTTAAATGGGGGAAAATTGGTAGGTGGGGGCAAGACGTGAAGCACGGTGGCAGATCAGACTATTTGGTTTGGTACCCTTGAAAAGAAAAGGTGACTTCCCAGCCTGCACCCATAACCACAGCCTGAGCCAATGCAGGCTAAATAGCTATCATTTAATGCAGCTGTGGAAGGGGTGGCTGGGTGGCTGGCCGATGGTATCTGACAGCATTCCCAGTTTGGCAGACGCTGTTCCAACTGCTGGCTCTGCGTCCCTCCCCCTCCCTGCCTGGCTGAACTTGTTTGTCACTGGCTCCCAGCCCGACACTTGTGACACTGCAATTATGCCGGGGTGGCACGCGGAGCCTGTAGGTATTTTAGCCACTTTGCCAAAGCTAGAAAAATCCTGACTGAACTGGAGCAGGAAAACAATTTGCTGAAACATCACCTGGAGCAGGAAGTTATTAGATGCTTGAGTGACTTCTAGAACAGAAAACTATGTATGAATATGTACGCGAGGCAAAACAGATGTTGTCTTGACCTCTGCACGCTGGAATCTTATAGCTGCTCTGTTTACTCTCTGCTGTCCATAATGCATCTTTAAGCCAGGTGCTGCCACTTATCAGGTATCTACATCTCTTGTTTAAACAAACGTTAACTGAACTTGACAGCAAAGGGGACCCCTGCAGCAAAATCGGCAGAAGACAGCTTTAAAGCTACCTTCAGTTCTTACTCCTGAAATAACTGAAGTTTTGTGTGACTAGGTAAGGAGTGAGGGTAGAAAGTTAAACTTTTGACCCCATCTCCATGGGATTTCATACGTCGTCTGCCTGGTTCTCTGCCGGGGCATAAGGCTCAGCTCTGCAGGCAGCAGGAGAGCTGGTCTGCAGGAGCTGGCAGGAACCATGCTGTGGGGTCTGTCCCCTGCCCACCAGCCTTTCCAAGTTCCCTTGAACGGCAGATCCCTTCTACGGCTGTCATTGCAACCACTGCTTGCATTGTAACTACTGCTATCAATAATATCATCATAAACTACTCCTGGCATCACAGCGACTGCTTGCACTGTGGCTACAGGTACCATCTTCCACCAGGGCCATGTCCTTGTGTCCACTGGAGATTGCTGCAAGAGCACACTATCAGCTGTGTTGCAAGTTTGGGAGCTCAACACTGACTCCCCTCCTTGCCAAGCTTGCAGCAGGGTCTCTCTTCCATTTTTTTTCTTTTTTTTTTTTTTTTATCAATGTTGACTTACTCAAAAGCTTTAGAGTAAGACAAGACGAGAGCACTCTAGTGCCTGGTGAGGCCAAAGTGAGATCTTACACTATGGCCATCATCATCACCATGGCAGCAGAGCATCTCCACCAAGGGCTGTGTGTTTCTGCAGTCCCTGTGCTCCCGTGGGAAATCACACAGCCTCTTGCGATAGGTGTGAAATTAAACTCTGTCACCTCTTTGTTAAGGGCAGCCCTATAACTGTTCATCCATGAAGCAAAGACAACAGGCACTTAAAGGAGGTTTTATAGAAAGCTTCTGAGCCTTGCTCCTTCCCTCTTTCTTCCTGGTTCCTGGTGCACACAGCTGGGATTAAGGGTCTTCAGACCCACACAAGATCCTGCAAGGGACTGAGCTGCTGAAGCTGAAGAAACACCACCACCAGCAAGAAGGTTAGTGTGAGGGGTTTGTTATCAGCAGAGAGTGTCTGGCTCAAGTCAGAAGCAACCTATACTTAGGGTAACATATGTGATGAAAAGCACCCTGGTTTCAGAGCTCTTTTACAGCCTTTTTGCTGCCCAAAGGAGAACAGTTTACAGGATGCGAGCTCAGCTATTCCACCCTCCAAATGTGGAAATAAACACTCTTCTTATCAAAGCTAACTAAACACTTCTTTTATCAAACCTAACTTTGAATTAAAATTGATCTTCTGATTGATTGGATTCAATTTTTCTTAAGTGTCTGTCATTAACTCCTCAAAACTGCCTCAGGAATCCAGAGACAATCCAGCGCACAGTATATAAATGCCGGTATCTATATTTTTATCTACCAATCAAACGATCTGTGTTTATTTTAATTAAATGTGGATGAGGGCCATCACAAATAGGTTCTGGTAGCACTGACAACTGGGAGAGTGAATGCTGAAACTTTGCCAGCTTCCTACCAACCAGTTGCTTATAGAGAGTTCAGGAAATCCTAAAAAGTGGAGGGCGAGGAGTTGTATTCAGTATTAGACATAAAGCTCTGAAGTTCATATCAGAGAACTGAGACAAGTTCTTGTGTAGAAGCAAGGGAAGACAATTTTCTAAACTTTACAAAATGGGAAATGACTTCAGCTTTTTTTTTTTTTTTTTTTTTTTATTCTAACAAAAGACTAGTTCTATCTAGTCAAAAGCATGTAACTGTCCTGAAAAATGTCTTCTGGATATCAAAAGTGGTTGCGGGATGAAATTGAAGTACTTTTCTGCAGTCCGGGAATGCTGCTGGCTCACAGCTAGAGCCTGATGCCCAAGATCTCTCTTTTGCAGCTCCAGTGTGCTGTGTCTGCAAGTGATTCCAAGCGCAAAGCTAAAGGTCATTAAAAAAAAATAAAACATTTTGCCCCTGCAGAGGCTCAGGGTGTGTACATGCTGAAATAATCACCTGGAGAAAAATATTCAATTAAACTATAGTTTTCTGTCTTACATCCTTCACTCACAGCCAGTCCTTTACCCCCTGTCACTTCATCAGAAGACAGAAAGGGAAGAGAGATCAGGTCAAATACCTCCACTATCACACCGAAGACAATTTCTAGAACTCATTCATTCCCAAAGTTCCTTCCTTAATGCCTTGCAGAAAGGAGGTCTGGTGTAACAAGACTTTGCGACTTTTTTCATATAACACAGAGGCATGAAAAGGGAAATCCCATTCAAAGGGTGTTGCCTGATCTCAGATGGTAGTGGTGGACTCAGCACATAGTCCAAAATGTACTAAATTACTTCTGAGGTTGGATATTCTGGATATATAGTGTATGCATATACTCCATATACATATTCCTTCCTGCCTTTAGCTTAATAAGCACCCTTTTGTTCTGGTGCAACGAATTTATTTTGGCAGTATCGACCCATGCATGCTCACAGATTTGTTATACACTGAGGCAAACATTCCTATTTTGGCTGGACTTCCCAAGCCTTTTCTTGTTCTTCCAAGAAGAAAAATAAGACACACAACTTCTTAGGGGGGAAAATATCCTCTTTCAATGGTATTGAAAGGAGTGACATTTTGCTAAAACGTTTAACTTTTCTCCCAACTCTGTTTGGGTGTAAGCACAGCAATATTGGGCTGCAAGCGTGTCTGGTACCAGAGTTCAGAAGGAATCCCAAACCTCTCAGACTGCAAACTTGCAGGAAACACCTTCGCAGAAAGGTTATGCTGCCCATCTCAAGGAATCCCTGGGCTGTACAGGATTAGCTGCCGTGTACGCAGAACTGCACAGCTACCCTGCTTTAAAACAACGGCAGCAAAGAGGAAGAAATAAGATTAAGTTAAACTCTGAATAACACTGATCACAGGAAGGGGTAGAGATGCCTTTTCCCTTGAAACCCACAGGCTGATACGAGGGAGAGCAGGGATGCATTCTAGAAAATGTACTCTGGTTTCTGAACATCAGAGGTTTGAAATTGAAATTTGAACTCATGAAATAAGAGTCTTGCCTGGTTCCCTCTGTCACACCGTCCATTTAAGCCTGGCTGAGAAGGCAAGGGCATTGGTGAGAGTTTACTCTCCCTCTGGCCACCAGACCAGGCTCTGGAAGATGGCTCGTATAGCCATCAAACAGAAGAAAGTCTGTAATGGGCAATATAGTGTGTAATGCCTGGAAACAGAGGCCAGCTCTAAGCCTGAAAGGATAAAATATTAGGCAAATGAAATGGGTTGGTTTTGAAGATGCACAGACTTCAATCATAGCAGTCTAATTCCTTATGTGATAAACTCTGCAGTCAGCAGAACTACAGGAAAAAAAAAAGCATCACTAACACTCAGGAGGTTTTTAGAACAGGACAGCATGTTCCTGCTGCAAGATGTGGAAACACTAAATGAACTCAATAATTCCAGTCTCTAAACCTGTCGTTACCTGCCCTGCTGCTGATAGTGCTGTTATCTTGTTACTTCTGCATGTGTACTTCCTTCAAAGATTTTAGTGTTATAGCTCTGAAAGGATATCTGGTTTGCTTAAACATCAGGAGACTAAAAGGCTCAACCGAAACAAAACCCACACCTATAATGAGATGAAAAGAACCATGCATTTCAATGAATGGAGGACACACACTCCATGTAGACCTGAGTTAGTTATAGAGCAGCTAAGCAGAGCACTAGATCCACTGCAAGTGTATAATTTACCAACCATTGAGGCTTTGTTAATATTCTCCTTTTACAGACTTTTTTTTTTTTTTTTTTTTTTTTCCCCACTGGCTGATTAGCTAATTAAAGTTGTAGGCTGTTTCCTTTCAATCAGAACTGTGAGCGTGTACCAGGTGCCAAGCATCATGATACGCAAAAAAGCAGACGAGCTCGGAAAGACATAAGGGTGCAGAGAAGAGGCTCAGCCCCAGCAGACTACCCCACTGGTAATGGGCTAAGGGGTTGGGTTTGCCCATTCATCCTGTTCTGGCATGAGGTTCACTACTCCTCACTGTGAAAACAACGTGAATACCACAGAAAAATGGTACAGCATTGGGTGCGATGGTCAGAAAAACAAAGACACCTCTGAAAAATTCTCACCAACCTCGTGCAAGCGTGGTTGAGTTAGATGAGAGGAACAACGACCTCTAGATTAGCATCCCTTGGAGCAAACTCATCTCCAATGAGCTTTTCTTGGATGTGCTGGCACGTCAGCAGAGACCTGAGCCTGATCCAGCTGGGCACAGCATCTTCTAACCCCAAAACCAACACCCTCACCTGGAGCCATTCAACAATACTCATAACAGAAAAGCCTGTTTTCCTTGTTAGCAAGAAACAGTCAATAAGGAACTGATTCACAACCCTTCCTAGAGTAAAATCTGTGCCAAAATAGGTATTATTTCCTGTGGCTGTATGGCATTGCCTGGTGCATAAGAGAAGGGAAAGACCTGGGAGCTCTTTGGGACCAACTGAATCAATGCTTCCTTTAATGTGCTACCAAGCAAATAAATCGTGTACCTCCCAAATAAGGCAAGACAAATTTTTGGTTTGAAAGATAATTAGAAGGTACTCAGTGAAGAGTGAAATGTACTTGGTACATTTAAAGGTACTTGGTTAAGATTTAAATGAATGACATATTTTCAAAATCCTTGTTCTCAGTTAGGAATTTTACGTCTCAATTCTAAAAAAGATTTACAGGTGAAAAAACAAAGAACCTCTAAGATGCATTTGACTAACCTAAAGAATACAATTAGGGCATCATCTGTAACAGGGTTAGCTGAGGTAAAAATTTCCCACTCCTCTTCCAAAATCACTGGAAACGTTTGTTTAAATAGAAACTGGCTGAGTTACCAATTAGAACAATTTGGATTGAAAAAGACAATATGTTATGAAACAGAAATACTTTTGATCCACTGGTAAGGTGACCAAAGTACGAGATATCAGAGAGAACATGATCAAGGCAAGGCCATCCAAGACTTCCAAATTTAAGGATAAGCTGCAAAACACTTTGCAGGGGGACAGAGAAGCCTCTAAATATTTAAAGATAGTAGTTTTTAAATGCAGACTGGGCTACATTTTCTTGGCATCACAGAATTTTTTTCCATTTCAAGGCTAGAAAACCTCCTGGAATCTTACCAATAGCCATAAAAGATTTAAAAATTGAGTAACGGTGGGGAGAATGGGCACAGCTGATAAACAGGAGGAAAACATTTGAACTCTCTTATAGGTAGTCCTAGTGTTTCACAAATTTCTTTATCTAAAATTATGGCAACTAGAAAACTAAACTAACATTGAAATGTTTAACCAAGAGTTCAAATAGACATCTTTTATACAGCGCTAGCAATATTTCTTTTGCCCAACTCACAATGTTAGTTTACTTACAACCAGAGGGATCCAAAAAGAAATAATGCCAACACACTAAACATATTTCTGAAATGTTTTTTTTCCGCTAAAATGTGCGTCACTCCAAAAACATGTCTGAGTGGTTATATTTTGGGTGAGGAACAAAATCATAGACTTTGTGTCAAATATATCTTTATGCTACAATAATTTCCCATCTATTATATATGTGAGATGGCTATTTACACCAACAGAAGCTTTATATATGTGAAAGGCAAGGGGGGAGAAGCTTATATTTTGGATTTGCTAGAGACGACCAGCAAAGCTGCAGGTAAACCGGGTGAGTCATTTAAGTTAAACTGGGTCATCAGGCTGGTTAAATTCTGAGCCGGCACCACACCAGTGTGAGATGACTTCTTTTACAAAGGCTTCCACATTTGTTGGACAGACATGCCCACTTCTGTATGCTTGTTCAGTTCATCACTTCTGATTTTTAATCAAGACACTGGACATGGGCGAGACAATTACCCCCCTCCACAACTCCTGGAGGTTTTTCGCTTTGATGGCATCAATCAAACTGCAAAACTATTTGTTGCTCTCAGGTGGAGCCGCAGCCTGCGCATCCCACGGGGATCAACTCGCCCTCCCTGCCTCCCCTGAAGGTTGGTAAGACTGTGACGAGGCTGTATGTGTGACAGGGCCCTGTAAATCCTTGGGCTTCGGCTTCAGGGAGGGACAGTTTGCAGATCCATACCTACCTGTCAGAGCACCCAAAACCCACTTTCAGCCCCTGCTCTGGGAAGGGCCCTAGTCCCCTTGACAGCTCCCTGGTTCCTTGCAGGATGCTGAGCAGTTCCCGCTACTAGAAGTTTCCTCAGCTGCAGATTTCCTCCTTATTAACTTAGCTCAATAGCTAACATGTGACTGCAGGAATTCTGGCAAGAGAATTAGGAGTTAACATAAGAGAGAGCATAGGAAAAAGGTTACAAGGGCTAATCTAAAGTGACATTAAAGGTTTTACGTGGCTATGACCAGAAAGGGACTTGTTAAATAGTGGTTTTGATAGTCTTTTCTGAGGTTTATAAATGACATTTCCTTTACTTCACCTTACTGCAATAATAACGCAGATTTGCTATGCTACATTTTTCTAGAAACCTTGCAGGACACTGAAAGCTGACTAGATCCTATTCATCCTTTCTGTATGCAGAACAGTATGTTCATGAACTTTTCAAAGTTTTCCATTTGGGGGAGTAGAAATTTCTCCTCTAAGAACCAATTAATCATTGCATGCTGTGAGGCAACTCCAACATACAGATTTAACGAGACAAGCCTTCCTGGTTTAGTTTTTTCCACCTTTGAATAAGTACTCCTTGACACATAAAAATCAAATATAAACAGCACTAGGACCAAAACCCATGTTCTTGGAACTGCACCTAATTTAGAACTGTAAGAACTTGGGAATGTTTATATTTCATCCCTAAAGTCTTCATCTGTTTATATCTAAACTGCAATCTGAACTTAGACACCACTACAAGGCTCAGTGAAATAGGAGAGTGTTCCCTTGAGCCATAGTCCTGGAAATCCACCATCTTTTTTCTTCATTAATATCTAATCCCCATTTAGTAAGAATTTAGCTACTTTCATCCTGATGTGAAACTTCAGGGCTGCCTATTTCGCTCTACTGCCTGCTGCTTCTAAATACAGCAGTGCTGGTGGCGGAGGTGGTGATTGTGAGTCATAAACACTCTGTCATTGTAACATGTCAGATTTGTCCAAAAGAAACATATTTTTATATCTTAGATTATTTTATTATTAGTTTAAGAAGGTTCGTTTAGCTCCTAGCAAAGCCACGAGGAAGAATTATGCACTTAAGCAGTTCTATCTCTGATGTGTAATGCCTTGCAGTCATTTAACATGCTGAGACAAACAAGAGAATCCCCAGAGTGCTCATCTACTACGGGACTTATTTCATACTGCATCAATAATGTAAATTGAGATGTGAAGATAGCTCCTTGTTTTTGTAAGGTATGATTACACTAGTGCAGACAACATCCACTCAGCTTCACTGGGAACACTGAAGTCAGTTCCCTGATAAAAACCTGGCCTGTTCTTTATCTTAACAGAAGAAAAAATTATGCTATCAACAGGAAACTGTTGGGAGCAGATTGGCTTTGTGGGATCGGTTGTTTGCTGTGATGTTTTCCAAGCACCAGGTGAAGTGCTGAAAACTCTAATGTAGGGCTTAATATTTCTCACTAAAATGACTTCTGATACTAGTTTTTCCTCTTCTCAGTGAACTACACCACATTTAATCACTGTGGTGAATGTCACTTTGTATAAGTAGACCTCCTACGAATGAATTCAGCCGCGTTTCTTGAGTCTGTAAGGGCTCACCCACGAAAGACTTGCATCATCTATCTTAATGGTTTTGGTGGAAAATGGAAATCACCTACAAATTCACTTTTTCTCAGTTGGACCTCGCATCTGCCCCCATAAGAAACGCTGCACTGTGTCGAGTTAGCGTACAAGTGCGGTGCCCTGTACCTGCTATTGTACAGTACATAGAACAAACATAAAAGACATCAATCAAAATCCTCAAAATGTCTTTTTCTGCCAAGATGCATAAACAGTTCCTATCTCCCATCAAATTATTTTAATTACAGCTGCTGAGCTTCATAATTATTTTTAGCCAGCCTGATTTTTATGTTGTTATTGGACATATGATACGAAATATATTACATTTATACATCCTATTGGATTTTGTTATAGCAGAGCGACTCCTGTAGTTGAGATAGAGACTGTTTTTCTATTATTATAAAACCATTTGAAGTTTTGATTGAAATTTTCCATCTTCGTTATCCTCCTAAGCTATGATTTGGGAGGAAAGGCAGAGAGAAAAGAAAATTTTATGTGCTCTCTCAGGTTGCTTCCTCTGGTAGCTTTGCTTCTCCCCAAGATGTTTCATACCAATGAGGTTGTTTTTTTTTTTTTTTTTTTTAAAAAAA
>VZRU01004302.1:198343-243713 GCA_013398155.1 Pedionomus torquatus
TTTGTAAAAATCCTATAGCTCCAAAACAAACAAAACTGAAACATGATATAGACAGATTCTTACTGACAAGAAGAGCCAAATCATGTTTTTTTCATGACTTGTAATAATCCAGGATCATAGAACCAGGACCTTTATCTTTTCATGATCTTTGTTTTCAACTACGCATCCTTAACTTTGCTTCAATTTAGGGTCTCTCCCTGCAGGCAATAAAACATAAGGTAATTACTGAAAGAATCAAAAAAAAAAAAAAAAAAAGCTTGGCTTCAGCTGAGCGAAAACAATTGAGTTTCAAATATATACCAGCAAGAAGCCTGTATGTTTGAGTGCTACTGAAACACATGCCATTTATAACACAACAATAGCAATACTCTTCTGAAAGACACTGCTAAATGTGCAAGTCACTTACCCAGGAAGAATTTGTATTTCATTTCTGAAAGCAAAATTACAATAGCTGACAAAACATGAAAGTTTCATCATGGTGGATTAGAATGTGCACGAGGAATTCAAAGGAACTTATCGTTACTCAACATTTCAGCTAGCGCTCTTTAACGCGCCTTTGGGGAGCAGATTTGTCTCTGCACTCTACAGAAAAGCCCTGCACATAAAAAGTTAGATTACAGAAACCTAGTAAATAATATAACAAACAGCTAGTTAGACTATGCAGCCAGATGGGCAAGTATGTGTTGCTCCTAGGCTACTGATCCCCAAAGAAAACCTGTCTTTTCCTCTAATAGAACTGTTTCTTTGCCCGGGAACTTCCATGACATGAAGGGATTTGCAGTTGTTTTTAAGATGCCTCGTCCCTCCTTGCTTGTCATGGACCATGCTTGAGCTGGTTTCTCTACATTTCAGGTAAGAGAGTGCTTGCAGATATAAAACTTGATGCCACGTCTCCCTGTCAAGTAAGAAAGGCTCTCAACATTTGTGATCTCAAAAGATTTGTTCAAAAAAGGACAAGAAAAGTACACAGCTGATATTTCTTAGACATAAAAGCTTAGGAAAAATAAACAAAAAAATAGTCCTATTGGATGAAAGGAGGTGCAATGTCATTTGGTTTTGGATAAGATCAAGAAAAAATTTAGCAACCTTAATTATTATTAAGAGTACAGACACATGAGAGGAAAGGGAGGACATTCAGTTCTCAGTCAAGTAAATACTAGTCAAAGGTACAGCGTGGAAACCCTTGTGGTAGCTACAGAATCACAGGATACAAACAAACTTAGGAAAATAAAGGGAATGAGCTGCTCTAAGCGCCATCCTGCTGCAGCCGGTAACTTCTCTAGCAGGTTACGGCAAGCTCAGACATCTGTACTTCATACTGCAGCATAAATGGGCCATTGGTCAGTAGACTTGCAATGTCACTGGCTTTCATTGTATTGCTCCAAGGCATTTTGATTAATAAACCAGAAAAAAAAAAATCATGGCAGCACTTTGTGCAATCTTGAAGGGGATCGTTCTTGGCTTTGTACTGCGTAACGTTAGAACACATTGAGAGAAAACCAGTTACTGCTGCAAAGCTCACAAGTGCTAAAAAGTTGGAAGACTGGTAAAAAACTCTGAGAAAGGGTTACTGAAACTGAACAATATCAACCATAAACCACCCGAAGGCAAAACCCCAAGTTCGACAAGTGACTTTATATGAAGTTATACATCTAGTAATTAAAACACGAAGACCAGACTCTATATATGTAGGGCATCTGAAGAAGATGCGGGTATGAGTCATTCAACATTATATCCAAATGCTAAGCTGTGAACTAAAGAACAAACACATCCTAAGATGCTTAAATTGGACTATACTTAGCAGGCGCGCTTCTGTATTTCAGCCTGCTGTTACCGCTGCAAGAATACAGTGTTGAGTTCTGGATCCACACTTTGAAGAAAGTACGTTGAAAAATTAGGCAATTATAGCAGAAAGTCATGGGAAACATTAAAGAAATTGAAAAAGATGCTGTATCATGGAAAAGCTCATTTAGCCTAACTCTGAGGGGATCAGACAGCAACTTTGTCACAGTCTGTAGGAATTAGACAGATGCTCTGAAAGCAAGAAAGAAGCTGGAAAGTTCCCTGACAGCCAGACCACTTGCCAGCCCTATCTCATGTTGCAGTGAATCCTCTGTCACTAGAAGTTTTTAAGCTGTGATTTTCAAAACTGAAACATCCCTAAAATATTTCTGGCCTTTTTGGGCTCAGGTTGCACAGGAGGTGGTCATGTTGGTCCCTGCTGCCCCTACCTTTGATTTACTCTCCAACATCTCGCTAATGAACCAAAGCATTTGTGACTTGCAATGATCCCTTTAAAAGACCACAGGCTATCACAGCGACTCACACATGTTCAGCTGGGGTGGTAACTGCCGCCAGCTTCAGTAAATGGTGCAGGGTGATACTATTCTGGAGTTATTCTTACCCTTCTCCTCATGGTCACCTTATTCTGCTCCCACTGGCACACAAGAAGGTGCCACTTTCACTGTCTGAGACGTCCTCGCCCTCAGAAAGACCTCAAATTTTTCCTAGATAGGAAAAATCTTCCACTGATCCCAAACTCTTCTGCCCCATGGAAAATATCCTCCCTACCATCTCCAGGAAGGATGCCTGCATATCATCCCATCCACCTCTTGGGAAAGCAAATGAACGAGGATGTGGCCCCACACCCTAATATCGTGTGTAACACTTTTAATCATCTTACCTACAAAAATTGCTGCGTAAGCTTTTTTTTGTCTCCTGGCTAGTTTCATATTAATATATTATCTCCCTGCAACTCGTGACTACTTCCAGCTGGTGCCAGAGAAATAGGAATCTGTTTAGATGTTTTCTCCTGTTCCTATAGCAAAAAGCAAAGAAAGAAAAGGAGAAAGTATATTACAGAGAATTGAAAACAGGTACCTTTTATTAGTGTAGCTGATAGTGCTGTACAGTTCACTGTTCTTGTTTAATTGGGCTACATATTGATTTGATTGTGGCAATGAAAATAGATGAATGTTCCTTAATTACATTTTAAATTCAACTTTCTGAGGCTGAAGGTGCTTTTGAAAATCACACGTAGCTGCCGGCCTCAGCGCAACACGGGTTGACTTCAAGTTCTGCTAATGCTGAGTGGTTATGCCCAGTGCTGAACCGGTGCAAAACCTTCATTAAAATAAAAAGCAGCTCTATAATGATATTTACATGACATTCAAAGTGCTCTTTGTTCTTACAATAAAATACATTCCAGATAATTCCACGCTACCAACCATAGCTCCCATTATCCAATTTTGCGATTTTTCTTATGTAAGCAAAGATTTTATTTTTTTTTTTTTGTAACATGTCCACTAATTATTACTGTTGTAAGGAAAGGTTCAGAAGTATTTAGACTCCTCGGAGAGTGAAGACAAATGCATTGTAGAAATAATGCATTTAGCCTCCAGGAGTAACCCTCAGCTCAGTTATAAAAGCTCTTGCCAGTCAAATCTACAGAATACGATTTGATTCAACTCTAGGGGAGGAAAGAGAAACACTTGCCTGCCTCCAAAGTTCAAGCAAAGATGCTTGAATCGCAGCTGCCAAGATGGGAGGTGGCAGAAAATGGAGGATTTGAATCTAGGGGGAGAATAAGTAAAAAAAATATTTATACATTCTGTCGCTCAGCTCTAATTGCTTCAAAGATTATTTATTTTTCATTTTTTTGGAAAATAGCTTGCAGCTTCTTAACATATTTTTCAAAGAAGGAGCTGGAAGGCATAATAAAAAGCAAGCAGGGATATGCTTTCCGAATAGACTGAAATAATTAATGTGAGAATGCTTCCGCTTGAGCATTTTTTATGAACAAAAAATACATTATTTTTGCTTTTAAATTGGAGATAATTTGTTACACGGAAGTGGTGGTTTCTTTAATCTTGAAATAATGCTAATTATAATGGTATTTGAAATCTGAATTTTTGCAAAGCTATTCCCTTGGTTGCTGCTGACATAACGAAGCTACTTAAAGACTTCAGAGGTTTGTGGCACAGTCCCACTTTGTTTGCCTGTTGTCCCTCCTTGGTTTCCCAGTCCCAGACCTCATTACTCCCCTGATTTGCCCGTGTGCGGGTTTCATCTGGTCCAGTTCACAACCGCTCCACCAGCAGCTGGGTAGGACAATCCGCCGTCTAAAGACAACCGTCTGATGCTTCCTTCCTTAATGCCAGCTCTTTCCAGAGTGACCAAAGCTTGTGGTCACAGCGAGGAGTAAAGAAAAAACAATAAAAAGCAACGTCTCCCCACACCACATCTTCAGGAGGAGGGTGGGAAGGTTTGGCGTGTTTGTTTTCCACTGAAAAGCAGCTTGTGCTTATTCTACTTTCATGTACTGTGGGATTGCCAGGGAGCTTAGTCACGGAGATGTGCTACCCACCTGCACAACCACAGCCAAAAAGCAAACCTGATCTTTGCCCTAAAAAGTTTGTAGTCCATGTACATCTCCCACCAGGTACATGGGTGGACCAGGGCACTCCCTTCGCATCCCTTTGATTTCCAAACAAGGCCAGTTTGATTTAGCACAGAGATGAGGGATAGGTTCCTTATTTCAAAAAAAAAAAGATGGGATTGGCTGGAACTTGATGATCTTTAAGATCTCTTCCAACTCTAAGCATTCTATGAGGCTTGAGGTCCTGCACGCTGCCTGTCCGCTGTCGCGTGGGGCTCCTCCCAGAGGCATGGGCCATGCTGTGGGGCCCCAAGGTGGAAATACAGTGGGTGTTATTTACCTTCTGGAAAGCACATGTGGACACTGTGTCTGCAGCCACGGAGTTTCATTTGGCAGAGGAACCGGTGCTTTTCCAGCAGGCAAGCCTGGCGCTCCCGCGTCTCTAATCAGGGTTGTGTACACAAACAGAAGAGGCTGTGGGTACGTGTAGGCACCGTGTTCCTTTCTCCAGGCGTCTTTCATTATTCAGCATGTTTTCACCGCTGAACAACAAATTGTTAGTGGTGTAACAAGACAGGAACACGTGTTTGGGTATGGTGTGCTACCTGCAAAGCCTGACGCTTGCTCTGCCGAGCTGCAGTTCTCCGGTCTGGCAGGGTCAAAGCAGCAGCTGAGAGCAATGCAGCCTACGGTGGTATTTGAGGATGGGTAGATGAAAAAGCTTGCATTTGTCAAGGTTAGAAAATAAGATGAAGAGGACGAAGAAGCCATATTTCTGAGACATTTTGAGGTGCAAGTATTCCCCCTCCCCCTAAAACACAAATATAGTCTGGAATAGGGAGCCAGGTGAGGTCACAGGTAAAATGACTTCCAGGTTCTAGAGCTGAGCTACCAGAGGGCTGACAGCGTTACTCAATGTGATCAAAGGAAAAGCAGGGGGCAGAGGGAATTGATTATAATGAGATTTTTTTTTAGCTATGACAAACTCGGTGGAGAGCATAACATCTGCAAAGGTACATCAGGAAGACAGACTGAGCTTTTATTTTGGAGAGTGTTAGCCAGGTCTGAAGCAGGAAGATGGATAGACCTGTGAATCATCAGCACCGAGGTAGTAGTTACACTTGTGTTTTCAGATGAAAGTGGATAAGGCCAAGCCTCTAAAAGAAAATCAGAAATAGATTTGAGAGAGATGAACCAGCAGAAAACAGAGACGTAAGGCCAAGAAACAAGAAGGATGGGGATGAAGGGTATTCACAGTTCAAACCAAGAGAGTGATGGGTTCTTGGGAGGTCACCTGGTGCATCCCTCTGCCCCGAGGCGGGATCAATTATCCTGCTGTCTTTCCTTTCAGAAGTCTGTCTGCCCTGCTCTGGAAGGCCTCCAACAGTGGAGATCCCACAACCTCCGCAGGCAGTCTACCTTAGTGCTTTATTATTCTGATTGTTATGAAAGTTTCCTGATGTCTAACCGGAATTCTTTGCTGTAATTTAAGCCCATTATGTCATGTCCTTTCTATTATGCACAGATTGTTTCTGTCTTCCCTGCCGCTGTTTCTTCTGTAATTACTTTCATGTCCCTCTCAAGCGCTTATTGTTTAGGCTAAACAACCTCGTTCATCCAATCTGTCCTGCTAGGTTGGGGTTTCTAGACTTTGTATTTAGCCTCTTATCCAAACAAGCGACATCTTTTTTTGAAATAAGGAACCTAACCCAGGAAAAAGTGCTCCCGCCGGGATCGGTGGAAGCGTTGAGAGAAGGGATTACTTCCCACGGGTGATAGGTCTGCTCAGACACTGCAACTCGGCAACTACCTTTACCACAGCAGGATGCCACCCCTGAATCCTGGCCAGGCTGTGATCGCTGATGACCTCAAATCAGTCAGTTTTTCCTCTGTGTAATTGGGAAGCTTGTTATGCTTAAATACCATCAATTTGTACCTGTAAGACTTCCATTTCTGTGCTCAGCTGCATCCAGGGCAGGATCCTGCTCAGAAAGACCATTTACTTGAGGATACAGTGCATCTTATCCTCAGAATTTCTTATACATTGATTTTTGATATTCTTTGAAGAAAATGATAAAAAGTTATCAGACTCAAATAAAATTATTTTTCCATCAGACTTTAATGCCTGTTGCATCTGAGCTCAGAAGATGTTTAAAATTTCCAGTATTGACAGACTTCTGGAATCTGTGAAAGATTCAGAACAATATTATAAAATTAATGTTTTCTGTTTTTTTTCTGCAAATGTCTTTTTTTGAAATAGGATATTCCTTAAATTTATACATATATATTTGTTTAAAGAGCTGAGCATAGGCGTTTTGAATTTATCAGTCTTTGTAAGAAACATTTTCCATGACCTAAAGTGAATATTCACATTTTCTTATATAAACATCCCTTTCACAAACCATCTACAGAAAAGTACAGATTTCCAACTCGTGCAATAGCCCAGCATGAATTTACTTCTTCCCCAAACCACTTGTCCCATCAGACATTTGGAACAGCAGCTTCCTCTATTTGAGCAAAACAGCCTGCATTTGCAGTTTGCTTTTTTTTTCCCCTTAGCTATTAGTTCTACAAGTCTACTTCTGTTGGCAACCCTTACTGCTCTGTAATAATTTACTAGCTACCAGCACCTCAGCATGCCTGCGATGGTGTAGCAGCACAATCATTAGTTTCTATTCTGCAGTGGCAGGATGTGACAGAGAGTCTGCGATTTCGGATGATTCTGGTGTCAACTAACTGTGACACTCCATCAAACCCTGCATCCTTAATGTCATGGAGAGTTACATCCTTTCATGGGTGATAAAGCATGGGCATTCTGACAACCCTGGTTTAAGTGTCCTCGTTGGCCTCGCTAGGCTCATGTCACTTCATTGTTTTATAACTTAAATTGTCTCATATTGAAAATGAGGATTCAATTTGAGATTTTATTGTTAACCTTTAAGGGCCTTGGAGCTCAAAGTCTAGTTGAGAGGTAAGTGAAGTTTATGCTCCAATTCTTAATCTACCTTCAGTTACAGATTTCTGCACACGTACCCCATCGCTACTTGATAGCTGTCTGAAAACTTCAGTTTTTAGTGACAAAAAAAGAATAAATGTAGATCTTCAGCTGTTTCCAGGGACGTTTTTAAAGATAGGTTCATTTTTCTTTTGTTTGCTTGAATCTTGCCAACTTGTTTCACTTTAAAATTTTATGTTAGAGCTGAAAAGAATTGTTCTTGTCCAGCCTCCTCTTTGAGGAAAAAACTGTTAAAAAACAAAAATTCAATGAAGCTTTCAAAGGGCAAATGCTAACTTTTCAATTGAAAATGTTTTAAATTTAATTTTATAACAGGAATCTTCTTTGTTCTTTAAGTGGTCATTTTTCTTTTATTAAAACCCATTATTATCACAGAAGGCATGCTTTTTGTGAAATAATATTTCAGTAGTCAAAACCCCAATTTTCCCTAAGGAAATATTTCAAGGGAAAACTTTCTACACGCCCAACTTAGCACCAAGTCTTCCCATTTAAACACCTCCACAAGTGGCCAAAGTTTCAAAAGAGATGCTCTTCCGCTTAGCCACCTGAAGGAAGCGTTTGAATTCTGAGTAGCTTTTGAAACATCAGGCCACCTTGTTTGAGGTGTGTGAGAGAAAGATGTGCCCTTTTCAAGATGTAGCTCCAATGACGGGTCCTTAAGAACTTTTGAAAAATTTCCCTTTAAGAAGAAGAGGATTAGATCAAGGCGTGAATATTCCAGACATAAATACAGATATAAGTCTGAAACCTATTTCTATTGCATGTGTTTATATGCTATTACAGCTTGCTTTATCTTTGTGTTTTCAGTGCAAGTCTTTTACATATGGAGTTGAATGGATTACAAATAAGCTATCTTCAGAATGGCACGAAAATCATTGCTGTTGAGAAAGATGTTGGTTTTGTTGCACGGAAACACACCTCATTTCTGTTTGTGCAGTTGAGATTTCTTGAGGCCAGGGCTGACATCCAGCATGCCATTAGGTACGGAAAGAGGTCCATTGTGCTCCAAACTGGCAGAGAGCTTGCAAAAACTAAGCTTAAAGAGAGGTGGATCCAAGCCAATCCCACCGTCAGCTCTCAGATCTTACTCCCCCGTTCTTTCCCTGGAACAAATAACCTTTTGCCCTTCCATTTTGTAAGGCATAAAGTAACTTTTTAATTAGGATTATTTTTTTCCCCTTGCTGGAAAATGTATTAACAAAGATTATTCTCAAAGTATAAAACTGCTTCCTCTTTATCTGGCACAATGCTGCTACAGAGCAGCCGGGAGGTTCACGGACCTCTAAGTCACGATGCTGTACAATATATGCAATAATAGCTCAGAGAATACCACAATATTGAGGGCTTTCAATCACACTAAAGAGCACTCCTCCTTCTTTGTATCACCTCTCCCTCTTTTAAGTCTGCAGTATGGACCTGTCAAACTATTGTTTTTCCTAAAATAATCAGGCTTGGCCACTTTACTATAAACCAGCCTGTTGCTGGGAATGTCATTTGGGATGCGCTTCATGGGATGCTAAGAAAATATTAAACTCGAGGAAGGTCTCCTTCTATTTCCACAATGCTCTGCAGGCAAGTCAACAAAACCTCATTGTCAATAACATCAAGGACTGTTGACAGATCTAATAAAATCAACATAGATTTATTTTCTGTGGCCATTGCCAAGTAGAGATCAGCAAGAGATAACTACCCTTATATTAAACACACATCTAAAGCCAACACAGTAGGGTTGAAGGATGCTTGTGAAAGACATAAACAGCCTTCTTCTGCTTGCATCATCCCAGAGATACTACAGAGATTAAAAATTCCTGTCAATATACTGGCTGGAATCGCCCACTGTGAACAAACTCATGAATTACAAAGAACTGGTCATAGCGTCAACAAACCAGAAGATTTTATCATCAGAGTGCTTTGCTTACTCCTCTAAGCTGTAGATCCTTGTCACACCAGTCACAGTGAAGTCAACGGCCTCAAAAAAACAACAACAACAAAAAAAATGCAGCAAGGACACATGTGAAACTGGGAGGGGAATTTTCCCATACACCCTTCTGCTAGGAAGACAAAGAAGCTGGTTTTGTGCCGCACATCAGAAGGGTGATCTGATAAAGCATTTTGCTAAAAGCCCTCCTGGAAAGATAAGCCCATCTGCTCTAGGAACAATACACAAGGAAAAACAAGAACAAACCCCAAACAAACAAGCAGCCCCTCACACATCACAATGTATGAGTGAGGAGGTTAACAGGCTCTGGATATATTTAGTCTGAGTATCAGAACTGTTTCCCCCATACATACATTACATACATACATATATATATGTACACACACACACATACATGCATATAATTATTTTCAGATGGTCAGTGCAGATAAGGTACTGGACACAAACTGATTTTCCTGATGTTCTTAGGTGCCATATTTAAAAATGACATTTTGTTGGTTACTTTCCAAACTTCATAGATCTTCCTGAACTAATAAACCTACTCTAAGTGGAGAAGATAAGTCTGGTGATGAAAAGGAAGAGTGCTAACACGTCCTCTTTGATTTTGAGTAGATCAGTTCGGACTGAATTCAGCTGACTCATCTGGGTTGCAAAGGTAAGGGTGGAGATGCTTCCAATACGGGCTGAGAGACAAGCTACTAGCAATACATCAACTACTTTCATCAGAAAAAACATTAGTAAGCATTGAAAGCTACAAGCAGCAAATTTGAAATTACTTACCCTATGGGGCAAACAGGGGAGGAGTGTGGTCACGTATTTCTTGACAGGAAATAAGGCAAACCCCACGGTTTTATAGTTTGGCTGCAACAAAAGTCTGTGTGAGAACAGAAATAACCATCGTCCCTAGTGATCTTCAGCTTGTTTGGAGAAGTCACTGGAGCATCTCTGGACCAAATCACTAAACACCCTACGGCACTCTGTGTACTATTTCATCAGTATTATCTCAAGACCAAAATTTTGATGATTGCTTCTAATCACGGCTCCTGGCAAGCAACTTTCAAACAGCTGCTATTAAAGGGCATACAGAATAATGTTAAATTTAAAATTTAATTTAATAATTTTAAAGAATAGTAATAAAATAAAATTAATACAATGATTTAATATCATAAAAAGAAAATTAAATAATTTAAAACTGGCAAACTCAGGCACTTTTTAAGTAAGAACTTCAGAAAGGCCATACAAGAGGTCTTTCTAGCCTGGTATCTTGTTGTCAGGGCTGAAAGGAGAGGCTATGGGGGAGTGTGCCTGAACAGGACATCCACATTGTGCCTACCTGGGATGCTCCTGCAGTGAACTGCAGCAAAATCTATAAGTATTATGAGGAACAGCTTTTCTGCGATGCTTCTGGGACTAGGCAATAAACGTTTTTTCTTTTAATTAGACATCTTGGTGTGTGTCCTTGCTGAACTAAACATTGTCTTGAACTGCCTCTTTCACTTTGTCTACTTTCTTTTCAAATTACTCTCAGTAACTTATATTAAATGATAACACATACCATTTAAAACATTGCCCGGTTTGCTATGCAGCATCATCTGCCTTCTAGATAAAAACCAATAATGCTTGGTGTCTTAATCTAAATTTTAATTTTGTCTGTGAATTTATTTTAATTTCCTCTGCACTTCTGGATTGCACTTATTATGGGAAGCAAAAATCCTATTTCCAGTCTGGCAGCAGCCCAGGAGTACCTAGAGCCTTAAGAAAGGATTTCTTCCTCCACACCTGGTCTCCATCCCCTTTCTAGCTGCAGAAGACTGAGCACCCATGGATGCATAGGTGATCCACTGGACGGCTCCAATAAATGTCTACAAGGTTTTGAGGCCCATTGACCACTGGAAATGCAGGACCCATTATGCTTGTCCTCTTTCTCCTCCCTGGGCAGGCAGACAAAGGGGAGAGCTCTTCAAAAGCAGTTTTTATTTGAGCAAAACCCTGCAAAGGCAGAATAAAAAGGGGGAGGTAAAAATGACAGTAAAGTACTCTACAAACCCAGATTCTCCACTTAAAACTGGTCACTCAAAGGCACTACAGGGGTAATAGCAGAAATGTCAGGCCCATTATCCTGCCACACAGGCATCACTACTTGCCCCTGTTCTCTCTTTGTTGGGCCTGAGCTGATGAGCTCCTTTAGGAAAGCAGAGAGATCCAATTGCAGAGCACTTTTGTGGAGTGTCCTGGGCTGGGCCTCCTTTCTGTAAGGCGTGTAAAGTCTTGAGCACTGTCCCAGTGGTAAAGAAGTGAGTGCAATAAAGAATAATGCTAATAGATTTGACGTCTGTTCTGGAAGTTGCAAGGTATTATTTGTGCGTGTCTCTGACTTAAGAGATACAGCTCTTTTGGTGGTCACAAGCAGACTGGAAAAAGTAGATGTATTTTTTGTAGTAATTATTATTTATCTGATTGTTGAGATAAACAGCAAAGTAGGTGTCTAGCCATTTCTACTGACTAAAAGGGGTCTTAAACACACTACGCTTTTGTAGCATTCAATAGAGCCGTGAAAGTTCCTTTCCCTCTATGGTGAAAGCACTTAGGTTATTACTGCAGAAAGACGTTGGGTAACTGAATGGGAAAATGCTGGTTCCTCGTGGGAAACGAGGTGTGAGCTAATTAAACAGCATTTGGCTTGGTTTCTTTTCAAACTTCCTACCGCTTCGTGTTTCGCATCGGCACGGCGTTGGATGAGATGTTGGGCTGATTTACTTAACCTATGCCACTTGCAAAAAGCAGACCAGCAAGCTGCTGTTGTCCCAGCAGTCAGTGATGTACCTAGAGCGTGGTCAAAGAGGACTTCAGCTTCCAGTAAGCTTAACCCCTCTATGAGTGTAAATTGATCACTTAACATTAAAAAAAAAAAGAAAAAGTCAATTTTGCATCTGACCCGTTCACCTTCATATGACGACATGACATCTTAAAATCATAGTAAGTATTAGAAAAATTATGTTTTAAATATGGGCCTTTGTATCCTTTACCACATTCTCTCCTGCAGTGGTTATTACCTAATAATTTTTGACACTAGTGATTAAATATAAAAGTTTTACATTTTATGATTCTATTTCAAATACACAATTGCTAGCGTATATATCAAGGCAAAAATTAAGCCAGTCTTAAAAAGTCTGTAATTATATTTATGCATTAAAATGTCAACTGTTTAAAATGAATGATTTCAAACAATATTTTTATGTAATTGTTTTAAAAATCAAACTATGAATCAGACTTTATTGTCAGTCTCAACTAATGGCTTGGATTTCAATATTTTAGACCACTCAGGACATCCTCTAATTTGAGAAACCTTTATAAGCAATTTAAACAGTTACTTTACCAACAACCACAACTAAACTGGTGAGTACACTCAATAAGCAAGAACTCCTCGGCAGCAGAATTTGGGCAATAGCATCAGCGAGAAAGCACTTCATGGCTCACAGTTCTCTGCAATGCTCAAAATATAAGAGGAAGGAAAACAAGACCTTTCTTGAGGAGTTCAGGAGCAGGAAACTTTTAAAATTTTATTTCAACAGTGATTTATTTTTCTGGCCTCTGTTTCCTAGATCTTTTTATACACTTGCTTAGGAGGCCAGATCTCCCTCCCAGTCAATAATATATACACAAAATAGTCTTCAAGTTCTTTTCTTCCCTAAAATGGTGTTTCTTTTGCCACTCAGTATATGTCATAGTGCAAGACTGAAGCTTGAGTCAGTGATGTTGCTGTTTACCCAAATGCCACTCAGTATATGAATCACATCTGAAGTCATGGATATTTTTAATATCCAGTTCTTAGATGATGAGCTCACATTGCGCAATAATTTCAGGCCAACAGCAAATCCCAAAGAATTTAGGATGTGGCAGCCAGTGAGGATGCTTGGCAGCCAGTGAAGATGCCTCGAAAAGAATGATTTAAAAGAGGGGGAGTTAATTTATAAGTTTTTAAACAGCGTGCCAAGGGAAAAATAAGTCTCCTGTACATCTGCCTGCATTTTTTGAGATCAGATTTCAGTCACTGAATGATAAAACAAAATGGGAAAAAAAGAAAGCAAGCCCAACAAAAAACAGATGAGTGGATTTGCATGGGAGAGGATTTATTCTTTAGTTTGCCTGCAGGAAAAATATAAAGTGATACTGCAATTTGATAGGTACGTATTTTCAAATAACACATCTAGCTCAATTGCAGATATGGACTTCTAGATCTTAACTGCAGCTTTTAATTCTGCTTTGACAAATTTATGTAAATAAATAGACTAGGAATGGACAATCACTGGAAGTCTAAATCTCTTTTATGTAATCTTTGTCTGAGCTTCCCCACTGGAGGCTATCTGTTAACTGGATGTGAATTATTGCTCGTGCTTGTTTCCCTCACGAGCAGTACTCCAGGTGACTCCAGCTGCTGTTTAAAGAAAGCAACTGTTTCCATATGATTCAAAATTTAAATGTGGCTGCAGCGCTTTCTGTGATTTTGACAACTATCAGATATAATTTCTCCAATTTTTCCAGTCCTTAAAATGTCTTACCTATGGAAGTGATCTCTGTATGGGATCACCCCTCTCGTGGGAATCCAATACTTTGAATTTCTTTATTAGCTTTAGATTAATAATTCCCTAAAAAAGGTAAATGGTGACCAAGTTGCTCTGCCACATTTCTCTTGGTTTCACTTGATTTCCACCAAAAATTATAAATCAATCCATATTTGTTCATACTAGGCCTGACATCACTTGACACTCAGCCCATGTCTGCCAAAAGGTCCACGAACCTCACTGAACCTGACTTAAGCTCTGGATTTGTAACAAAAGCTCGAACAAGCAACTTTCACCCCGTTGTAGGTTTTATTAAGGAGACCTAAGCATTGTTCTAGGAATAACAGTCTGCTTGATTGGAGGTTAATGAAAAGTTATTAAAATAATAAGACTGGAAGTCACAGTGCAGATTAATCTGCCCAGGACTGGAAGATCATTGGAAGAAAATAAAGATTTGTAAATAAAGTATTTGAGAGGTTTTAAACTTGACACCGAGGATGATACTTCAGGCTGGATCGCAAGACTTCAACAGAAAGTTGCAGTGGCCCCCAGACAGAGACCCAAGGGGGGAAAAAAAAGAAATTACAAAGGGATTTTCAATGTATAGATCTGGCACGCAGCAAAGTTTGATTTTTTTTTTGATGAATTTGGCTCAGACACTAAAGGTACAGCTGCAGGTAAAACAACACAACACACTTTCACCTTGATGCTATTTGGTATAGAAGGACTGCAGTAAGTTGAAGGGATAACTATGTTTTCTGAGGGCTGATGAGCTCCTTCGCTTCTTACAGTTAAACTCAATGGCACCAAAATAAAAAACATAGTAAGGATGGAAGAAGCAATAAAGAAAGCATCACCAGATATTCTTTTATACTGCAGGATCAAATCACTGAGCAGTAAGGCTTTCAGTACGTTTTGATTCAGGGGGCTGGTAATTCTGCTAGAACTGGACTACATCTCCCGTTTACCCATAAAAGCGGAATACACCAGGAAAGTACATTCTCAAAGAGCCATCTGAAACGCCAATGGTTCCCCTGCCTATTACAACGCTGGGTTTGCTTCATATATGATGAGGAGTGTGTTCCTTTATTTTTTCTTCTTTGGTCCATACAGTCATGGTAAAGCAGTTGGTATATACTGCAAACGTCATTGCTTACCGAAGGTGCAGACAGTTGGCTTTGCTAGGTGATTTCCTGACTTTTAAGACTGCATTTTTCTAGCCAATCTTGCTGTAGTTTAAACTGCATTGTATGAGTTTCCCTTTCCTTTTTGGAATAGTATAATTTGCTTCATAAATTACATATGGTGGAAGCCTGTTGAATGAATAACCTTGTTGCACAGAAAATTAATTCTTTTGACAGGTTTATTCCTTTAACAGGTATTTGGTGGAGGATTTTACTGCATTATTGTATATATTGTGGCTTGCTGCACAGAAAACGTTTCACAGTATTTCAGCAGATTTATTCCTTTAACAGAAATAACTATTCCTGTCCGTTTACCATTTGTTACCTATGAAATAAATATCTTAGTTACAGATTCTTAAAAGAAACTCAGTTGTTTTGCTCTTGTGTTTCATTTGAGTGCAGAGAAAATACATTTTTTCCTTTAATCAGCGTTCATTTAAATGCATGGTAATATATACAGTTGTAATGAACCATATTTTGTTTGATTATGTTAATCTGTAACAGTGTTAATTTCCTTATATATATGTTTATGTGATTTTTTTTTTTCTTTTAAATTAACATTTTACCATGCCTTACTAGAATATCTTGGATTATTTAAGGCTCTGTACACTGTCTTGGCATGAGAATTACATAGCACAGACAGCACGACAGCAAAGGAAGTCAGATTGAATGCCACATGACCTGATTTGAGCAAGGCTAATTATGTAATTAAGATATTGAACCAGAAGCCAGAATATCTGAGTGCTGCTCCTAGTTTCACCAAGAACCTCCTGTGGGACATTTAGCTGTTCTGTGCACTGCTTTTCCTTGCTGCAAAGGGGGGTACTGATATTCAAAAAGCATCATATGCAGAATAAAGGCGCTCCAGGTGCACTGCCTGCAGCACACCGGGGCTCAGATATGCAAAGGGTTTGCGAAATAATTCCAGTACTTTGCACTGTTTCCTACTTCATGCATAACTTACACTCCGAGTACTTACTTAGATAAAGCTGTGAAGGAAACATGGTGTTTATCGTTTATCCATTTAATTTTGGAAAGAATGAGTAAATTCTTCTTTTATTCTTCCCCCCATCCCCTCCTTATTTGAGTGCTTAATCTAGGAAATTAAAGTTCTGTTGCTTTGAGATTTAGAATTTGATGTATATACAGCTTCAGGAAACTGATATTCTGAATTTGTCAGTGCTGTCTACCTTTCGTTATACCCAAGAAATAAGACACTAAGAAAATAGACATGACAGGAGTTTACAACCAACTTCTCACAAGATATCAAGACAAGAGACATTTGTGTCACATCAGTACGAACGACTGCACAGCCAATAAACTTCTCTGAATAAATGTTTGTAGACCACCAGCATAAAAGAAGGGGAAAAAAAGGAGAGAAAAAAGTAAGTCCTAGCAAATCTTTTTTTTTTTTTTTTCCTATAGTAGGAAAAAATTTGAATATTTCCCGATCTGAACTTACACATTTGATGCATGAGAAATTTCTTGCCTCAAACCATAACCTAGTTGACACCAGTACAGTCACTCTGGACCGGAAAATCAGAACATCGGTTTTCCAAACCCAAAAGCAATCATCACAGCTATCCAAGAGTGGTCAGAAAACTTGCTCCTCGATGATAGAACAAAATATATAAAAATGTAAATAGAGGTAGATATATAGCCTTGTCTGGAGTTCTTACAAAACATAGGCTCTATGTAAAATGCCTGTTCATGGTGCTTTTGTTAGACTAAAGGGTTTAATGTAACTTGAGGCTTACATTTGGTTTCACTATCATAATATACTTTTAAATACTTACTGGTAGACTATTGTCATAGCTCTCATCTGAGAAAAGCTGCAAAATAACCTGTGGTGATTGTAAAATCAGAGACACAGCAAGGTGACATGAGTGTGACAGAACGACGGTACAGAGCGGTAGAGGACACAGCGTAGGTACCCACCATCTCATACAGGCGATTCTACACCTGTGTGGGTTTCCATGCCCGGGGTATTTCAGAAAGCTTGGCTCAGTCCATCTCCTGCTCTGGCCATTAAATGGTACGCACAGCTTGCATCTGAAAAGCAAGTCTCCTAAGACAAGGGTGTCAACACTTAATCCAAGTGAATGAAGAAACAGAAGCTTTTGTAGGTCACATAAATACTTTGGAGGTGGGTGGGTGAGAATGTGTAAGCCACAGTGAGCACTTTGAATGACTTCCCTACTGTGCTGCCTGATTTAGCAGCATACAGCCTCATCTATACCAACACCATGGCCTCTCAATTTAGACAACATAGCTCTCAAATAGTACTCATTGCAATCCCGACATAAGCTACACACTNAGAAGCTTTTGTAGGTCACATAAATACTTTGGAGGTGGGTGGGTGAGAATGTGTAAGCCACAGTGAGCACTTTGAATGACTTCCCTGCCTAATTTAGCTGCATGCAGCCTCATCTATACCAACATCATGGCCTCTCAATTTAGACAACATAGCTCTCAAATAGTACTCATTGCAATCCCGACATAAGCTACACACTCCAGACCCAACCTGAGTCAGGGTAGGGATCCACAAAATGGTAATTACCCATGCATATGGCAAAGAAGAATATTCTTCTAGTTAATAACCACTGGCTAGATTAAGAGGGTGGTGTGGCACTGGAACAGGTTGCCCAGAGAAGCTGTGGCTGTCCCATCCCTGGAAGTGTTCAAGGCCAGGCTGGATGGGGCTTTGAGCAACCTGGTCTGGTGGGAGGTGTCCCTGCCCATGGCAGGGGAGTGGGAACTTGATGATCTTCAAGGTCCCTTCCAACTCTAACCATTCTGTGATTCTATGATAAGACAACATTGTGAGTCCTGCCAACTAGATACCTCTGATAAAGCAGAACTCTTTCAGAAAAGAAAAGCTACACCAACATAAACATCCCAGCAGCTACTCAGCATTGTGCTTCATTGAAAAATGCAGAGAGCCTGACTCACTGCTTTATAAATACAGAAAGCTGGGGTTATATGCCAGGGAAATCAGCAAAAATGTAGGCTACCATAGGAGTGAATTTTTCCCAGAGATGTAGACTCACGTGACACTGCGTCACGTGTCACTGGCTCAAGAAAATATTGATAAATATAGATTGACTGGACTGTAGAGAATTATTTCATTTACAATTCTCACACAAAACTTAAATCTGCAAAACACATATGCAAAAAGCTCGTCTTTTAGTCTCATCCCTCCCTACATCATTTCTCTGTACCAAGTCTGCATTCACTGTATTTCCTTAAGATTAATGACCAACTCTGCAAGTGGCCACCCCACACTCCTCATCTTGCATTTTCTGGGGAATACCCTGTCTCATTTGCTGTTGTTTAATTTTAGTCTAGTAAAAAATATTCCAAAGGTCTCCAAGAGAGAGGCCAACAGATATATGGAAAACATATGAATATGTAATTTTAACATCTGAAACTATATATATCTGGCAGGCCTTACCTAATGGTTCAACCAAATCCCCTTGGCAAGCTTATACCACTGTTATTTTTACAGTTCCACTGGTTTGTTATATATGTAAGAGCATAATATTTTATCCAAGTTTCAAGGAAGCCAGTCCATTCATGATAGGCCCAAAACAGAGCTTTGAAAAGGACAAAATTGAATTTTTTTATACAGAGTAGCCAAGAATCCACTCAGAGAAAACTGCTTGGATTTGTCGCCTTGAAAATCAAACAAACTCCCAATCAACAAGTTCCCCAGGACCAGAATTTGAAATGGTAAAATATATTTCTCCAACAGACATTCTGGATTTCACAGTAAGATGATTTTTTTTTTTTTTTTTTTTCTTCACAGAGAGCAATCCAAAACACATAATGGCAGGAAACTATAGAAGCATCCATTGAAAAATTTGGGGTGGACTATTTTGCAGTCACAGTGTCACTTTGGTACGTGTGGATTTGCACGTGTGCACTTGTGCAAGCACAGCCTCCCATCTTTTCCATCAGGCTAGACTTCACCTGTCTTTGCATCCAGCTGGCTTCCGGCACCATAACCAGAGCACCGGAAATTTCCTGAGGATGACACACATGACCGACAAGGAGATTTTACGCATTGCATCAAATTAGAAAGCTCTCAATCTTGACAAAGATGCAACTAGGAAATGAGCTGCCAGCAACACCCTCTGAAGCAGATGGTTCCCACCACTTGGAATGCTCCTTTCCGCGCGCTCCAGCAACTCCTGAAATAACAGAGGGCTACGGAACGGGAGGATGGGGGAAGTCAGACACGGCGCCGAGCGCCGCTTAGCAGCCTCTTACTGGTGGTTTGGTCAATGCTCCTCTGCCCACTTGAGAAAAATCATTGGCAGGTCATCGCTAATGACACATCTTTATCCTGGCCAGGGCCATTTTACAAGCATCTTATTGGGCATATCTCAGCCAGTATGACTCAGACTTGAGAAAAAAAAAGAGGATATTGGAGAAGGATGTCGTAAAGCGCAGGCCACCTGTAGATCTCGGAATAATTGGAGGGCTAGATGGAAAAGAGTACATTGTGCAAATTGTCCAATAAAATAAATTACTTATAAGGTGTCTCAAAACATGCTAGAAATTTAGGAATTATGATCAATATCACACTGTGAATAAGGTGCGTAGTTTTAGCAGTTCGGGTAATTAATGAAGGGCACAGTTTGCCAAGAGTTGTGGAAGGTTATCCGTCATGTGGCACTTTTAAAATTGAGATCTCATGTCTTTCTAAAAGTGTGCTTTCTTTAGGCCATGAGTTACTGAGATCGGTGAAGGAATAGCTAAATGAAATGCTAGGGATTTTGCTCTGCAGGATGTCAAATTAGATTATCCATCCTTTAAAGCTATAAATACATGAATTATTACACTTGTTTTACAAATGAGAAAACTGAGGCATAGACAATATCAAAGGGCTTTATAAATGTGAATGACTCAATAACATTCTGCTATTGTTTATTATCCATATTCCTGTTTTTAAAATGACAGAACTGAGGCACATAGAAATGAAATGACTATCTAAAGTCACACCAGTCTCCTTCTTTAACCTGGTAAATGGGTAAGTAGGCATGCCATTTTGACATACTAATATATGTGTTAAGGTATTAATTTCCCATACATCTTGAATATATGGATCATTGGGGAGCAGTTTCTGTTGAAAACAGCAACAGTCATATTTTTCTCACTTGAAACTTTTTTCTTATTATGAGACTTATATTTAACTGGAAAAAGTTCTTATTTTCTCTAAGCTTGGCAAGAACAAAGAATAAAAAGCATAGCAGTTTGGGTGGGAGAAAAGAGGAATTCGGAGCTGGAATACATAGTGGTCAGATCCCAGGGAGAGGGGTGCTATCCACCCGCACTGGTCTACAGAATATCAGTGACAAATTCCTCTTAAGGCATTCAGGGTGGACTATTTTGGGTGAAAAATTAATCTATGCTGCTTCAAGGTATTTAGGAGGGCAAAGAAGCAATGTCTTTCCTTTATGGCTACACTGCAGTGATCAGTGCCTCTGCAGGTGTGTAATTTAAAGAGGTGCTAGGAAAAAGATGAACATAAACAGGAAGGATACAGGGTGTATACGAAGGTTACTGTAGAGGTTGCAGCCGAATGACTGCAGGGAAACATAATCCTGCATCAGATAACGCAGGAGTTTATTTGCCTTGATTTGAACTCTCTGTTTAGAGCCAGGACACAATGATCAGAGGTTAACAGGGCGATGCCACACAGAGCAAAATAACCTGCACAGGGAAGTTTCTTACAGATCCGGGCATGACAGTCCAGATCCTGGCTGCTGCAAATCACTGCGACGGCGCGTGTAGTCACACAAACTCCACGTATTCCAGCCACCCAGCCCAGTGCTGTAATAATGCTAAACACTGCAGCTCTTAGATTCAGTCCCAACAGAACTAAACTCACCTCCCACAGCACGCTAACCACCTCGCCACTTGCTCAGGCTAGCCCAGAAATAATTAAAAAAGAAAGTTTTCTTAACGACATTGACCCCTGTGAGAAAGCAAAGTCTGCATTCATCTGTTTGCCTATCTGCTGGCGCTAATAGTCAGGGATATACCAAAAAGGGAAAGTGACTGACTTATCAACATTATTTTCCTTGTTCTTGATCTAGGTCATCAAGTAGATTAATATGTAGTTGCAAGCTGTTCATTCATTGTAGAGGAGCATGTACATAGCAGGAAATATCTCCCATGGCACTGATAAACTCTCAGAGGCTATAGGCCAAGGTGTTTATGCTCCAATGGAGACATTTGTGCCAAGTACCTGCTCCCAGTGATATAGTTATAAGCATTAAACTCGAAATGTAACTTTAAAAATCTATTACGGTCTATAGCTTTTATTATTTCCAAGACGGACAACTGTGTTGGTTATTATCAATATGTTGTGAAAGGAGCTTTGACGCCTGGGATTTGAGGCAGGGGGGTGGGGGAGAGGCACGCGGGAACATTTAGACCAAATGTTAACAAACTGATAAAGCATTACAAAAACGATTGAGCGAAATGCTTCCCTTTTCCAGCTCCAGCTTTCAGAACGCACCCAGCACAAGCAGTGCAAGATAACCTTTAACTTGCAACTTCTGTATTTTTCTTGCCAAGGGATCACTCTTTGTATCTAGGATGGCATCTTTTCCAGTATCTCCATTTCTAGCATCTTCCTTTAGTCTTCCCTCTCCCAATTCATCTGCCTTTTGCCCATATGGATCTCCCACTATTTCTGAACCTACTCTACCTGCTACTGAATTTTGCTTTTCTTTGTTCTGTACTCATAACTTCATTATCTGCTGCAAGAGCAAGTTTTCCTCACTTCAGTAGTGGGTTCAGTCTTAAATACAAAGATCTTTCTTGGCTTGGAGGGTCTCCTCCTTGTTGCCAAGCTCAGATTTCAGCTGGGAACATCTCTCATTACTCCCCTTTTCCTTCCCCAGATTTTCCCTCCTGATCTCATGCTCAGGTGTAGCAGATTAACAGCCTTCTGGGTTCAGCAGAAGTATGAGGACAACTTCTGTTTAGTGGCTCCCTGTCGGGATGCTTTCTGTTGTCTTCATCATAATGACAGAGGAGAGGGAAGGAGAGATGACAAATATGTGGCTACAAAAGTTCTTCCAGAGCCCACAGAAATAAAGGAGTCATGCACACAAACAGCCCTAAAATGGTAGATTGCAGAGTCAAATCACCTTAACAAAAGGAAAACATTTCCAATACATTAAGACACTGGAAGTCAGAATATGCCTAGAAACGCTGCAAACTAAATTTGTGTTTTGATTGCTTTGGAGGATGAGGACACAAAATACACATTCCAGTAAGGAGTGAGCTTTTTGACGCTATAAAAATACGGAATGTCAACAGCTGTGGATGTTTCAGACTGTTTACCACTAAAATTGTTACTGCACCCGTTGTCATGTAGCATTCCATTACTTTAAATGTAGTGAGCTCTTTGATGTGAATTCTGGAGCAGTAGTACCCACATATGGCAACAGAGAACTTGGCCTTCAAAGTTCTGGAGACATAACACAGAACCAAACCCAAAAAGGCTGTGATTTCTTGTCCTGAATGATTAATTTTGTAGTTTTACAAGAGGAGCTGTAGCCCACTTCCCCTGTGAAAGAAAATAGGCAGTCTCAAAGCTGCATATTTGGATTAGAAAAACATTTACACACATGGCCTTGTTATTGTCCAATGCTTTTAAGACAGTAAACCTATGCTGTTAATCCCACTAGCATAGCTCCACTTGAAATGATGGTAAAAAGTAGATCCAGTCAAGAAAACATTTGGGTTTTATGCAGACCCAGTCAAATGACCTACTTGTGGCCAAGCAAAAAGTTTCTCTCTATTAGCTGACAATGAAATGTTTATTTCTAATGTTTAAATTCTGCAGTTTTAACCTTTTAAATGAAGTTCCTGATTCCTTTCCTTCCCCAGTTGTTACAATAAAAAAAAGAAAGCATTCACGTAGTCTCAAGTGAAACAAGCAACTCAGTTAAACTTAAGAAAACCACCAAGAAAAACTAATCCTACGACCAAAAATAAACACCAAGCGTTAAAAAAAAAAACCATAGACATCAGCAAAATTATTTTCTTACCTTGTTGTGACATTATGAAAAAAACAAAAATCAGAATGCAAGTTTTGATTAAAAAATCTGTCAATCAACATGTAATGTAATATGGAGTGACACATACTGCTAAAAGGTACATTTTAACATTAAAGACCAAAACTCCAATGATTAATATTACAGTGATGACAGAATGGGAGTGCCTTGTTTTAATCCACTGTTTATCTCAACAGGGTAATTTATAGATCACTCGACATGTTTTAATAGCAGGCATAAAAAGGTACCCTCTAATATCCACTTGCTTGCAAGATCTGACATTTGAAGTTACGCACTCAGAAAATATCAGCAACTGCATTTGTTGGACATATATACAAATAACTAGTCATCCTACACACAGTTTATAAAAAGTGATCTATTAATAACAAAACAGCTCCAGAGACATATGGTCTCTTAATATTCAGGTGGAATATCAAGTGTTTAAGTTAAAATAAGGGCAGGAGCACAAAGAGTGGTCAGCATTGATTTGGCTGCCAAATATAGTTTTTACCATCATAAATCTCTGGCTGACAACTGCACAAAGGCTGCTTTACCTAAACCCTGCCAAGGAAGGGTGTTTGCTGCTGGATTGCCTGATAGTCACTATGACAACTGATGCCACAATTAGACAAGTACAATCCCACTTTCAAACAGGCACACAAGTCATTAATTCAGCAGGACTTTTGTTGACAATATGTTATGAGGGAAATATTTAATACAATTCCAAGGCTGATATATTCTCCTGTTATCTATAGTAAAATAAATTGCAATAACTGATGAAAACAACCATTTAATTAGTCTAAATTGAGCCGGGGAAGCTACCCTGTACATTTTGGTTTAATGAACTCACAGGTGCACACAGCTTCTTAGAGCTTACTAGGCAATTTGAAGAACGTGCTAAGAATGATTCTACATTTGGGAGGACAGCGAAAGAGAGTAAGATATTTTGAGAAGTGAACAAATAAACTGTGTCCCCTAGTCTCCAATTCTGTGAAGATATCCATGAGCATCTCCTCCCTTGTATGAGGGGAAGTCCTGCAAGGACTCCTGTAGCTGATCTGAGCAGCTGCAGATGAGCGAGACTTTCTGGTGACCCCCCCTACAGTGACATTTTCTCACCTAAGAGAAATGAAGTTACTTGTTTACAAGTCTATTATCCCACTTGATTTGCTCTTTGAGGCCACTGGGAAGTTCAGGAGGAAGGCAAAAGAGATAGAGAAAGAGTAAAATGAAAAACAGAAGTCTTACACAACTGTATTAAAGAAAAACCTTGAAGGAGACAGCAGGAAAAAGAGAAAGATCAGTAAAACATTGACTCACATATTCACAGTAATGATAGGAAGAGCCCTGAGATCCCTCACTACAGAGGCACCATGAGATGTCCTTGTGTGTAAACCGCACATTGCTGTAAAGCAGTTGCTGTGGGGAGGGTTACACGAAGGCAAAAAGGGTTTGATGTTTGTGGGTACAGCTGGCAGGAGGACAGCAAATTGACCCTGGCTTGGGCAGGGCCATGGGTTGGGAGATCTCTTAAGGTCATCTAGCCTACAAGAAAAACAGTACGTGCAGATGGTGAGCCTGCATCTGAATTGACAGAGAAGAAAAGCTCAGTTGCTGGAGCTGCTAAAGGCTCCGGATGGTTAGAACCTATTCAGCCCTACATGAGCCAAATTCGTGAGGACCGTGCTTTCCTCCCTGTCCATGTCCCATTATATTTAAAAACCATATTCAGTGCTGCTGGTGAGACTGGGCATGGGGACAGACCAAAGTGTGCAGATGATATTAATGTAGGCAGTGTGAAGCATTACACCTTTTTGAGAGCGGATCTGGACAACTTCCCAGGCGAGACATCCTTGCATCTTATTTCAGCTGTAGAGCAGAACAAGGAGGCAGTGAGAGGCTGGTTTGGCGTGGGAACTCCTCTCCCCATCCCTGCAGTAAGTGGGCACTTTCCAACCACTCCTCACCTGAATGGCCCCAGGCAGCAAGGCCAGGAGACGGACAACGAGGCCATTTTTCACAGAGCATCAATGCCCTTGTTTCTGAAGTTTCCGAAAGGAAAAAAAAACAACAGCTGTTGGGCTGTTGGCTTGGACAAGGTCTTCCTCTGGCATCAATTATTTCCCCAATAAGCACTGCTGCTTACTATCTACCAACAGTAGAACAGGCAAAGTGGTGGGAAGCTGTGCTGCAGCCTATTGCAGCCATAAATAGGCAGATGAGTATTTTGGTGTCCTTGGACCTCAAAGCCTGAACACAAGTCATCAAAAGACAGTTTTTCTGGCTGAAGCCTGATCCAATCACTCAAGAAAATGGGCTCTGGATGTTTTCTTTCTCCATCCAGCCAAAGCTGAGGTTTGTACCACAGCATGTGGTACATGCCCAGTGCCTGGAGTCACACCTATGGCTCGACTGCCTCAGTCCTGCTCTGCTCTCTTCTGCACAAGAAGCACTGTCCTTCTTCAGTTTCAGTTATTAGTTGCCACATACAGACAGGAAATAAAGTTTTTTTTTTCTGACCTTATTAGCCTGAAAGCATAGGGAATTCCACCCAAATAGAGGTAGTATCTGTTTCTAGCTTATTTATCTGTCTATTTGACAGATAAATGTTACCTTATCATCCCTCTAATAGCCCAACTTCTCAATCAACTGAGAAATCTCTGTTTGCAGCCACTATGAAAGATAGGCACAAGAGCCTCAGGAAAGCCATGTTGGAGTGCTTAAGCTGGAAATATGAATAGCTAAAAAAATTACAAAAATAAACCAGTAATTTGGGGCATGAAACAGTCAAAATATCTTTGGACTTCATTTCCCTTATACCGAAACAGGATATCTAGATACTTGCAGCTGCTCCTGTGGTTCACAAGATAAAGCAGGATCGCACTAGTGTGTGCATTATAAAGAAAATGAGATAGAAACCACACTATGATAAACAACATTAGTCATACTGCTTTCTTTTTTCCTCACATTCCAATGCTTTTAAAAGTCAGGCAAATATACATCACTCTCATTTAACATACGCACACAAACTGATATACAGAAGTTAAATGATTTACTCAAGAACAAAATGTAAAACAGGGCTATCTGTAGATATCTTGCTTCTCAGACCCCTCTGCTCACTTGCAAGAAATATTACATCCTCTGTCTTACCCAAGTATGGATTAGAGCCAGAATAATTGATTCCATTCAGTAACAATAACCTGATACGTACAGGCAGTTTAAGAACATGAGTGACATGTGTTTCACCAAATATCGACGGCTGCATGGAAATTTCAACTTCCTTTCTACACAAAATTCCCCACATGCCATTCGCCTTCGGGGAAGTTTAGTGAGGGCTTAGCCCAACTCTGTTACAGTTATTAAGGTTTCCGCCTACTTAGAATCAGCCCTAACCGTTTTCTCTCTTTGCCTCCCTTGATCACTACTTATGCTGAAGACGACAAGAAATTCAACATCTATTGGCAGAAGAAACGTACAAAGCTGAAACTGCCGCACAGAAATAAATCTCCGTGTTTTTATGCCTTGTGGCACTAATGGATGCCTGCCTGCAGGGTTTGTTTTTGTCAGCTTTAATTTTAATTAAGAACTAACTCTGCGACGTGTCTTTTATTCACCCCATTCCACACACACCACGCCCCCACTGGATTACGTTTCACTTGCATCGTGCCTCCCTTCCTAAGTCCCGTGGAAGGGCTCTGCACATCAGCTTCATGACAAAGCCACGGGTTTTCCATCCGGACTCTTTCTCATGTTTGATTACATCATCCTCTTCTAGATAAGCACGAGTGTTTGTTAACATAATGACATTACTGTTCAATTTTAGCGAAGCAATTAAAGATGTGTTTAATTTGAAGAATCTCAGTTGTTTTATTGTCTGCAATTAGGTATATTAACTTCAGTGGGAGTAGTAAATACTAATAAAAATACTTTGCTGAACTGAAGTCTTTCAGAAGGATATAAAGACTCAGAGCTGCACACTCTTATTTTACAAATTCAGCATGATTTTGATATATACAGTTATTAGAGTCACTTCTATACTTATAACACAGAAAGGATCCTACATTATGGCAATAGATGGCATTTTCACTACAGCACCAACTTGACTTCAGAAAATGCGTGCTTAATTTGCATGAAAAAATTTGTTTTGATTGGCAAAAACTAAAAAATAAACCTGCTGTGATTGAATCGATAAGAATGCCTGCCCAATACATCCTTAAGGGGCAATATCCACATTTTCTTTTCCGTGGGATGTTTACTGCTCTTTCAAATGCATGCATGATGGCATTGTTAGTGCCAAGTTTCTTATGTAAGAGTTATTAGATATTTAAACAACAATGTTTGAAAGTCCGTTGTACACTTAAAATAGATGGCTGTCAGGTCTTGTAGGCTCCAAAGCAAAGCTGAAACGTTTATCTGATCTGAAAGCCATTTATTGAAACTGTATTTTGTGACTTTCGAATGGTACTGCTGTTATGTAAGGGGGAAGCGGGAACTCGCGCTGCGGAACCCTAACGATCCTCGCCTGCCTTCCAGAAGTCCAGTGGACCAGATCCAGAATTCATCAGAAGTGACAGGTGCCTGTCAATGCCAACATCGGCTGTCGCTGGGCAGGGAGGAGGGTAAATGACAGTGATCTGGGAATTTCAAATGGATTAGTGGACCCAGACACCGCTTGGTGAGGAAAGGAGTGACAAGAAGTTGTCCTCCCTGCCGCTTGGGCAATGTCTCCATTACCAATGTTTTAGGGTTGCAATAGTGTGATTTTGCTGGTAGGGGATTTCTGGGAGAAGAATAATAATGGTAAGCTTTTTTCTTGATGCTGGTTGTTCAGTGGCTGTTTGTGTCATTAAAGACCAGAGAACTGAGCTGTGGCATGATTTCATGTAGAGTCCCACAATCCCAGGTGACCTCTTGGTCAACATCATTGTTTAATGTTGTAAGATCTGTACTTTTAATGTTTGGGTACTTGAGATTTCCTCAAGGCACTACAGCGCTGTATATTTCAGTATTTACTGAAGGAATACATCAATGTTTCTGTACAGCCACCCAACAAGCAGAGCTATTAAAAAATAATGTTCATGCTGCTTTTATTTTGGTCTATGAATAAATATACTCTGCAACTTCTTTCCAAAACAAATGTCTCCTCTCGCAAGGCCTGCCATGTTATGTTGCATCTCTGCACATTAAAAGTTAAAAAATTATTTAGCTTGAATTGTTAAAATTTTCATTAATGGCAATTTATGTCACTCAAAGAAGCCTCCTTGGGAAGAACATGGCATACTTGTACAGACCTATTATGAGAGTTGTCAGAAACATTTGTCCTTATGAAATATAAATAGACAGTATGTTAGATGATTTAGTGAGGGATCTGTTATTTATTTAAAAACAAACATGTTTTTTTCATTTCTCCTTTCAGGAAACCAGGTCATGTAGCTTAGACAAGGAGGTTCTCAGGCTAATGATAACACATCTGTAAATATTGTTTCCAACCTCTCAGCCGTCCTCACAATCTCCCAGCATCTGCAGGCTGAGAGGGTCGAGCACCTTAACCCCAGGGCAGGAGGCATCACCTCGTTCTTTCTCCTCTCTCCCGTGATGACACATCAGTGATTTAGCAAGGATCCACCCCACCACCTCCCTTTATCTGGGGTTTTATGAAGCACCCACTGCTAAAAATCGACGGGAACACTTTTGGCCAGCCTGCCATTTCCCCAATCCTCACAGATCTCCCTGCCCTCAAATATCAGGCGAATTTACCCCTGGAAAAAATGGGTTGTGTTGCCTTTGAATTAGACCCAACTGAGTAAACAAGGGCAATCCCTTTGTTCTTATTGATAACAGCTTAACAGATCTTTGTGTGGATCCCTGCAGTGATGCCAAACTTACTTTCCACAACTGCTGAGGTTTATAACCGGAATCCATTTCAGGTGGACATAAAAATCCAGCCCAATATTTACTTGCCACTGGATACAAGTGTTACCTAGTGAAGTCTGCACTAGTGTCAGAGAGGTGGATAAATCCTTCAACTTTGTTAAATGTGGAATAAAGGAGAGAATAACTTGAATTAAATTCCTGTGCCCACTTGAAATGATGTCTGGCTGTGCCTCTGTACCTGTGCCTGATTTTTGCATGAAAATATTCTCTTTGTCCCTATCTGGTGTTCTCCTTCAAAAAGGAATTGAGTTAAAAAAGAAGGCAATAATGTAAGATTTTTAAGCAAACAGTTCAATATTTCCTTTAAAATGTTCTCTGTATTCAAGAGCACTTTGATTTCTATCTTTTTTTTCCCTCCAGGCTTTGAAACTGTACCTCTTTTAAAAAAAGACCATCCCTGATTTTAGTCTTTTGTTCCTTTATGAGCTTTGTCCCCGACTTTTAAATGTGGAGAGAGTTGAGAGGCATGTTGTGAGAGGAGAGAAAATAAAAAAGTAAAAAAAAAAAAAAAAAAACTTGCAAACTGTGTTAAATACACCTTTTGTTCATTACGTTTAATATAACATTCGCTATGAGGATTGATATTGAATTATACATTAATTTCAATGCTAAATAACTCTTCTATTTAAAAACCCCTTAGTTTTCTTATAATGTACAGTAATTAAAAAGTGAACCAAAAGAGGCAGCAATAAATCAGGGTGTACAATGCAGTAAAAATATTATAATTAATATTTAACATACGTTTTGATTACTTTTAGAATAAGTACAAGAAATATCAATTAGAATATATATTCAAACTTTGCTGCCGTTTCCCCATTATACTCTGGAAAGGGGCTATTTTTAATTCTGGATATTGCATACAAAATAATACATAGTCCCTAATTAAATATAAGGCTGCAATTCAATCGAGAGTTTCTGCTGATGTCATAAATAATAAGAGCACAGCTCGAGGTATCAATGAATGGCAGCCAAAGCCTGAGATTGAATTACAACTTCAGCATTCAGTCTGCGGATCTGTATTGTTATTTGTAATAGATGGAAAATGATTATTATTATTTTTTAAATACAGACAAAAAGAAGGAAATTTGAATTCAAAATCTGTGACTCGGCGGTAGAAGATTAGAAGTCTTGTGATTAGAGAATGCAGCTTATTGGAAATTGAAATGTACAAACGTGCCAGGCAGCAATTCTGTAGCCGAGGCTATATTCTGCCTTTTTTTTGGTTGTTTTTTGAAGCCTGTGGGCAAAGAAATTTTTTCCACTGGTATAGCTCCTACCTACAAAATCAACCATGGGTGTCGGTCTCAACAGTTTTGCCTCTACCTTCCCAATCTGCACCCAACGCCCATCGCTGGAGGTGTCCAGCTCTTGACCTGGCCCGGGGGTCCCAGCAGGGAGCAGAAATCTGGGAGATAGGAGGAGCTGCCAGGGTGAAAATCGGTGACTCCGAGTACTGCACCCTGACCCTGCGTGTGGAAGGAGCCTTCCACCCCTGCGGGCTTTTACCCCCTGTGAGTTTTCCACATAAACCCCCAATTATTTACCGTTTCCATTCAGGATGAATAAGGACTATACACTCAGGCAGACATTTTCCCCAAATAAATGACCCCTTAATAACCAGAAAGATTTTTATTTATGTAACATATTGGATTTCAGTTATGTTATGGCAGTAGAAAGAAGGTAGTTAATCAATATGAAGGCTTGCTTTCAACAGATTGCACAGCACTCAGCGTGACAAGATCCCCTTCTGCTACACCACAGGTCACTCAGTTGTATTTTGGGGGCCTTTTTTCATGCCTACTGCATCCATCTACCCATGAAGATGTACACCTCTCCATCTGACTTCGGCACGCAAAAAGTAAACACTTTAAAGGCGCTAAAATGCCATGAGCCCTGAGAAAGGAGTGATGCACAGCAGTAACGCCGTAAGTCTAAACTAATCTGTTACTCTAAATGAGTTTGTCACCTTGTTTATCTCCAAACACAAACATCACAAAGCCCCTTCTGATTACACCCTCCCCTGTCCTGGCTCAGTTTGGGCAGATGGCTGGGGTCAAGATTTCCCTCAGCCTAGGGAAAAATAATAGCAGTTCTGGAGTCTGGTCTCTTTGCCCATGTTATTGCCCACATAAAGGTGGTGTAAGGTGTCCTTTCCTTCCCTGGGTAGCTGTATACTGAGAGTTATAACCTGACCTTCTGAGAAGAAGAAAGTTGATGGTTTACAATCGGTAAACCTGTGGCTCCCGATATTTTGCTCGTTACAGTGGTCGTAGTGCCATTGATACAGGCTGGCTATACCAAAACTCACAGGTATTTCAGTAGAGAGTAAAGATATTGTTGTCTAAGAACAAGTATTTTGTCTCATTTGCGCTAAGAACAAAGTGCCAAGCAACCCTGAACACTTACAATGCAGCTTCTAGAAGGGCAGTGATTTATCTTAATGCAGTAGGGTTTTTCAATATTTTAAGTATCCTAATGTTCTTAAACACGTCAATTTTATTGCCTTGTCTCTAAAAAGAACTATTTCCTAAACAGTCTTATGCCATACAATAGTAATTGTCATGATAACCTGTTTATGCCTTCCACGTGACGTTCTGAAAGGCAGAACACATGTATTTCTTCCAGATATTTCCAGTTACGTCCAAATAACCTGTAGAAATTTTGAAGCGTGACCCTCAAAATACCTGAATAAGCACTTGAAGGTTGAATAGTGCCTGTAACTGATCATACAGACGCAAGCCCAGTACTTTCTAAAGAGCTTTCCACATGGTATAGATAAACCTCGAGAGCTCTTTTGAAAGTAGACATGAGAGCAGTGAGAACAAGGTGCAAAATATTGAGACGACCCTTCCTAACACAGAGTACATCTCAACGTTTTTCATCAAGACCAACACGTGCAACATAATTTACTGTCAAAATAAGCCTGACAAACACAGAAAACTTTAACATTGCTGATAGATAGCTATTTCAATTTGTAAAATATATGCTTACATTGGTATGGGGAGATGTTAGTCCCAGGGTGATACTTCAAAAACACAAACAGATGTCTCTGTCCCCAGATACGCATAACACAGTAATAATAATCTTCCTCCATGATAAGCTGCTATAGGTGTCTAACTTACCTTTTTCTTATGTCTCACTTGACTCTGAATTTATCAGGATTGCTGTTTTTTTTCTTTTTCATCTTTTTTGGTCTTGGAGATTTGGGCTAAGAAGGTTAAGTTCCAAGATCTGCTGCATAACTCTTGAACTTAGACCTTCCTAATTTATTTTTTTTCCCCACAGTGAAAGGGAAATCTCTAAGAGCCATATCTCTCACCATCTCCTCTATCCATCAGTGATCCCCTGACATAAGGAAGAAACAATACCTGGAGGCAGAGCCCAAGTCCCAGCTCTGCTGACTGCAGCTCAGATTTAACCCTACCTGCACTCAGCTTTGACCTTCACGTGTGAGGTTGTGTCTTCAGCCACTGCTGCTGACTTCAGTCCCACCAAGGCTTCACCTGCAAAACACATCAGTAAGAAGGAGGTGTTAGATGATAGATTCTGAGGGTATTTCATCTCCAGATGGAAGTAGCACTTCCAACATGCCGGCAGAAAAATCAAGCAAAATAACCCAGTGGTCTGTTTCCCCACAAACGGCTGGTGCTTTGGGGTGAAACACATCTGTGCTTGGTGGAGGAACGGCTTGGAGAAAGCAGTTCTTTTCTTCTCTCTCTCCAAGGTGGATAAGGGAGAGAAGGTAAAATAAGAAGGTTGGTGCTTCTGACTGGGTGTCAAGGAGAGCAGACATTCTGAGAGTAGAGAGAAGCATCCACTAATCCAGTGGTGGAAATTCACAGAAGGGGTTTGGGAATCAAGTGGAAAAACAGCCTGTCAGGTCCACACTGAGCTCCTGGGATTATGACACGTATCTCGCTTACTATTGATTGTTGTCACCAAAATACATCTGTTTTATGGAATTGAGGTTTCCTATGAAATCCATATATAGGCTCGATGATTCTTATAATTACAGGCTGAAAAGAACTTTGCATATTCATGAATATCACACCATTTGTCACAGCTGTAGACCTCCAGTAAGCAATGTCTGTGATTAGGGTTTTGTTCTTCCCAAGTATATATTTTTCCATGAACCCTTATTGGTTCTGAAAAGTTATGATCTTAACTCTCCACTCTTGTCAAACACAATTTTCTTTCCTTTTACTGCCAGCAATATGAATGGATTCCTGCTTCCATAGCCAACAACAGGACTAGCCGGAACTGGAATTTGCATTGATGAGGCAGTATTTTATTTAACTAACGTAAAAACCTACAAAAATCTATAGTTGGAGTGACAACGATTTTATTACCCCAAGTAAAGAGCTACCCATTCATTTTCTCCTCTGTGATTTAAGACTACTAACCTCTAGACCGTGCTGCTCATAAACAAATAGGTTTTGTGGACCTTCTTAGGTTCAGAAAAGAGGTCAAATGAAATAATAAAGATCTGCTATGCTACAGGATGTACTAACCATTAAGCAGCAGATTAAAGATTGAAAGTTTTTGAAAGCTAGACAGCCATGTATGAAACCTAACCCACCCCATGGACATTTCAACATAAAATGGCACCAGAAGTGAGAAAAGTAGACTTTTTTCCTTCTGAAGCTGTATTTTTCTAACACAGAAGACAGAGAAGTGTAATCAGTCATGGTCAAAACCCTGCCAGTGAGTATTACTTATTTAGCCTCATATTCCAGGTGACTCACAACTTGTCTACCTGCCAACATCTGAAAATAATAAGTTATAGTAAAGTTATTAACTAGAACTATGTGAACTTTGAAGTAGCTAAACCTAAATTAAATATAAACACACAAAACAGCCTGAGGCTAATTAATCTAATTTGGGCTCAGCCACCTCACTCCATCTTTGTTTGTTTGCAGTTGTTTTTCCCCTTCCTCCTCGTATGTGGTCTGCAGAGAAGGATGATCTAGAAGCTAGTCAGAGGCGAAGATTGCATCTTTCCTCTCCTTCGATCAGAAATATGCGGTCACTTTTCCAAGCAACTGCTCTCCACAAAGGGCCAGTTTGCAACAAGCCCCGCGCACTCATCCCTTCTTATCTGCTGAAAAGGAGGGAGAGCTGAGCCAAGGCAGATGTGTACCAGCTGAGAGCACGTCTCTGGGAAGCCTCGTGCCCACGCAACATGTGTGGCTGGAAGGGGAACCCCATCCTCCTCCTCGCTGTCAGATATAAATTGCACGCTGGCGGCTTTGATGACAACACGGTGCTCCCTCCAGGAGCTTCCTCTGAAGCCGCTCAGAAAGCTTAGCCTGAAAGCACCACCAAGGGAATCACCTTTTCCCTCTTGGTTTGTTTTTATTTAAAACACACATTGAGCTCTTTTACCACCGAGGAGGCTCTTCTGCCATCCTAGGTAGGCTGATAACGCACCCAAAGATGTGTATGATGCTTCCATGTTTAAAGATGTTGCATTGGCCAGCCCATTTTTAGTATTTCGAAGGTTTGAAACTCAAAAAGCGGAGGGGAGGAAGGGGAAAGAGTGCTAAAAATAAACTCTTGATTAGGTGTGGGCAAAGTGAAGATTCAAGGAAATCTCGGGGCTGCAGCCCCAGCACGAGGCAACAATAGACTGGAAACACAAAGAAGCATCAGTGCAGTTCGCTTGTAAAAAGAGGAAAACGCTCAATAGCACAACAGTGAGTTCACCTATTATATAATTGGAGGTTGTGTGTACATGTGCAGACAAGAAGACAGAATAAAAAGCCTCCTCTAGGAAATCCAAAACTTGGCAGGTTTGGCCAGGTAGAGTATGAGGCGGGTAGTGTCTAACAACAAAAAGAAACAGTCTGTAACTAAGGTTTGAATCAAGCTACAGCTCCCCTTGCTAAACAGCAGCCAATTTTACTGCTGCAAAACCCATAAAAACAAAGGGAGAAGAAGTCTGGCACAAGAAATAAGGCACAGGGAGAGCAAGGCAGAAACAGAGGCGCAACATTAAATATACGATGGCTGAGTTATGCATCTGATTTCATACAAGGATAACTTGGAGAGTTATGCAAAAAGCGAGAGAATTTCATTCATACCGAGTTTCCACATGGTCTGAAGTGCCTTTCCTGGGGGGACAGACAAAACCCAACCTGCCTGAAAGGAGGGATGGGGGGCAGTGCCTGCTGCCTCCACCACCTTTATGCTTTGCTCTGATGTCTGAGAGGGCTTCCTGGAGTCCTTCTCATTCCCTCCCCAGAGTGGCCACCACACTCCAGGGAGTTAGTGGGATCTGTTGGCTTTATGCGTTCTGTTAACAGGGCAAACAACCTTTAATTTCAGTTTGTTTACTTGGATTTTTCTGACTCTTAAAGCCTGACTATGTCCAAGACACCAGCCAGGTTATGAGAATGTTTCACACAGCAATGAATGGTAAATCTGACACTATTATGGTAGAAGGATGAAATATTTCAATCAAGGTATGCCATACTTGCTATTTTACAGAAGAGATGGCTTTAGAAAGGTATTATTGACCAATTTAGTAGAAAGAATCTCTATGAGCTCTTCTCTTAACATCACCTGTCAGGTCACCTCTACTTCAAAAGTGACACCACTCTTCAGGCATCTCTACTAACCCATATTAAAAAAAAAATAAAGCAGAAACATTTTCCTTAATATGAGTTAGGTGGTTAACGTATTAGTAATCTTTTCCTTGTTGTCCTTTACTCCTACTGCTGCATCTCCCAAAGCTCCCCAGGGTCTAAGGGAGGACCCTCCATTGCTTGGTTTTGCTACTTGTGAGTAGGCGTGAGCTAATGAAAAGCAGCAAGAGTAACTGAGGCAATAAAAACAAAGGGTATGGAAGAGAGGGAGGCAGAGCAGTCCCTCACAATGACTGTGGGATGCCCATTTCAGTGATGTGCATCTGTGATGCCAGAAAGTAAGCTGAATTGGGCTATTCCATGGTTTCCAAGGTGGTGCTTTGGGCAAGCACTAGATCTGTTGAGGTAGCAGTCTTACCATCACTGAAATGCAGCTATTTTCATGATAAAAACCAAACCTGTTGTAACACGCAAACAGGAACATTGCATAATGGCTGAAAAAAGGAGCAACAAGTACCTACACCACAAAAACAGCTATGGAGGGGAGGTGCCATCTCCTTGTGGCAGCATCAGGCATTTACAAGACCGAATGTATAACTCAGCCTGTAACCATGAGGATGCCTTCCCCAAAAACCTGTTGTGTTCAGTAAGCTGACATGAAATAAGCCAGTTTGTGGAACAACAGCACAGATCTCTGCATGGGCTCAGTGAGCGTGCCTGCTTTGGGCAGTAGCTATAAACTCTTCTTGCCTCTGAGGAATTGTGTTACCAAAAGCAGTTGCAACTTTCTGTAGCTTAAATCAAGAGAAAGTGTGGTTCTTAGATACATACACAAAACCCTGGTAGGACGTGGACATCACCTGAAGTGCCCATTGTAGAAATTTGACAGTTACAACTGAATTTCCAGGAGATATCTGATTTATTGCTGCTTGCTCGCTTCTAACACAATTTGCCATGATCCACACTGAATTGTAGAAAGGTTAGAGTTGGAAGGGACCTTAAAGATCATTGAGTTCCGACCCGCCTGCCCTGGGCAGGGTCATCTCCCACTAGAACTTCACATATATGCATGTTGGCCATAACAAGACCACAACCAAACCCATCAACTAACTTGTTTTCCTTTTCCACATCCATCCATCCATATCTCTGTGTCCAAATGTTTTGCCTGTCTAGACTGGAGGCTTTTTTGGAGCACTTCTTAGCTGTTTATTGCCTAGCATATGAAAACCACACTAAAATTCACTGATGGAAACAAAACCGCCTCGGTGGTGTTATTCTTTATTTGATGCATTTAATAGTGTTCTCTCATCTGCAGGAGTTCCCAAGTCACCCGTAACTATAGCTGTGTTCTTGTGATTTCGACCCTGATCCTGCAATCGGGGTGATGGGGAACTGGTCAGCCACAGTGCTCTACCCCATCACCCTCGCTGCACACACAGGCTGTATTTTGAGATGTTAGAAGATCCCTTTAGTGTTCCTTTTGATCTCGTAGAGTATCAACCCTCAGATTATTAATGTATAGAGACAAATGTATCTCTCATTGTTAATAATATCAAGATTAAAAGGTACTTGAAAGCTAATAACTTCTTTCCATTTTAAAACATATAATACAGCAAATAACTTACAAATGATGATGTATGTGCTCATAATTGACTCATTAGGTATTTGCCCAAACAAAAGACACAGGTTCATTAACAACAAGCTTTAAATATTCAACGTTTTGTGGAATGTGGGCTGCATTTTAGTACATAAATAATTTCAAACCTTTCCTCTCTTCCCTCTGTCTGAGACTCAGATTTTTGATGTGCCTGCTGACTTATTAACTGAGTGGTTGGGTTTTGGGGTTTTCATTGTTTGTTTTTTAATCAAACTAGATGATGCAGATACAGAAAAGCACTCTGAACAAATTCCAGAACAGCTGTTCCTACCCAGGTTTCTTTTCTTTTAATTCCCCAACTGCATGGAAAATCCAGGGCATTATTTTGGGTCTTTCAATTTCACAGAAGGCTTTGTAGCCACCAGTGTTGAGGCAGACCCTCAGGAGTATACAGGTAAGATTGCAAAGAAAAAAAAAAGGAAAAAAAAAAAGGAAGCACTATTTTTGAAAGATAGATTCAAACCAACACAACAAGCAAGCTCAGACCAAATCCTAAGCAGACTTTTTCTGCAAACTCTTTGTACCACCAGTTTGAAACCAGTCACCTCTGAAGTTTGGCCATGTTTAAAACCATAGACCCAAAGATGGTAGTTTAGACCTATTCTGTAATGTTTACCATTTCAGGCCAGCTCCTACAGACATGTAAATACTTTACTTGTGTGAGCAGTCCCACTGGGTACTATTTGCATGCATAAAGCTAAGCACACGTAGGATTGTTTGCAGAATAAGAATATGATTGACAAAGTGCTTATGACCCTAAAAACACGTGAGCGTACCAAAGGGCATTAACAGAGACCAGACCCGCAGCTAGGAAACTAACTTGTTTAGCTTTTATAAATATGACTAGTCATATATTCTCATTTTTAATTGCCTAAATACCTTTGTAAATCTGTCCATTAGTATCTGAAGTTTAAGCTTTGGGGGCATATTCTCAAGAACAACTTCTTTTAGATCTCTCAGCAAAGATACTACTGTTTTCAGGAGAGTTATTAAAGTCCTGGCAGGTGCAGAATACAAATCTATACCAGTGAGGGGTGGAAGTCTGTTCATTCCTATTCATGAACTGTGTATTATTTATACAATGTTTGTGGGCTCAGCAATGCAGAGGATATTTTTTAAATAAATGTTTATGTTCAAATAACTTTGCTAGTCTTATCTAATCTACCTTCTTCATCTTAAGCACTGTAGGTGATTTTAAAAGTTTGCAAAACATTCCCTCATCTGCGTTTACATATTGAGTTTGGCAAAAACCAGTCATTCGAATAGTAATTCTGACACACACAAAAATTATCATGAAACCATCAAGTACCTTAAATTTTCTGCAGAACAGTGTTTGCAATTTATCAGTAGGAGGATTTTCCCCTCCCTCTGCTCCTACTCAGCCCCTGACTCATTCACCTCTGATCTGTCTTCAACAGGCTTGTCCACTCCAGAACTGCAGAGGACAGGTAGATGTTAGGCTTCTTGTTTTCTTGATGGAAAGATGGGCAGCATAGACTAAGACCCTGTATTCAGAAATGTTTACTCACTTAAGGTCCCGGAGACTGCTGAGGGGTAAAGTGCTAAATACCTATGAAATTCTAAGCCTGCTCAACCTCCTCATGACCATGGCATTCTGAGGTTTGATTTCCCAGCCGCACCCTCACTACTGGAGCATCCTTTCTCTCCTGAATCAAGCTAAGAGCCACTTTCCTAGGCAGAAAATCCATTTCTAATCTTTGCTAGTTAACGTTGTCCCTGTAGCAGTGAAGGCTTCTGTCCCTTCCAGTAAACTGCGTTGTAAACTTTAGCAACGTAACGTAGGATGTTTTCATTAAGTTGTATCCAAGTTCAATTTTTCACTTAATCTGGTTACGTTCTTGGCCTCGCTAATCCCTGCTGGTTGCAATGAGCTCTGCAGATCTGCGGCACGTTGGCCATGCGCGTACACACAGCATTTTGGCAAAACGGACTGGCAGAGCTTTCTGCCCGTGAATGTGAAATGTGCTGCCAACGCTGAGCGTTTACCCATGGAGCTTACAATAGCCCCTCCCAGGGAAAAATGGGTACTCTGGTGAAATAGTGATATCATATCTGGTGAAATAGTTGTATCATTGCCATGATATAACTGCACGAACGCTGTCGCTGAGAGCCCTGCAGATCACATCATGCTTCCAGGTGACACTATGGCACGGGTTGGTTTGCAATGTTGGCATGGCCACCATATGGAAGTGACACCAAGCAGTGTGACAGCCACCAGGATACCAGGAGAAAAACCTGCATAAACAGCTGGGCACTGTTTGTCTTGATTTCTTTAAGTGTAGTGTCTACAATTTTTTTCATTCATTGGTGTTTAAAGAGAATGACCCAGGTACAGACTCAGGTGTAGGCTAGGAAGAAGAACAGGTGAAGGGGGAAGAGCTTGATCTTGTTTTGTAAGGAAGGTTACACATATTTGGGTGTCAATTCATATGAGAAGTTTCACTTGACATTATCTGATGTGGTCAAAATACTCAACCCTACCAGTTGGGGTTTATAATAGAAATGCCCACTCAACCTTAACTCCAGCAGCCACAATTGTAGCAATATAATACACCCTTGCTGGACCTACTCAAGCTGCATTTTGATGATTTGGCTTACTCTTAACGTGCAATCTTTAGCAACTGCCAAGCACCAGGGCTCTCCTGATCGTTAAAATGTTTTGTCTGAGCGTGGCTCAGACTTGCTCATCTCATGAATGCTGTCTTGAGGGCTACTTGAAGGAAAAAAAAAAAAAAGGCCCTTTTTATTTAAAGTAACAATACACAGGAAAATGAATATATAGCTTATGAATAGCTACAGTGATTGTAGTGTTCTTTTTACTTACTGATTGCACACAAGAAAATTACCCTCCTTGCAGGAAGCCTTCGCAGAGAGCCTTTCAGACCCTCCAAACCTTGCACCCGCGTTTCCCAGCTACCGAGAAGAAAGTTTGATGACTTGATGCTCATTGTGTGTTGGAAGGGGGATGTGGAAGGAGTGAAACAGGCCTCTATGGCCTTTGGAAGCTGGCCAGGGATGAGGCCATTGGATCTATATTTAGGAGGGGTTTCACTTAATAGGGCTTGCAGCTGTGCATAGGTTGGGGTGTGAATTCCATCTCTCTGGGCATAAAAACCAAATCTTTATTAAAGACGCAGTGACTTTGAGTCGTTCTGAAGTACCCTATCATTTTCACTACCTTGTTCATCTGTTAAGGCATTTATATGACACATATAGGAAATAAAAGCCATCAATAAATCCTGTGTATTGAGTATACTGATACAACGGCCAATACCGTTAATAACCTGAAACAACGTGAACAGAAACAATACTTAGTACCAATATATTTTTTCACAAATAAATGTTCAAAAGCATCAATCCCCTAACCACTAGTGTCAGAGCTGGAAATATTATTACCTCCATTTTATACGTAGGAAAACTTGGAGCACAGAAAGGCTTTGTGATTACCCAGTCATACACAGCCATACCATATCCTTATGTTCAGATCACTACATATAAAGTGTAATGGCAGGGCAATATCTGTTTCTGCGTATTTGCGCGTAGCTTAATTCAACAGGACCCTGACCACAACCTGATGTTCTCCAAATCTTCCTCTAGCAGCCCAGGCAGGAACCCTTTAACACCATGAAGTGAAATTCACCCATCCTGCTCCAGGAAAAACCCTGAGTAAAAACAGGCAGTTCCCTAATCTTACACCAAATGATAACTTGGGAGGAGAGGACTTGTCCAAGTGCAAAGTCTTTATTTTATGGATTTTCAGCTTAAAAAAAATGTATTTTTTTCCTTTTCTCCATGGGTTGTTTTTTACTCCATAGTTGTGCAAGTCCACAGTTAAATACAAGAACTTGTACTCCACCTTTAATTGATGTTTTGCTCTAAATCTTTACATACGGGCCCAGTCTTGCAAAACATTACTGCATAACAGTTCTCAGACATGACCTTTTCCTCTAAGCCACAAAAACACAACTCTGCATTGTGATGCTCGGCAATCTGTGTCCCGTTTCTTCAGCATCCTTTTTCTTGGCCTGGATGAACACGCTCTTACTTGCTTGCAATGCTGCCACAGATATCACTGCTCTAACACAAAACATAATAATTTCTCTCTTTGTGTCTTTCTGCTGATTGCCCCTTCTCTTCCAAACTAAGAGCAAGTTGCTTGTATTCACTAAAGCCCTATGCAGCTTTAGCTTCTCTTTCCCATTGTCTCTAGTTTGCCATTAAAATCTACTAAATGCTCTCGGTAAGACCATGACGCAGCCTCCTTTGCTCTAGTTAAATTTTTCCAACATGCATATTTCTGCTTTTCCCCAGTCTATCCCCACAGGGAGAGAAGCTCCTCATAAATACCTAAAGAGCAACCTCCTCCACTCGGTTATTTGTTATTCCTCTTCTCCAGCTCGGCAGTGACAACAGGTCCAAATGAAATCTTTCTTTCTCCTCCTGTGTTTGTGGTCTAATAATGGCTGTATGTTTGACCATGACTCATTGGATACCTATGTATTCTCCCTGGCAACGAGCAGAATTGCTCCGTTTCTGAGACCAGACTAGATTGGGTTTACCAAGGACAACATAAAAACAGACCAGACTATTCTTTTTAAAACATTTCACTGCTCTAACTAAAAACAAGAATTGTAAGCACTGTGGGACAAAGACCATCATTCTGTTTGGCATTTCATAACACCAAGCACAGGAGAGTCCTGGCCCCTGCCTAGGACTCCTAGCAATAGAAAGAAAATAAAATTAAAAAAAATCAACTGTATAAGAAATCTCTCCCTTTACATGTACAACTGGAGAAATAGCAACATGCCCCCAAATGTACTTATTAGGGAAGCACACAGTTATGCAAAGTCACAGACACACAATGATCGCCATTAAAAGCTTTTCAATTTGCCATGTGCAAAGACGGTTCTTTGTAGAAATGAAAGCGATGCAAAAATAAAGCTACAGTTATTCAAAACTCACCTCTCACAGTATCACCTAACTTAAGTCGTACAAATTACCTTGCTGTAACTGATTTATTTTTTTTTCCAGTTGGCTAAAATATCTATTGTAATATTTAACTGTGAAAAAAAGTGCAGAAATGAAGGGCTTTGAATTGTTTCAAATTAATGGCTATAAAGTACGACTTAAATGCTTTTATTCAAAACTAATTATTTGAGAGCAGGTATTCTTATACTTCTTTAACAGCAGGATGCAACATTTTTAGCATTATGAAAAAGAAGCTTTTGCCATGTAAACTCATGGGGTGAAATCTCATCCTTGATCTTCAAAGTGTGACAAAGAGCTATTGATTGGGAGCATATTGTCATTTAAATTACAATTAGGGATGGGTGAAAGGTGGTTATTCAACAATTCAAATCTTTTAAAAAAATGCTGTCAAGGGCAACTTAACCTTAACCTAAACACACACTTTTAAAAACTTCTGAGAGTTTCAAGTGTTTCAAACAGCAATATGATGTGTTTAAAGCAACAAATCTGTACATTTCTAGAGTATCAGAGTGCATTTTACTAATGCTGTAATTAAAAAAGCCCTTGTGGAATGCTTTCATTTCCAGTTACCATGAAGCACACATTTGCTCCAAAACTGAGGGAGGGAGGTGGAAGGGGAGGTCTTTGCAATTTTTAATCAAATTGTATCGCTCAGTTCATCTTGCTAGAAGAGCTAATAACGTGATTTAAAATCCAGATCCAATTTCTACTGTAATCAATGCAAGGCTCGTTCTCAGAGGAATTTGGTTTTGATCTCAAGAGCCAAGTGGAGAAAAGCACTAGCCTGGGTCTCAGGAAAGCTGGTGCAATTTGCAATTGCTGCTTACCAGCTGGCAACCTTCAACAAGTCACTACTTCTCCTGTCCTCCACCACCTCTCTCCACGGAGATCCCAGGATCTCAGACCAGAGCTTATATGGACCACTAGACCCTCTCAAGGTGTCTGCAGTTGAAGAAAACACCAGTTGCTACTGAAGCTGCCAGGGTCTATGCTAAAATGTGCAACTCGGTGAGATTTCACCCAGAGGCCAAGAAGAGCTCGTAACCCTCCTCTATAAACCAAGAGATCCGGGCTACAACCAGCCACTCAGCAACATTTTGGGCCCTCGTTGGGTTCTAGGTCCATGGTCTACCTTCCAAACACAAGCCACAGCCAGCACACCCGGCACCGTGTCATCTGGCAGCGTGTTGGCAGGGCTGTGCCAGCTTCTGATGGGCTTTTCTTCAATCTCATTAGTCAGTTTGAGTTCAAGCAGCTCTCCCCTTTCAGAGAGGATTACGCTGCCCTGCCAAGTTAGGAAGAGCATTCCTAGCCCTGCAGGACAAACAGCTTCCCAGACCTGTGTTTATTTTCTTGGATGGCATATGTAGCCCATTGTGTGATTAGGTAGCACAGCGGGGTTCGGAAAGTGGTATTTCCCAGGGTGCTCTGGGCTCTGGACGATCGCCAGCATGGGGATCAGGGAGGAATGTTTTCTTTCACTGGTGAATGCGCCAGAGTTCGAAAAAGATTTTGACTTTCCCCCTTAGCACTCAGGAGACGTGGGCTCCTTCTTGCCACATGTACAGCGGGAAGCTTCCCCTTGCCAATTAATTTATTAGACATTTGGGTCCTACTCCAAAATTGCAATAAAACCTGTGGATCCTGTCATCTTCAAGTAACCGCATCAGGTTCCCCATGGGCTTTTTCTTCCCTTCGTATGTCAGTGCTTTGGTGGAAAGGGCAGAACTCGGAAGTCTCCACCAGATTGTCTCCTTGGGCAGCACAGGATGTGTGGCACATGGGCAAGGACCACAGCTGAGGTCAAGCTTCCCGTATTTTGAACTTGCTGGCAAAGACCAGCTGCAAGAGGAGGAGGGATTATTTTGAACAAAAACCCCACTGATCTGTTTTGGGAGTGGTGATAATCGGAACATCCTATTTAACTTTTGACCACAGAGCAAGGGAGAAGAGCCAGCAAGGTTTTAGGAGCGAGAGCTTTTATATGTTTTTTTCTTCTGATCTGTTTTCACACCGCTAAGTAGAAAATTTTGGTTAAAATACAGTAATTATGACATTTGAAGCTTCTCAGTTGGCCCAAAGAATGGTGGGTACAGTCTACATTTCTGGGTTTTAAAACAAACGTGACAAGTAGCATCAGCAAGAGAAAAAGGCACTGTATAGATCTCGTTCTTAAGTTTAATAAGATCTCTTTCAAACCCTTCTAAACCAGAATCTCACTGCAATAGCCCTGCTGTATTGGGAATAGGGACTCATGGCAACAAGGCTTGCATGGCTCGCAGAGCGAACCCTGCTCAGCTGACTTTTGGTGACAGAGGAGCAGAGCACATATTCCTTGCTATTAAACTTTGTTGCTCCAAGTTGCATTTTTCTGCATGAGGAGATGAAATGGGAAGATTTGTCCTCCTTACTGATAGCGTGAACCTTATTCATGCTAAAGGGAATACTTGTCACTAGGACATTGGTTTTCTGTGCCTGATGCTCTCCTCTCCCATACTGCTGCTTATGGACAGGGAGCAGGATGCATTTCTGTAGAGAAAAGGCAGTCTCAGCTGGCTGGACTTGAGTTAGCAAAGATGAGAAGTAGCTTCATCTCATTCCCCAGCTGTGATGAGTGGGGGGCAAAAAAGGGTGGTGCACACAAGCGTTGCACCCATTTGTTAACACAAAGAAATCAAATAAATCTAGTTTTTGCAACTTTTTAAACATGTGAAGACCAGGAAAGAAAGCCTCAAGTAGCAACTAGGTATCTATCTCAAAACTTGCAAGTCACTGAAATACTGGAAAAGTACTGAAAGAATATAAGAATATTGTTTGTCACTGCAAATAGGCAATTTACATTATTATTGCTTTAAAGCTCCTAGAACGCATAGTATCTATCGTATAGGAAATTACTGATGCCTCTTATCAAGGTTAACTCCTATTTTGTTAACCCGGCACTTTGCAGGGTAACACGAACATTTCGAGGCAGAACAGGGTTGTTGGGTTGTGGTTTTTTTCTTCTTCTTTTTTTTTTTTTTTTTTT
>VZRU01004302.1:244828-272804 GCA_013398155.1 Pedionomus torquatus
ACCCACTGTTGGTTAATTCAAGATTTTTCACAACATGCATTATTCTCATGGGATAAGTAGCTGGCTAAGTGGCCACAAGGCTTCTGAATTATCACCTCCATACACAACACATTTTGTTTAAGTTATAACCACATAATTTAAACCGCTTACTTAAATTATAAAATATTCCCAACCCCAAACCCAATGCTTTTGCATTAAGTAACATTAATGCAGGACTGGCTTACGCATTCCAAGTTTTTGTGGTTTCCCAATTAGTCCTCTAGTAACAGTATCACATTATCATAATTTTAAGGTGTTACAAATATGATATCCAAATTAGAGATCAAATTCCCTATATTATATGTTTCTTCCTTGAGGGCTTACCAACCAAACACAGACTCAGCAAAGACGGAGATGTATTAAAAATGCTTGTTCTTCATATTCAGTCCCCAGTTTCATAGCAGTAAAGAGTGACTCTAAGAAAGGCAGGTTTTGAATAGCCCTTAGACGAACACTTCACAAGGATATTCCTAAAAAGCTGGGGAACCTCTAGAAGAAATCTTTAATTACCAGAAGTTCTCAAGTGGTAAATTTTCAATAATTTCACTAACATCAGCTTATACAACTGAGAATTGCTCAAATTCATTACCGGCTTACATACGATACCAATTTCACGTGCAAACTAACCCCCAGTGCAATGCCTAAGTCAATGGAAACCGTAGAGTTTCATTTACTTTCACACTGGAAACGAGATGCTGCGACACAGAGCCATACAAGTAAGCCTTCTTCACTTCAAGATTGGAGAGTATTATTGAAACTTTCATCAAACGAAATAACGATTTCCATCTGTAACCTCATTCGTACAGTGCCTCTCCCAGTTCCTGGTAACTTGCTTTCAAGGCACAGAACACTGTAAATGTTTGGATTTTTTGGCTGCCCAGACTTTAAAAGGAAGAGAAAAGAGCTTGAATTACTACGTCAGCCCAAAATAAGAGAGGTTAGAGTTCTCAAAAGATACATAACAAATCACTGAAATTAAATAGCATACAGCTGTATGCTAGAAAAAATATACGTATATTTGTTGGGTAAAAACTCTAACACCAAAATCAAGCCATGCTCACAGGAGGAATAAGCCCCAAAGGCCTCCGGTCATACTCCATCATGTATGTACTGCACAGGTGAAAAAGGAAAATGATAGGATCCTTTCTCCAGAACCCATTTCTACAAGAAACCATCACCCATTTCTACAGCAAGATTTCTTATGCACCGAGTTATTCAGCTCATAATTACAAGGTAAGGTGGTTTCACTGCATCCAAACACCAAACATCTTCACCTGTGTATTCCTTCCTTGCAGCAAAAATTTTATGTAATGAGTACCAGCCACATCTGACAATCTTTAGTCAAACTTGGCATTGGTTTAAAGATTGATTAGGTATGTAGGACATCAAAGATTAAACCTCAGGGAATGAAAACGAACAATAGCATTATTTTCTTCCAGTGAGTTTAAGAACAGGTTGCATTTAGAGAATATGTATGACTTGTATATAGCCCTGTATTTTGCTTACACCTCAAAATATCCTGGAAATATGAATGAACCAATATTAAAGATTATCAGAAAAGTCGTATGCTTTAATAAAAGCACAGGAAACCATATAATCTAGATTTTTTCATAAGGGCATCCAAACAGAAAGCTTTGCGTTCATTGCCAAATTATAAAATGATAATCTATACCAAAGTCAAGATGAAAAAATTTTCAGTCTAAATTTTCAGTCCTTAGGCAAAATTTCAAGTCTAAAATATTCCATTAAATTCAGTTCCAGAAATGTAATTATGCTCTTAAGTTTTTCCTCAAATACTTGTATAATTTACAAACAACCAAATGTTTCCATGTTTCAGTAATTTCAGACTACCTGAAGAAAGAAAAATCAATACAGAATTTAAAAATGAAAATTTAAAGGAAATTAGTTTTCCTGGAGCATTAAAAATAATGGCCTCAGTCTGCCACAAATAAAATGGCAAGGTTTATGGGGGAAAAATAACTTTGCAGAGGTGGCGGCATCTGAGAAAAGCACCATAGCTTTCCAGAGCTATCTGAGTTTACAAGTTGTCAAAATACAGTTCCTGTTAGAAAATGATCTTTTTGATGGTTTTCCTGCCAAGTTCCCATAGGTTGAACTGGTCATTTCAAGAAAGCCGCTATAGACTGTGCCCCCACAGAGTCTCAAACATGGTTTTTTAATTCAGTAGCCATACAGACAAAAAAGAAATAGAGTGTGAAAAGCTTGCTTTTTGTTAGACCTCTTGCTCTTTTTCCTTTTATTGTGTATTAATATTATCGTTAAATATCAATCAGTCAGGTTAACCTGAGTGATTGATTACATTGTGGAAGGTTAACCTGTATTTGAAACATCAGTCAACAAATTGCACGGCTGGCACCATGAAAGTGTTACAGTTCATGCATTGCAAAGCCCCCTCCTCTCTTTGCTCTTAGGTCATGCCTTTCTACAAACCCCAAGCCCCACCAAGGCTGCCAGATCTGTGTCATGAGACCTTTCACCTCCTCGATAGAAACAGCATTTGGGCGAGAAGCGGGATCAGCAGCCCCAGGCTCCACCAGCAGAAGCCCAGCACAGACGTGGACCATGAAGCCCATCACTGCTACTGGTTAAATATAATCCTGACCAAATATATTCACCCTCCTTCCTATCTGTACCAGGACTGAAGATGACTCCTGTGGGAAACTCGGCAGCTGAAGGACCAGGTGCTCACTGCTTGGATAATTATTTCGTAGCTGTCACAACTGGCTGTTAACACTTTTCTCTCCTGGCCTTCCAGCCCTCTGTACAGTTGACTGCACTGTTTTATTCTCTTAGATGTAATTTTTTATTTTATTTTTTTATCTGATTCCTGGTGTACGGTTCTCCATGGTGGGAAATACCAGTTCTTGGAAGGCTGTATATACAATGCTCTTTTAAGATTCAGAAAGCCTTCCCTGATGGCAGCATGATATTTGAAGATTGTATGAAAATACATATAAGATGAAAACCAGCGGGCATTTTTTTTTTTTTTTTTTACATTCAGTTTACCTCAAGATCAGGGAAATTTTGCAAAAGATTCTCTTCTCTACTGGAGAATCTTTTCATCAGCTCACATGCCCAAACAGGAGACCTAAAAAATTTGGCCCCTTAACTTTCAACTCCGTTCCCTATGCAGTCAGTAGCACTGTTACATCCAAGGGAATCAGGTATGTATTTAATATTATACTCAAGGTCAATTTTTTTTTTTCAGGTAGCAGATTAAAGTGACATGACAGTTATTAGCCAGCTCTCAGAGTGAGTTATGGAAGTGAAAAAAGGGAAAAGAATCAGATATGAAAATAATATTTAGAAAACTAATGATTCTGAACAAAATTAATACCAGCCAACCCATAAAATACAGAATATTTGCTTTGCTCTTTTTCCAGTATTTTCCACGCAGACTTGCATGAATAAGTCAAACTGACAGCCACAACTTGTAAGCAGAAAGGAGGTCGTCAACTTTTGATAGATCCTCTTCTAATCAACAGGTTTGGGGGACTTTTTTTGGACACAAAGAAATATTGGCTCAATTTGCTTTTCAATATAACTCAAGCTTCCTTCAGTGCAGCAGCATAAAAAGGTTTAGCAAATTCAACACTCAGGCAGTGATGGTTTCTGCAATGCCCCAACATAATGTCATTAAGTGCTCAACAATGACTTTAAATAAGTAGCTTTTGGAAGTTATATGTCTTTGAAGTTTCATTAATTAGTCATATCATCGGGAATGTATGGCTAAAGTAAATTACAGTGTTTAAAATATCTACTCTTTCAATGTGAAAAATGAAAGGATCCAGCTACCTTGTCTTTATACTAATGAAGATATTATTAATTGGTTTAGCAAAAACATAGATCTAACCATAATGTGCAACAGTTATTAAAGATAATTAACTACAGATCATTGGTTTGAAACATCTAGTCCAAAATGATTTCTGAAGGGCACATTATTCTATGAGATAAAATAATTAAATTTCTAACAGCTGCATAAGACAACTGTGGCATATCTAGTGTTTTAATTTCTTTTGTTCTATCCTCATGGTACTCCTCTGTTTTAGATTTTGAAAATGCTACTAGTGTTTCACCGTGAGCAGTCTGTACAGCCTGTTAGACTGAAATATTTCATGTCTGAGGAAAACTGATGATTGAAAGAAAAGGATTAAAAATGACAGCGCAGCTAATAATACACACACGCACATGTGCACGTGCACACACACATAAAATCAGCTACTCCTCTTCGAAGGAGGAAAGGAGACGATAGGAATCAAATGAAGCAGAGGGTTAAATATGTTTCCATTCTAACATTAGCTACACAAGCCCTGCTCAAACTAAACCAGCACATTTGCAAATTAAAGAAAACCTCGAAGATGAAGCAATGCCAAATACTTGTAGATTAATTAATAATGGAATCGTACACAGCCACATAAAATCAAGCACGTACAGTTAAAAAAAAAAAAAAAGGAAAAAGAAAAAAAAAGAAAAAAGAAAAAAGCAACAGAGGAGCTGGAACAGAAGTCTGTTTATTAAAACCCATATGTTCCAGGTCCAGGATTTCTGAACTTGTGTCTGCTCCAGTAGCCTTCCCAAAAATGTTAGTGGTCAGTATTTATTACACATGCCAGTATTGGGCTCATCATCAATTTCTTGATCTCGTTTTTTGATAACAGTAACCTACAAATGCTTTCAATTGCCTGGATTTGCATTAATTAGAGTGCTGTTTGCTTACAGCATTAGATTTCTCCCCATGTTTTGTAAGAAAATTCACGTCCCAAAATATTCCTCATTTGCAGCAAATTTAGCTGCTTCAGCAGAGAGTGAGATTTAGACAGGAAAGGCAGGGAGGCAGGAAATAACATAGTTCAGTCAAGATTAGGTGTGTTGCTAGCTAATGTTGATTTAGCAAAAGAAAGACTGAAAAAAAGGCGTAGCCCAGTGCTCCAGAACTCATATGCTATAAACAATAACAGTATGGCTTTGTATTTCATTTGGTTTCATATTCCATATTTTACTTTGATAATAAGAATGTTATTTATTACGATCAAATGTTTCCTCTGCAGCTTGAGAGTGGAAAAAAAGTTATACGAGCACCTCTCAGGCCCTAAAAATATGTTTATTTTAAAGCCTCTAAAACAGTGGCCAAACTTTTACCTCAGCTCCTACACATTACTCTCATCGGGGAGAGGATCTGCAACACATCTGCAGATAAGATTTGGGGTAAAACTGGCTTCGAAAGGTTACTAGTGGTGTATAAGGAAAATCAGACCACTACATTTTGAAGTGGGGATATTTAGAGGGTCATTTTGGGTGCTCCTTTCCATCAGGAACAACCCTGTGAGGATTTATACTTGTCCTTAAGGACAACTGAACCACGTGTGTTACTCTTGGCAATTTTTAGGTCTTCTATAAGGGGCTGTCCACACCATGGAAATAAGAAATGACTGAATAGTTTGTGGGGCCAGTTCCCTCCCACCTTCCACCTCTTGTCAGAGTTGGGACTACACAAATACTGAAAAAATGCTCCCAAATAAGGGCGGCAGCATTTCCTACTCATTTGTGCTGGTGTAAGGGAAAGCACAGAAAAACAGGGGAGAAAGTCCCTCCCTCCATGATTGTGGACCAGGCTCCGTGATGGTAAGATGCTGAGATGCAGGTGCCCAGAAAGCCCAAGAGTGGGATTTGCATAGAGACCTGCCTGCGCTGCCCATCTCCTGCGTCCATCCTAGAAATACACTTCCCCTGAATATCTTGTGGTGGTGTTTTTTTAATTAAAGATACCCAGACAAACACATTTTCCAGTGATCTTAGTTAAAAAGCCTACGGAGAATTTTAGAAGAAAATGTGACTGCAAAAAGGAAGACTTTACTTGGCAGGGTCGCCTCTTGCGGCGCTGCGGTGGGAGGCATGCTTCTGCAATCTTAGCTGACCTATTTGTTGATGTATTTCAGGTAGCCAGATGTCCCAGTACTTTAGGAATTCAGAAGAAAACGATATTCCACTATTTGTCCTGGTTTCGGCGCAATCAGCCAGCTGGCTCTCTGCAGCTCCCTTCCAGTCCTCCCTCCCCCACCAAAAGCCTGTGGGTCACTCGCTGACCCACAGCACATCCCTCCCTACCTTCCGAGATGAACCTGGGGTCCAGCTACATCTGTGCTGGGGCCTCTCGTTGTGTGCCTGGCACACAACAAACGCCAGGCTCTCCAAATGTCAGAGCATGCCAGCTGATGCACATGGAGATTTAGAGCATCACAGATTTCACTGCACAAACAAACGCTCAAGAACTTGACAGGGGAGTTACCGTCTCTGCAAGGGAAGGAAACCTTGCCAAGGGTGATTTCGCTACAGGTTGGGAGAGAGCTGAGGAGAGGAGTAATGAGGAAGGCTGACCAGGCACCGTGTGTGTGTGTGGAAAATAGAAACACAAGCAAGCAGCCTGCAATCGGGTAGATCTCCTGTCTCCCCCTCCACAGGCTCCAGCTCTCTGGCTTTCCTGGTCCCAGAGGCATAAGTGCTCCAGTCCTAATTTCAGCTGCCAAAACGTCCTTCTCCTGATGCGAGTTCACTCAGCTAATGATGCACTGTGCCTTGCAAGTACAGACATCTCATCTGCACCTAAGCGTGACGGCAAAACTCAGTCAAAGGATCTTTCTTGAAAATTATTTCCTCCATCAGGGAAACCATTTGCTCAGTCTAAACGATTCACATCCCAAAAAAGAGCCACCAGCCCAACACATCCCCATAAAATTTATGCTGCTGCTCTCTGCTCACTCCCATAGCCTCCGGCCTTTCCATCACTGTCCTTCAGACCACCATCTGTATGGACCCCTCTCATCTTGCCCATAGCTTGGCTGTTGGGACCTGCAGTCCCAGGGAAACAGCTTTACCCCAGAACCTTTGCTTTTCGGGCCATTGTATCTCAAGGCCCAGGGTGGTGGGCAAAGTAGGGAGCACAGCCCTGTCTTTCTTGGAGGTTAATGGTCTCCCAGCACCCACTCTTGTGAGAAGAGCACAGGGTTTGGCACAGCTGTGAGTTTCCCTTTATAAAACAAAGCTCCATCCTGCTCCAAGGTACCATGGCAGGAGACCAGAGGGAAGCAGCAACGAGAACGGGAGGATGCTTGGTGAAACGGTCTGGGCTTCAAGCAGGGTTTAGCCCATTCTCCACTGCTTCCTCTGCCAGGGGATTAAATTAAGGAAAATATGGTCTGGCGAGAGTGAAGCCCCATTTTCTGCAAAGGAAAGGAACAGCTGCTGAATACTTGGGACAGCAAATGTCAACGGGGCTCCATTAGCGTTCATTCAGCTAAAGGGCTGGATTTCCCTTCCCCCAAGTTGTAGAACTCTAATTTCACTGACTACAGTGATTCCACCAGTCTAATTAGGCCCCCAGATAATAGTCAAAGTACTTATTATGTTATCTTTTCACTGATTTTATATTATACACATTTGTCTGTTAAATATAATGATTCGATTTTCCCAGATTTACAAACTTCGGTTGGCAATCCACTTAAAAATCACAAGCTACCTGCCGCTGGTCTGGTATGTTCTCTATTTACGGCAAGCCCAAATGTTTGCTTTATGCTGTCAACGAAGAGAAACTGTTTGGAGGAAAAAAAAAATAATAAAAATAATTGAACATCAGCCACTGAACCAGCAGGAACGCAAAATATTTCCATGAAAGGGAATCCAACAGGACTAGCGATCTGTAGGGTAACTATTCTCAGTGTGAGGAGGAAAAGTGAGCCAAGTGCAGAAGCCAGGCTTGTTTCCTCTCTCCCCATAGCGTGTCCTATCCCAGTACTTTCTAAAAGCAGGGTACACAAAGTTCCGAGGCAGGGCCATACTATTCCACCCCCTACCAGGAAGCTATTTATTTTAACAGCCTCAGAATCTTTTCATTGTGTTCTTGGTCTAAACAGTTGGCCGTGCACGCGAGAGAGGTACAGCTGCTCTTTTACTGGGAACTGTGGGAGCGAGAGAGGAGGTGTCAGGAAGGAGCGATGTGCCCAGGTGCTCTGCCCTCCTCCCCTCCTCAACCAGATATAAACAAAGTTACTAAAACAAAGGAACACAACATCAGGTTCCTAGGTTGAAAATAGCCCTCTGCTCATTCAGGAAAAATTCCCTTTCTAGTTGGCGGCTCATTGATGGATGGCACCACTGCTGCTGCGGGGGCTCTCCTTCCCCACGGCGGCTGAGCATCTCCCTCCGATCCGGAGCCCCGTGACCCCCCCGCATTTGGTTCCTAAACCCTCTTTCCAAGGAGGTTCCTGACATAACTGGTTTCTGCTGGGGGATTATCCNGGAATTTTCAGGTGCAGGAAATTTGGAAACCGGTTACCAATGGGAAAAAAAAAAAAAATAGACAAAAAGTAGCAGCAGTCATCTCCTGGGGGAAATCAACCCTTTCCCTCTTACTGGCCACAAGTGCTGCCTTGCTTGCCGAGCTGTAGGTATCATTACACTTTCTTGATCAAAGCAAGGATAGCACTGCCCCATTTGCCCAAAATCTAAATTCAGATTGTGAATTTTACCCCAGTTAGGACTGAAGAAAAAAAAAAAAAAATCCATTGGCTTGCTGATATTACAAAGATGCTACTCTTCCCCTCGTGCTTAAAAGGGGTTAGGATGAGAAGACTTTTTTCCCCATATCTGCCTTTCCTTGGCTTATTATTGGGTACTATTTTAACAAATGTACACAGTGGCACGCCTGTTTCTAAAACTACATGTTACTACACTTCTTATTGGATACTAGTGGGTTTAGTTCCCAGAACTAAGAGGTGCTTAAAGAGCTCAGTTGTAAGGGATGGCTGTTTCCCATAGCATCACCCACTAGTCAATGGGTGCCCAAGCCCATCCCTGTCCCTTCTGGGCATCACCTCCACCAATAAAGAGCAAGTTCACCAACAAAGATTCATCCAAGGAGTCCCCCACTAGTCACAGGAGAGGAGAAAGATATTTTTGCATATGTGCTGCGTGTTCTCAGGTTGTCATAAAAGATGTTTCTTAAAAGCCTGAGAGATACTATTTATTTTAAATTGAAAGCAAAACAAAGCAAACATTACTTAACCATGTCTATTTTCCCAGTATCCCCCTAGACTCACCGAGGGACCCTGGAACTACCGCAGGCATTTTGTCTTTCCCTCTTCTAAATAGCAAGTTAAAAATTAACTGCTTCATCTTCACATTGCTCACTCCTTAAGTAGTTTAAACTTACTTTTAACTGTTACATGCCAACAAAACAGGTTGCTTAATTGATTTGACCTTTCACAGTATTTTTTAATTTTCAATCTTAGTTTCATTGTTCCATCTGGCACTTTAAAACGGCATCTGGTTAACTGTACTTAACCAGCTGATCACTGTACAGTTATTTTTAAATGTAATGTATGCTTAAACAGATGTTATTTTTATAGATGTAGATCTAAACTGCACTTGTATACGTGCTATGTCTGCATAAGCTCTTTCTGCAATTCAAATGTTGACACCAAAAATTACAAGCCAGAATGCTTATGAACTTCACTATTATGTTACTGCACTTTTTTGCAGCTTGTTAGGTAAACATCAATTCAGTTCTTTTTTCTCTGTTCATTGCACATAAATAAAACATTAGCGTTTAGTTTATAAAGTGATGAACATTTTGCTGTGTTGGATTTAGCTTTATAAATACAACTGCTGTCAGCAAGAAAAAAAGGATTTATTGAATAAATAATAAGAAAGCTAGAGGAAAATGAACGTATATATATTATGCAAAACACGGTGTCTGTCCATAGGTCACGTAAGGGTCTTCCGACACATAGACATCCCATGTGAGGATATTTAATAACAGTGCATTTTTGCAAGATATAGTTAGTCTCCTGAAGCAAGAGCAGACTGGTAAAATGCAGGACAACATTGATAGCTGTAATTGTTAGCAGTAACTGGGGGCTCCATTTTTAACATTGTACAGTGGAAAGCTCAGGTTCAAAGGTCCTCTGAAGTTGAGAGTTTCACAAAAGCGATAAAAACGGAGAGTAAGATGTGATGAGTCTAATGGAACTAGCATTGGAAATCTGTAATATATACGTTTCTATAATAATTACCGAATTTTACTGAATGTTGCCTGATTTCAGAGTCTCAAGTAAATTCACCTTTATTCAGGAAGATTAAGACCTCAGTCTTCCAAACACCCTACTGCAATGAGTGCTAATTACCAAGGTTTAGACAAAATAGCCAGTAACCCTGAACATGTATTTTTTTTGCCCCCATTCATTTCATGTTTCTAGTTTGCTTAGTAAACGACAGGCTTTGAATCCACATATTCATTAGACAGGTCTGGGAAACACAAAATATAATCTACAAGCACCTAATCTTGAAAGCCCAGCTCGATTTTGAGAACAGCAAATAGAAAAAGTTTTCCAGTCAGGATGTGTTGTTGTTTTGGGTTTTTTTTGTTTGGGTTTTTTTTGTTTTTTTTTTTTTTTCCCAGGGAAATAATGAGTTCTACAATATGCAATATATTTTCTCCAAAAGAATTTAAAATGCAATATTAAAAAGAATTTGTGCAATATGCAAGGGCGTATGTTACTTTGCACAAAGGAAGTGGTCATGGTGCTGAATATTTCACAGAGAACTTTAAAGTATCATTCTCAAGGTTAAAAATTGCTGTTATACATAATACCTCAGTAATTGATAGACATTTTCTCTCTCCAGAGCCCATTTTCTGTGAAAAACACCACATAACATCTGTTCATAAACAGTCCTTCTGTGAGAACACTGACACAGGTCTTGAGCTTCTACTGGCTCAATTCCCCTGCCATACACAGATGGCACGAGGTATTTATACAGCTGAATTCTTTGTAATACAAGCTCAACTATATCTTCAGGTAAGACTATGGGCAAACATGTGCTTATACCATTCCGCTGACTTTACCTCCAGTCATTTAAACAGCTCCCCCTGACACAAATTGTATCCTACCGGTACGCAAGTGTTTTGTCTCAGAATCACCTTCAGCAATCAGCACAAAGCTCTGCAGAGATAAGGACATTTTGGGGCACACACACACACACAAAACAACAAAAAACCCATCAAGTTTCATGTTAATGAGCTAAAAGTCACATCAAGATTCAAGACTCAAGGCTATTCTCCACGATTTTGAGGTATGTGTGTTCCTTTTACGGAAGAGATTTGTTTTGATGGTGTAGTATCTTGGTCTTTTGCATGCGAAATGTAAAATAAAGAGACAAAACTCTGGCATTCTACTTTCAACATACAGAGCATGCAGGTTAGCCACGGATTTCTGTGTGCTTAGTTGGTTATTCCCTCTAAGCAACTCTGAGTGAATAACACGTTATAACGCATTCAGAAATCTCTTTCCTATTTATTTCCATGAAATTATGGAAGGCTTCAGCTGACTTCTGAAGAAAACTAGGTACCATGAGACCATCTGCCAGACGACATCCTAGTCCTACGCACACATATGCCCATGCTTTGACTGTGGTCTGTACACACTTAAGAAATAAAGCACATACTTAGAGATTTGCAAGGTGAGAGCCTTGAAAACTAGAAGCTCCAAAACCAAGTACAGCCTGTTGGTGTTTTGAAGCATGTGAGTGGTGGGGAGGGAAGTAAACTTTGGCCAAAACTTCAAGTGTATTGAATTGAATCTCCTTCAATCGTTCTTTCCACACCCCAACCCCCAGCAAGTTACTGAAGTCCATATTAGTGATTTAGGAGAATTATCGTCTCCATAAAGGCACGGGGGGGAAAAAAAAGTCAGAATTCTTGACAAAAGAACCTTTTAATGAGGATACATACTGATAAAACTTTGAAAAAAGAGAGATATTTTAGGTCATTCTTTCAAAGAGAAGAGGTATATACCTGCAGGGGGCTGGCGACCAACAGCTTAAACTGTACACGGGTCCTTATTTTACCTATGGAACGTTTAACAAAAAGGTTTTTCTGGGAACTACTCGTCCTGCAGAATAAATCAAAGTGCACTTTCCTCATTCAGGGAATGTGCGGGTTATGTTCCAAGTAACCTACCTCTGTGCACCAGTTGGGTGACCCCATGAAGGCAGGATACGTCATGAAGAAGGGTTAAGCAATGGTCCTGGTGAAGAGCGATAAAGCTCCTGTTGTGTGCAGTGGGGCTGGGGAACCCTCCGAAGGACACAGCACAACTCCGCTGATCCCAGAGCTCCATCAGCAGTTATGTCTCCCTTGGCATCTTTTAAGTCAGAGTAGTAAGTACAAACCCAGAGGAGTCTGGGTTTGTAGGCTGGCACTCACAATCACAAGGTCTAGATGGATAAAGAGGTTTAATCGTGAAAGAGGTGTCCCTTAGCAGTGGACCAAAACCAGCTGAAAAGCTGAAGAGGGACAGAACACAGACACAGAGTCCGTTTTCAGCCGCACCACAGATTCCCCCCATTGTACTGCTATGCCACCAGATAACACTGTTATTTCTTTGGTTGCTGCCAGTAAATGCTTCCTGGTCTCAGGAAGATGTGAAATAAGCCCATTTGTGTTTGTGATGTGCTTAAACATTACAGCCATCAAAAAAAGCAAATATATGGCATGTCCTCACTATACGTCTTTGTAATACCCTTTTTAAATTTGGTGGCTTCTCAGTTATATTTGCTTTTTTAAGCTGAAAAGAAAAACACAGTTTAATACAGATAAGTTTAAAGAGAGATTATGTGGAAATGGATGCCACTTGCTTTCTTTTATACTTTATTATATAAGAATTAACTCAGAATGATACCAAATGCATCATTCAATTTAAATATCATGCTCGCTTATGGCCTGTAATACGATCGGATGCATTGTAAGCAATGTCTTGACACTGTATATGTGATGAATACAACTCAGTGTATCAAACACCAACTGTACTAAATCCACAGTAATGCCTCCTTTTTGTAAGTTCTTTATGCTCCAGTAGTTTTCATTTTTATGATAAGTGCAAACCAAACCGACTCAGAGTATGTTCCACCAAGCGCTTGCTCTTTTCCAAGAATCAGTCACCTAATATTTATCTATTAAGACTTGTAGAATAAATAACGCAGAGAATAATTTCATAACACTGATATTAAGAAAATGTAATTCTCCTCATATAATTGGACTTGGTTCTTTTAGCTCTAAATTGTTTTGATTTTTCCTTCCCTCAAAATTCTCCTCCCTGCTACGAAGAATTATTTTACTAAAATGGTGTTTCAACTGCACTTAATGCATATTATAATGATCATGTCTTTAGTTTTTTTCTTTTGAAGATCTTTTTAATTACAAAATAATATCCTGTTTGAAGAACACAGCTTTGATTTCTCCCTTGGCATTTAGTAATTATGAACTTGTTCTCACTATCGATATATTTTGCATGTTTGTTGTGTTTTCCTATTTTTCTGTCTTGAAATACAGGAAACGTAAGTTGGGCGACAAGAGGTTTTGATTGTGGATCACATGGAAAGCAGAAGTCCATTTCAGGGCCCTGATGCCCACAGCCAGGGTTCTGTAGCCAGGCTGCCATCAGGATAAAAAGCCTGAATCAGACATGAGAGAAACTGAGCAGTGGCTGGGAGTCAAGAAAGCTAAGAAAGCTGGCCTGGTCCATCAGAGTCTCTGCAATGCCCTATCAACGGGGCTGCATTATAACTAACCAAATGAAAACCCAGCAAGAGCTGCATCCAAAGCTAAACTAAAAATTAGTGAAAAACAGTGATTTACATCCCCTCTCTCCTCAGCATCTGAATTGGCAATCTCTAAGCTTCATATGTCCAAAACCGAGACATTTAAGTTATTCACATTTGCTAGCATCTTTGGGACTTCTGAAAAAAGATGTTTCACAAATGAAAGCTATTACAACATCCAACAACATGCAACAAAACCATACGTTTTTAGGCAATGCAAATTAACAGAACTGCCACACTCACACTGAAATCTGTTAAATAATTTTACTGAGAAGTGAAGTTATCTGCTTATGTCTTCCGATAATTTTACTACAGATAACACGATGCCAGATTCTACTCTGCTAGACCTCAGTGTCACAGCCAGAAACGTCGGTGATGCTCTGCAGGATCTCCTTGATATGTTGGAAGCAAGCACACAAACACGAAAGGGTTAAAAGAGTGAGGTCTTAGGGAGGTCTAGGCAAAACTTATTTTAGTTTGGATTTCAACCAGAATTTGCCATTTGAATAACCCTAACATATACATGACAGAGTATAATGTATGTCCTTTTTCTGAGCTGGTTTACATAACTGCCTCTGTAGACTATGGTCCAACAGCAGTGCCTTTCGGGAATTTCACTGTGGTCAGTAAGATCTTTGTTTTAATAAAATTACATAACAAAATATAGCTTTTACTGGCTGAAAAATATTAAGTGGGAAATACAGTGTGGGGAAACAAGAGGCACATATTGAAAAGGGATTGCGTTTTTTTCAATACAACTTCCATACAAACATAAGGCACTGGAAGAGTTTGATCCTTTCCCCTTTATGTGTGCACGTGGCTCTCTGATGCAGAGGAGAAATGTTAAGTTTAATTAGTGCTGCAGACCCTGCAGGAATGTCTCGGACATAAGGTAAAAAAAAGAAAAAAATCACTTAAATATGTGAGCCAGAAAGATTTCATGCGTATATAGTTAGTCATATAGTTAAGTGTTTGCAAGATCACCCCGGAGATTGAAGCCACTCCAGGACAAGGACCTCATCTTCGTACTGGCGTCTAATGCACCTAGCACACTGTTAGTGCTATAATAAATAATAATAATATGTTAGCATTAGGTGAGCATCTCGTGCATGATCAATTTCCTGCTGTTGCAGGAGGGTGAATGTTGGTGGACTTTGATCCTTCCAAGATTTTATGTTTCTATCATAAGAGAATCATAGCACATAAGCACATTTTTTACTAATGCAGTAAGTAAGGTGGCAATATATATTGCACTGACATTAAATGAATATTAAAAGGGATTGAAACCATTTCCACATCATGAGGGGAAAAAAAAAACCTCCAAGAATTACATATACAGTAGCTCTTCAACAAAGAAACCACTTTTAACCTTCTTCATAGATTAAAAAAGTCAAATCCATTTGAAAGAAAGTCTAATGTTAAAGATATACACTGAACTATCTTAAAATACAAGTGTTGTTGTTTCCAAGTCCATTTTGCCTGCTGCCAAATGTCCCTCACCCCCGTACACACACCCCATTGCTTTTCTGTTTCCTGCCCTCTCGTCTCATTGTGACATCTCAATAACATATTGCAGCACAAATCCTAAATGCATGAAGACTTAGTTTAAAGAAAAAAGTGAGATGCAGCACTTCTGTGTTTAAGTAATAAAGGCAGATGTTTCTAAGAGCGATACACATTAGCAAAACATCTTATTTGTTGGAGGGCATCGGTTTTGTATACACTGCACACTTGTAATTTACATTAGTATCTTATTTATGTAACATCTCTACACAGCCGTATACTAAATTAGAGATTTCAAACCAGACTGAACAGTCCTCTTTTTACCCCTATTTTGTTGCATCTTGCCAATTCAATGTTTTATTATGTTTTCTGTCATAATATTACTCTTGTCCTTAGAAAACATGTATTTATTCCCACTTGGAATATAGCGTGACTACTGTAAAGCTCTGCTCAAAAGATGACTACAAATTCTGTCTGAGAATAGAAAACCTGAACTCTTCTATTATCCAAATATTTTTCAAAGATTTTGCTTTTGTATGCATGGCAATTGCTGACACACATAATGAGATCATGGGAAAAGCTGCACAGCTGACCTGAACTTTTGGGTATAGAAGTATAAAACTATGAGATCTAATAAACCTGGTGCATGACCCCATGCAGTTTTTGGACTTAAAGAACTAAATGCTATTGCGAGAGGAATGCAAGCCTACATCTCTTTTCCTGTAGCATGGCAGAGTTCAGATGTCTTATATTCACAGTTGTCTCTAAATGTAACGATATAGCATGAAGCATATAGACATCTCTGGTCCCCAGCCTCACCGAGAGAATATCCCGACACCTTCTTGTCACACACAAGGCTGATATTATTTTTATGCAGCAAACAGTAGGCAGGATGCAGCAACAGACTGACTCAGTGCTACCACAGTGTGTCTGAGAGGCTGTCAGCACTTACTTTGCCGACTTAACGTAGCTCTTTCAAATAATATAAAAATACATCAGGCTTTGATTTTCCACCTAGCTCTTGATGTGCCTGGCTAAGAAGCAGGGAGCCAAAGTTTGGTGCATCGTTTGAAAACTGGCTTTATATATAGAAATGCTGCTCTGAGATAGGGGCTATATTTCTCAGCTGTTGAGCTCTGCATACAAGACTGGTTATTATATATAAGGGAAAATTTAAGATCTTCTAAAGATTATAAACTACTCTTAATTAACCCCCATGGATCCCATCAACACTGGAACGGACATGCTTAAATGAAAGGTGTCGCTGTACGTAAGCTGGAAGCTCTGGAAGTCAGAACTTTAGTGTCTAAGTATATAGGACTAACTCTGTCCGCTGAGACTCGAGGATTATTTTGGTATTTGGGATTTAGGTGATGACTTCAGAAGAGCACTAAATTCTGATAGAAATGCAGAAGTCTCTTACTGCTTGAAAACCAGATTCTCTCAAACATACGCAGACAGAAAAAAAAATCCTCTTCCTCAATAATGCAAGTGATATTAACCTAGAAGGGATGCATTGTCCTTAAAAGAATAAAATCAAGCACGAAAACTTAGTATAAACTTAGTATAAATAGCAACAGTCTAAAGTGAGACATTCCAGTAAGACAAAAAAGGGATTTTTAAATGTTAATTCTTAAAGATTTTTTAATGTTTTTGCTTATCTTTTATTTTTTTATATTCCATTCTTTATATTTTTTTATATTCCATTAGTTTCCTATTTAATTATAAATAGCGAGTTAACGGTTGGTAATACAAATCCGTTACAGTTAATTATTATTATTAAAAGTGTTTATTTCTTTTAAAGTCTTGCCCTGTATACCTGGCTTCAATTAAATAACTGTTGGAGTGTGAGATAACAAAATATAAATACCTGCCTAAATTATAAGTTATACATTCTTTTTTAATCGTGGAAAATTCTTCTCAGCCCTGTCTTAGCTGGTAGCTATACTCAACATTCGAACATTGTTTATTCTTTACCAACTAATCATCCTTCGTGGTCTTTCAAAAGTTCTTGGCATTTCACTAGTTTACACATTGATTGAATACTGTTCCCAGAACTGCTTGTGGCACTGCGCCAAATGCTGTGATAATCAGCTGGAAGATTTATTCCAGTTGAGGAGTGTTATAAACATAAGGATTCGTAAGGCTCAGTGTTGAAAATGAATACTTATGCTTGCTTTGAGATGGCCGAAAACTTTCTGGGAGCCTTCAATAAGACACAATGATAGTCTTTACAATCTCCTTCTATATATAGGCTTTGATTCGAAAAACATATTCATTTAAACTTGATTTGCTATAAATATTAATAACTATCAGAGGTTTTAACAAATTAAAATGTAATTTTACAGTGGCACGTGCAGGGCAAATCATACATGAAAAAACCTTAAGGAAATTCATGGATTAGCTACTGTGCACGGGATCAGACGCATTTGCTGCAACAGGATATATTATTATTCTAGTAGATGGGTGGAGAAAGAATACAAAGGAAGTTGAAAAAATTCAAAGGGAAGCAGCTGGCAGGTAAATGCACTGAGCCAGAAAGAAATAATAAGAAGAAAGGCAGTGAGTGGAAAACGGAAAGGATAGTAATTTCTTAAATAAAGAAACAAGAAGAAAAGAGAAATGTAAGCTGGAGATGAGAACACTGAGAACACTGGAAAAATGCAGAAGAGCAAACACAGTTAGAAAGTAGGAAATGCAGTTTGCTTACTGGACTAACAGTAAACTAATGTTAAGCCTATAGCCAGTCTCTATAATTAAGACCAAGTGAAACGGTAGAGCATGATTGAAGGGCATGTCCAGTGTCTACAAGGCTAAAAAGAGCTCACATAGAAATTAAAAGAATTAGCAAAACGAATGAAGCAACTTGATTGCTTTGTACGGCTGCTGCAGTCAGTGAAGTGATACTGACATCAGCTTAGCTCACTGCAAACATCAAAGCCAAGATATTAAAGACTTGCAATTATGGGTGTCCAATTTGACACATCTGAGAGGCACCTTATGATCTTCCAAATTTCTTTGCCAAATAAAAACATGTCACTTTTCTTAGTGTGTGCAGCTGCGGCAAACTACACCTTCATGATCAATTCCTCAGCACCATCTCCAAAACTCTGGAGATGCATGCTCTTTTCAACAATAAGGTGTCTCCCTGCACCTTATAAAAACATCTCCTCTTGCACACAGTCACCCATACACCAAACATTCAAATAATAGTGCAGCAAATTCAACCTTCAAACAATCGTGAGGGCCTTCTGCACCACAAGCATCTTTAAATATTTGGTCATAAGAAGTTTAATGGTACTACTCAAGGATAACAATTACCTAATAAGGACTTCAGAGTCTTACATGAGCATCCCACAATAATGCTTTCAGAAATGTGATGAAACAAAAATTCTAAAACCTACTCTCTGTTCAATATGGCAAATGCAGTAGAGAACTTCACAAATAGTACTCTTAAGGCAGAATAAAAAGTGGCAGTGGGGAAGTTTTCAGGAATCTCTGCTTTTGAAAAAGCGATTACTTTTTTAATCCTTGCCGTAGAAACAGGTAACAATGAAATATTTTATAGATTGGTAGAATGGAGATATCACTACTACTTAAAAATATCAGAAGAGGCATACTGCAACACAACCTTGATCTCCAACACTCTTGATAGACACGTAATATATCTTCACTTGGGTAGAACCAAGGTACAATATTCCTGATGAAAGCCTTCTGTGGAAACTTGTGGTTTCCTCTTTGTTGCCTGGTTCATATTCACTCAACAAGGCAATTTTGGGTGATCGGGGGCTCTCTATAGCAATGCTGTGAAATCAGTTGTTTTAGTGGTTATTCAAGGTGTTGTTTCACAAGAACTAACAGAAGCAAACATAGAAAGCTGAGAAAATATTATGCAGCTATCGAAAAACAACAACAAAAAGCCACATAGAGGATCTGTATTGTTTTAATGAGTGCATGTTTTGAACCATTTGAAGAAATAAGACATAAGCGAAAACTTGCATGTTTGGACTGGGAATGTGTAGATGTTTGCAGAAAGAAGGGGAATTGAAGACAGAGTGAGGAGACATGAATTCCAAGGTTTATAAGAAAACAGTCTCTTTGCAATATTTCAGCTTTTTAACATGATTGCTAGAAAAATAAATGAGTGTCTTGCCTTTCAAAAAAGAACAAAAACATTTTAGAATAAAACCAAAGGCTCCTCAGTCCACTTTGCAAAAGAGGTTTGGATCCAGAGATCTTAAGTATTCCTGATCCACTGAGGTTCTGATATTTTATTCTTACAACAAAGGCTCAAATGAGAACAGGAAATGGCAAAACAGCAATCCATTCCTCAACAGGGATTTTAAGGAAAGAGAAATAGTGAAAAGATAACTAATTTGCATAAGACCCTAAAATTGTCATTTTGTGGATTTGCTTAGATGCCAAAGGAAAGCTTTTCAGTGTCAGTAGAATTTCAGGGATAGAACACGAGCAGCACTGTACTGCTGACAGCGTGGATCTCCAAAAGTGTCATAAAGATTGGTAATCTACAGACAAGTACTGAAGATGAAAGACTAAAAACCAGTCTCTCTCCATTGGAACCACCACAAATAGGCTACAAAATAGGAGGAAAAGAAGACACGTTTATGTGTCCAGAAGAATTATGCCTATGGACCTCATCAACACAGCAGAAAGCAGATACACTTAGAATTATAGAATCATTTAGGTTGGAAAAGACCTTTAAGACTGTGAAGTCCACCCCTTATCCTTCCACCAGGGATGACGACTCAACCATTTCCATGGACAGCCTGTTCCAATGCTTGACAACCCTCCTGGTGAAGAAATTTTTCTTAATAGCCGATCTAAACATCCCCTGTCCTATCTCCATCCTATCTCAAACCTCACTTCACTACACACTCCTTTCGGGGAGCTGTAGGGAGTGAGAAGGTCCCCCCCAGCCTCCTTTTTTCCAGGCTGAACACCTCCAGCTCCCTCAGCTGCTCCTCATAAGACTTGTGCTCCAGACGCCTCACCAGCTCAGTTGCCCTTTTAGGGACCTGCTCCAGCAGCTCAATGTATTTCCTGTAAGAAGCTCAAAACTGAACACAGTATTCAAGGTGCAGTAGCACTACTTCTAGGTTGAAAGCCTCGTAGACATACAAATGTGCCTGAAAACATGGGCTAAGAAAGCTAAATCATTTCCCACTTCTCTCTCGGAATGAATATTCCCCACCCTCTTTGAAGTAAGAATTCCATAACAGGATGTGCTGTTAGTGGTCTCAAGGCTGCAAATGGAGCAAGACCCCTTCTATTTCATACGCCTCTTTTTCTACTTTGCTTTGGTGCTTTTTTCTCCACCTTAACTTTTGCATGCTTTATGAAAAATACAGCTGAAGACTTGCTCCTGGGCTGTTAAAGTAATACGTACGCTAAAATAGAGAGGGGTGAATATGTTTTCTATTCTTAGAGAACACAGATGATGTACTCTAAGGGCCATTTGGGGAGGAAGAGGAGAAGAGGGAAGAAATCTCTTGCGTGGGGACCTCCTCTGCATGACGGAAAAATTGCAAAGGACAAGAATGAAGTCACTCAGAGTTACTAAATGCATAGAGCGGTTATACTAGAAATTGGAAATCCACTTGTGCTTTAGGCAGCAATCTCGTGGTTCATTAGAATGGCAAAGCCTTCAACAGTAGCTTCAAGTCACTTGGTAAAGGAAAGTTTGTGATCCTCAGAGCCTGATATCCATCTTTTAACAGTCAGACTCTGTACAGATATGAGAGACCCGAATTGTTACTAAACGTCTTTTAGAAATACAGTGACTTTTAAGTAAGTATATCTACCACTAACACACTTGACAGCTATATTGATACTCAGCTATCGGTTACCTAAGGTTACACTTTTACCACAGAGACTTCAAACTGAAATCATTACAAACACCCAATCATTACAAAAATTTATGACAAAGTTATAAATGTCTAAAACTCCCAGTCTGCATTTGTTTTCACATTTAAAATATTGATTATACCAAAGAGAGAGGAACTGTCAACGTCAACAAGAAGATCGTTCAGCAAATGAGATCTCCAGAAGGCAACAATAGAAACAGATTTATGTTTTTTGATGCTGGAGAAAGGGTATCAGATTCTATTTGCGTTCCTAACTAATCAATATAACTTATTAATCTAATTCTGCTGGAGTGCAGCACAGTGCATGCATTGATGTTATTCAGTGCTTTGTTAAGAAACAGTTGAGAAAGTATTTGAAGATCCTTAGTAAACATTCACAGGTCATTATACGTGAAGATGACAGATAGTTTTTAAAATACTCTTTATATGAGCTATGGTAAACTAAGAGTGCCAGTTTTATCAATATGTCCTTAGTTTAAAAATGTAAGGTGGGACAAAACTTGTTGTGAAGAATGCACCATAGATAAAATAAAAAGAACACCCTCCACTTTTTTTCCTCTGCAATTGTACTCAGAGGTAGCTGAAAGGGTTATCAGCTTCATAAAAACAGATTTTTTTTTTCCCTTATCAAACGATTTAATACAGATTATAAAAAGGCTTTCTTGCTATCATTTACAAATTCGTGAAATACAACATTCTGAACTGAAGACTAAGACTAGTCTGTTTTTAAACAAGAGACTACAAACATCCATCACAACGGCTCCCAGCCCACAGGTATTGCTGTATGGGGTAGGTGGCTCCTTCACCCTTATTCCCTCATGCAGTAAATTGTGTCCTGAGACCTTAATCTTGCCTCTTCTGCATCTGGAAAGGTCAGTGTTTTGACTCAACCCTCCACCCATTTCTTCTCCACATTTCTGCAGGATGCCACAGAAGAGGGAACAGTCTGATTTATGTGTTTTGTTCAATCTTTTTCCGAATTTATCTTTTGGGCAAAACAGTTTATATCCAACATAGCAAATATCTAACAGTTGGATTGGATAAGGAAAGTTCATATTTTGATAAAAACATAGGGATTTTGTTTTAAACAAACCAAGGCTATCTGGCAGGTATTCTTGATGTCTGAACACTAACTGTTCCTGTTCTAAATGCATTCTTGACAGGAGGAAATAGCCTGTTATTTAGCTATCTATAGTCAAAGTACAGCTTCATAAAATTTTTTGGCTTTGCAGCAGTTTGAAAGAGAGGAACCGGGACCTCCATCAAAACCAAAGGCACAATGATGCAGAGGATGATGCTGGCCATATCTGAAAGGTGCTTGCTTTCTCCTCTGGTAATACTCCTGTATTTTCCAAACTGACATTTAGCTAAATATCCCGTCCATGCACTGAGAGCAGCAGTTTCCACAGGAGGTGAAGGACGTGTATTTGCCGAGAGCAATCGTGAGTTGCCAGCCTACAAGGACTGTGCATCTGACAATCAATCCATAAACACTGGAGAGCCAGTGCAAAATTGGACCCTTTAAGTTATTTCCCCACATTTCAAATCTACTTGACAACAAATCTGAAAGTCAACTGTAATTTTAATCATCCAGTAATGTTTTATGTTAGCCAATTACAGGGCTCCGAGAGATTAGCTGAATGTTTCATGTCTGATAAATATGTGACTGGGACTAATTCACTGGACCCTTCTCTAACCTGCGTTAGGTATAAATGAGTCGAGCTTCACTAAAATCAATCGAGCTGTATCCAGTTATACTGTCAAGATATTGGCACTATAGACTTAGGATAATTTTCCTAATAAAAATAAATTTTAACCAGTAGATTTTTGACTCGTAATCTAATATTTCAGGCAATATACAGACCTACTAAATCATCTGCTTTCCCTGCATGCATTCCAGATGAGCTTTGCTTTTCACATCTCTCTACCCACTAGCAAGAATGCTCATGGAACACCCCATAATTCAATTATAAGTACCTCCAGGAACCTTCTAATTATATGTTAGGTAGGTCAGAAATGAAATAGCCTTGTTACCCTTTAGTCTTGGATAACAGACTCGAAACAAAGAAAAGAAAAGAAAAAGTTCCTCTGATCATTAAGGGGCCAACTCTAACACAGTTAAGGGCTTCAGCAAGCTGTTTTGTTGGGATCTGAATATCCATGAAACAAGCCCCTCCAAAGCTGGAAGTTCAGCAAGTCCTTCCTTTTCTTGGTGCTGCATCAGCGAAGAATGGGTCACTAGTCTAGAGAGTAGGTGCTGTTCATTAGTAATTTGTTTTCTCTTACACTAAATTCGATGGTAGGAGTTGACAGGATCAAAANTGCTATTCTTTTATTACAGGTTTTTGCACCGGTTTTGCTTAAACCTTCCATACGATTGCAGGGCTTGGGGGAAAAAAAAAAAAAAAAGGAAAAAAAGAAGATAGAAAACAAAAACGTGTCCATCAGGCAGGTTCTTCTCAGCTTTGACAGCTCTAAATGCAGGCAGCTGCAATACAAGCTTGTCCTCAAATCCTTGACAATGACCTTAACCTCAGGGTGAAAGATAATGTAGTTGCTATGCTCATTCTGTGCAGAGTGTCTACTGATCAGAGGCTTGTGGCAAAATATGTATATTTTTTTTCTTATGATATAGACTATTGTTCACTGGCAACTCAAGTGATACCACAACATTATCTCTATGACAGGTTCTGTGGGCTGGTTTTTTTTATTTATTTTTAAACGTGGAGGAACAGCACAAATTCAGGCAGACTTCCACTTCAACAGCTAGACAAATGACTTTGTAATGCCTTCTAAATTAACCCTTCCATAGCCATGTGGTTGAAAGTAAAATTAAGCAAACAAACAATCTAATCTGGGGTACTTATAGAAGGTACTTCACGCAGTCACCTCCACCAAGGACAGAGAGATTTCCCATATTGAGTGGTTCCTATGACACATAGCAGCGTGTTACCTAAGGGCAGTATCCTCCAGTGGTGAAAACTGTCACTTAATTGTCTTCCTGGGAGTAACGATCATTTACAGCCTAAGGATCTGCCTCAAAGGGAGAATCTGCCTTCACTATTTAAAGGCAGGTACGTTTTGAAGTAAGAAAAGATACAGCCATGGCTGCAGACCGTAATCCAAGGTGCCTACCTTAGATTTAAGCGACAAAGGATTCCTACAGTAAAACCTCAATATTAACCTTACATTATGCCTTAATTATTACTGAGATTTCAATATTAAATTAATGTAGACAGGGCTACGGGAACGTATTCTGACATGGTCTGGGGGTACAGGCACCCCGGTGCCGTTGGTGGTGGGAGCTGCTGAAGGAGCTCGGGGAGGGGGCAGCTGAGCTCGCTGCCTGCTCTGCGATGACAGAGCATATGGAAATTCTCAGCTGCTAAATATCAAAGTCCTTGTCGTTCAAGCGCAAACCGCAATTTCTGTCAGCGTCTAACCTGGCTAGATTTTGAAGGTTTTCACCACAAAAGGCACGTTCTGACATAAAGGCTGCACCCTCACCAACCTTCAAGTCCCTGTTCTGAAGTCTGGGCAGAGCAGACCAGTTCAAAAGGAGCAGCACGACCGCGGTACTTGCCAATATTTCTCAGAGGAGCATACAAAAATAGTAATTTCAAGTGACACTCGTTAAGCAGGGTATTTCTCACAAAGAGGAAAATCCTTTTTCCAAAGGCATCCTGAACAAAAATAGGAAGAGACATGGCTAGCACAGAATGCACTCACACTACACATACCTTTTGGTGGGTGTGCACTCTCTGAACATGTCTCTTCTTATTCAAAGAGTGTTTTTTGTTTTTTTTTTTTTTACATTACATTAGTCAGCTAAGAAGTTGAGGGGAAAAAAAAAAATAAAATTCATGTGGCAGCCAAAACTAAATAATTTAAGGCTTAAATGAAGACATGAAAAGAAATATCTTTTGGATTTAATTAAATATTTTACTGTAGAAAGGTTCGATTTAGACATGAGATTTTTCTTAAAACGTTTTAAAATGAAAGCAAGCTAAATTTATCCTTGCAAAATTATGTAAGATTTTTAAAAATAATAAAAAAATGGTTTTTTTAATGTAAGAAATTAAGACATCGTTAAAATGCTCATAATCACATATCAGTTTAGTCCCAAATGAATACGGCAATTTAATTGCTTTGTTACAGTAGAATATTTTGGCCAAAATCAGTCCAACCTATCTTTAATACTAGTGGGAATCCAATGATCAACCAGATATGTTTCTTTAATCTTTGAATTGATTTTGTAAATGATTGCCAGCCTACAACATGTTTGATAAAACTCAGTAACATGAAGCAAATATTCAAGGATATAGTTGCTTCTTTTCTTTTCTTAGGAGAAGAGAGATAGAATGCAGTTAGCGTGTGCATCAGGAAACTTTGTGTGCAAGCACTCAAAGTTTTTAGAAAAATTGTTCCAATAAAAAGAATCATCACCCATAACCACAAGAGTTCCCACATGATATTATTTTTTTTAATCTATTACCTTCTCTTGGTTATCCATATCTAGTGAAGAAAAACCCTGCCCTTCCCAACCTGAAGGGAAAAAATTTGGAGATACTATCCTGATCTTCACTCATTTTTTGGCCACTCTTATTCCAAATGAACATCACACAAATCAGTAATTCCTGTCGCGAGATCTCAACCTCAGATTAAAATAATCCTGCAGAAAACCATAGCTCCTCTTTTCTTAAATGGCTCATGCTTTCCATGCCATTTTTCCACTTCAAGAATGCCTTTGTGCCTTTTCCAAGATGCTAATTTGCTCACCATTGTTATTTTGTTCATTTTTGATAATTTCTTGAGAACATGGTTCACTAGATCCTGAAAATATTTCACTCTTTGTGTTCCATTAAATTCACTGTCAATCAATTCAAGATTTTACTTTTTAGTTTTATCTTTTTTTCCTATTAATTCTAAATCTCACATTAGAATGTGTGTGAAATAGGATAATAGTTGATATCAACTTATAACCAGAAAGGTATATTGAGAATGTGTTAACACGCTATTGTCAGACGTTTATAAACTTCTTCCAATGAACTTTGAATTACCCTAGTCCTTTCATATTTTCCAGTTAACATACATACATCTGCTCTGCCATGTAATCAACTGATTGTTACACAAGCATTTGCTAAAGCTATGACAAAGTCAGATTTATGAGGTCAAAAAGTTCAAACTTAATCCATTCAATAGCTGCAATTTATCGTCTGATGATAATTGTATACACAAACATTGTAATGATTTAGATGACACAGTGTAAAGATGAAATCCGTTTATTTTAAAAGGGTTTCTAACCCCTAAAATATGTTGCCACGAACACCTTTCTAGGTCCGCTTTTAACAACATAGTTATTATTGTTTTATTGATCAGGATTTTATTACTGATTTGACACTTATATTTCACATTAATCGAAAAAGGCGTAATTTTTCTACAAGAATAAGACTGTAATTAATTATATCATTATTGTGTTTTCAATTCCGTCCCTTTTAAAGGGGCCTAGAAAAGAGTGCTTAATTTATCATACATGTATTATAAGGAATATGTAAACCTCTTTAAACAGACAGAGAGCATGATCCTTTTGGAGATGATGGGATATGACACAGGCACTATATTTATAGATTCTTACCTCTATAGTGACCTGATTTTATAGTGACAGCTATTGTGGAATGGGGTAATAAATTAGCAACTTAGAAGGCTTGGGTATCTAAAACTATTACTAGTCATTACTTTTGTAGCACTTATTAGTGACCATTCTCTAATACGTCCAACAGATAAAACAACCTGCAGAGAGCAGAGAATGGTAAGACAGAACAACAGCGTTATGTATACTATATCATATGTGTAATTTTATATATGTATTTATATACACACATACCCTCAGTTCACAGATTTAGGAAACAATTGCTACAAATGGACAGCATCTGTATTCATCTATTTCTTCTAAACATAAAACATGTTCGCGATTGTAAATTTCCCAGAGACTCTAAAACAAGTAGCTAAATGTGAAATTTAAATTGATCTTTGGTTTATTGCCATTGATTTTGTCAATTTTCTAAATGTAACAGTATTCACCACTGGGAACAGAAACCTGTATATATATCAGTAAAATTTATGCTTTCAACCAACATAAACTGCACAGGAGGAATGACTGTCCTTGCTGTATAAAATAAAATGCATGTGAAGTGAAGGATTTTTTTCTCTAATTAGATACTGTATATTTTTTTAACATCATGTTAGTAAATTTGCCACATAAATTTAAACGCTATTAACAATATTGCTTGCCCATTTTCAGTTCAGTTTCCTTACTATAGATTTTCACAAGTACTTTGTGATAATGGGATTAACCCATATGTCTAATTCACGTGTACAAAAAACATTATCAGCGCGCGTAGAAACACGCCTCAAGTGTTTTATAAAAATGTCAGCACAAGCATAACCTAAGCTGGCAAATACTTGTATAACTCGAATGCTAATTATTGTTTTCCCAATTAAAACACAGTAGATTTATATTTTCATACTGTAGTACGTACTTAGCCCACAAGTCCCCAAACACTATGCCTATATGCAACTTCCACTTGCGAGTGGGGGTAGCTAAAACTGATGAAAAAGAAAATATCCTGGATTTACCAGTCTGCTTTCCTGAGTGACAAGTGTGGGATTTCGCTCACTGATGTAGCTGAAGTGCTGTTTCAGTTACAATTAGGAGCCCGCCCTCATCAAACCCAGCTCCATCAGTGAAGGGAAAATGGCGCAACTGTCGCAGAACGGCATCCTGAGTGTATTTATTTTCGTAGGATTCAAACCAAACCATTTGCCAACTAGTTTTGTGAACCTTAAATATGCATGGGGGGGGGGGGAAACAAACAACC
>VZRU01004302.1:272819-319481 GCA_013398155.1 Pedionomus torquatus
GGGGGGGAAACATACAACCTATTATAAAATACAAAATGAAATAAAATCAATTGCTGAGCTTGTTTTGTGGTAATAGTCTTCAAACGCCTTCATTATTTCTCTGTTCTTAAGTAACACTCAGGACAGACACATACATAAGGCTTTGTATCACCAGTCTAAAAAAAAACAAACAAAAACAAAAACTTTTTTTTTTTTCCTGGTATAATGTCTGATAAGATATTAGTACACAAAACCATTTGTCCTAAGAGATAACGCTGTTTATCTTAGTATTGTAATTCTCTGGGTGGTGAAAAGATGCCCCTCGTATCAAGATATCTGCTACATATGCATGTTCAGTCAGTTTATGGGAAGTCACATTTGTTTCCCTGAAAAGTGATTCTTTTAAAGAACATTATGAACCTTACTGTGTTTTAAGAGCATCATGAGCCTGCAAAACGAGCACAAAAAGGGAGCACAGAACCGGTACAACTTTCTGTTATTCGTATGCCTGTGGCGAGGTGATGAGCCTCCAACCAGGGGGCAGCAGCTCATCACTGCCACCCCCATCAAAACTGGGGACACAGACCAAACACCTCATTCAGGGCACCAGCAGCACTCCCCCTCCCTTTGCTCAGAGGTACACCAGTTTCTCCTGAGCAGCATGTGTTTTTGCCCTAATAAATGCAAGGCGAGGTGCAGAGATGCTAGGTTTGCTTCCCCGCACTGGAGATGATGCAGCACTGCCCGTGTCTGGTCTGTCCCATCTCTCTCAATATGCATCAGGCATCACATTGAGGATCTGAGAAGCTTCAGGGGTGGATGACTGGGGTGCAGTTCCCTCAGGCAAAGGAGACATTTCTGGGCGTAGGGTTTTTGCCAGTGCCAGCTTGTGGCATGACTCACTGCCCTGCTCTCCTGCAAACTGAAGCACCGACTCTATAAAATGATTTGCAAACAAATATTTACAGCCACAATAATAAATCAAATGCAATTCCGAGCTATACCTAGGAAGGAGAAACTTCTAACTGTGCCACCGACAGTGCCTGACCCACCATCCTTGTGGCGTTGACCCTGGGCACGCACAGGGAAATGGTCTGTACCCTCAAGGCCAGATCAGCTCTTGCCATCTGCAGAAGCAAAACACTCTTTTGGCAGCCACCAGCCTTCAATGCCTCCTGCATGAGGCAGAAGATGGACAAGATTCTCTTAAAATGCTTTAAATTCCTGCTTCCATTACACGTAAGTACTCGAGTCCATTATTGGAAGCAACTCACAGATTAACCCAGACACGGCACTTTTCCCACCTCTGGGCATGCATCAAAGGCAAACAGCACAACTCCCTTCAACCCAGCCTTTGGATGAAGGCTGCTTTTGCAAACAGATTGAAATAAATAAATCAATGAAAATTTAATTTAAAAAAAAATAAAAAAATGGTTTCAAACTGCTTGTAGTAGAAACTGCCTCTGAAGCAACTGGGCATTCCTTTGGTCACATCAAAGGGGCAGAGAACAGAGTCCCTCAGATAAAGACACTTGTGTTTAGAAAGACCAGCAGACCACTCCGTTATCTCTGACTCCTCCTGGGTGGGCAGCTGCCACCCCTCCTCTCCTTCTTGGTACACACGTTTCCTCCCAACACAAACCCACCCACTCATGTGCTTTACACGGTGGCTGCTGGCAGAGCCTGTCTCACTCGAGCTCTTTTGGTCTCTGTGTTTCAGAGGGGACGGTTACAATGCAAGGAGAAGATAAACAAGCTATAATATCTTGGTTTTGCTCCTGAGCTCGTTATCAGCAGTAACTTTGACATTTGGTGGGAGCTCTCGTTTTCATACAGTCTAGTTCTATTGTGTTTTTTCTGATAAGAAACCTCAGCAGCAAAAGTGTACATCCGAGAATGACAAGAAAAAACTCCTACTTTTGCAGCAGTCTGACAACATTTCCACTTCACCAGTGCTACAGCAGCTTAGGAACTGCTTCCAGTTTGTACTGGGAACTGGGAGGATCAGGGTCAGTCTCCCAGTATCTAAATAAAGTCAGTTTGAAGAATTCGACAGAAACATCAGTGATAAAGTTTTCTTTTTACTAGAGCAAAATGAACCTACTTGATTTAACTTGTAAAGAAACATGTAGAATTTATCTGATTGGATAAAATCTCTTCTCACCCCCTCTGCAGCATTCTTGGTCACCTTTGGCTTTAAAAGCACCACACTCATCCTAATAGCAAAACGCTGCCAATTTTAAATACATATAACAAATCCTTCCACTTTGAGTAAGGGTGAGCCAGTGGGACGAAGGTCCTGATTTCTCTAGCAGCAGGACTGAAATGGAAAACTAGCTTTCAGGGAAAAGAGCCTGCACTCCTCCTGTTTTCTTCTCTCCCACCCTCCCACTTTTTCAAGAATTTGTTTTCAAAAGAATTGCTAGGAAATCAGTGCCTCACTTTGTAGATCCCATGCTGCCATGGGCACTGTCACCTTCCCTACTATGGGCTGTGGTTTGAGGACTCAGGTAGAGCATCAATCGTTGGCCACCAAGATAAACAAAGCATCCCAGAGTCCTGCCAGCCTGCAGAACAGCAAAGAAAGGGGTTTCTTTCTGCCAGTTCACTTTATTGAGGCAGTGGCAAAGGTCTCAACCCTGGGTGCAAGGCTTGGTTGGAAACTGGATGTAGAGAAACTAGGAGAGCCCAGCAAGGCACCCGAGGGAGTGATGCAGTGCTGCCTCAGGGAACTGAAGAGGTAAGAGCTGCCATTAGAGCTACTGAGGGGTGTTTTCCCTGGTGACACAAAGGCAAGGGGTCTACCTGGTCCCTCTGCTGAAGGCTGGCCCAGCTGTTCTCACTGGGAAGGCCAGAGCAGACAAAGGATTTGCGATGGTGGCAGGGCTGAAGCATTCCCAATACACACCAGTGCGGGCAGGGTGCTGAGCTCTGCTTTCTCCTGGGTCACAGTCACAAATCAGCTGCTTGGCCCTTTTTTTTTTGTTTTCATCTTCTCCTCCCTGGAGGGTTGTGTGATGAGGTCAATTTGAGCTGTGCTTACCTGGAACTTATGTTAGCAGAAGGGAAAATGCCAATTACTTATATTTAAAAATAGACTGAGAGAACATGCTTTTCTCTCTATTTTTTTTTTTTTTTTTTTAATCCTTGCTGATTGCCTGGTGGTACTTATGGCTGAGAGAAAAATCAAAACACCATCACTGATTAGGTATTCAAGGCTTGTTTTTGTTTGGGTAGCAATCTAGAGGCAGAATGAGGGGTGCTACCTGGTGACAAAGGGAAAGTACACCCTACCTCACACACTGCTCCCGTCCATCAGCAAGGCTTACAAAGGCAGCAGGTTGAATTTAACAAATTTCTCTGTTTTACTAGAAAGGTCCCATGTGCTAGCCTTCAGATTTCCTCTGTGCCAATGAAGAAGGTGCCCTCAGTGCAATAAACAAGACTAAAACAGAGCCCACAGCATCACAGCTGCCCATTACACAGCTCTTCATGGTGGAGTGACCTTCACTTGTCTGAAAAGAGACCAAAATGCCTTAAAGCTGCTTTGCAAAACACAGAAGTGACCGTGTCGTTGGCTACAGGTGAGCAAACAAGGAGAATTTAGAAATATCCCACAATTCATCTTAAAGTTTCACTTTGAAGAGAGAAGAATCCTTCGTTCCTGTGAAGGATGTCACATCTGCCTGGGGAACAGGTGCTCGGAGAACACGGCTCCTTGGTTCATATTCTTTGGAAACCTTTTGGACTTCAAACACTTCAGCTATTAGAAGTGGGTGCCTCTGAGACAAATCTGGCTTTCTTTTCATTTTGTTTCAGCTTTTGAAGCACATTTGAATAGTTCAATTTTACAGCAGTCAGAGAAGAGTGCTAGGACAGAGCCACGTCTTCATGTCTTCAGATATATTTTAGGGTAACAGGAATTTTAGGAAGGAATTCATAACTACACGAAAGAAAGGATGACTTACAGGCTTTGCAGCCAGTGTGTAAGGGTTATTAAAATATGCTTTATCTTCACACATGGTAGAAACTTTATGAACTATTCTTATGGAGATGATTCTTCGTTTCAATGTCTAGAAGGCCCTAAAGTTAGATGACCCTTTGATTGCTGCTTTATCTGTGTAAGTACTCACAATATCTCTGCTTCCCATGGAAATGAATATTCCCACATTTTCCCCAAACCAACCTTTGCAGACATGAAATTTCAGAATTTCTCTTGGTTTTTTCAAAACTTGTCTAGGGAGCAACTATGGACTTGCTGTGTACACACCAAACCAGAAGAGAGCTGCTGTCAAAGATGATCAATGTAACTGTACAGAAGACCCAGAAAAGTCCTTCAATGAGTTAAGATACCTTAAGAGATGTTTGTGCTCTCTCTTCTACCCAGTCTGTCCAGGGTATGGAAGAACAGAAAAAGCCAGAGAATCCTTATCCTCCTGACTCAGGAAACAATTAAAGATCAATTATTAAGGACTGAACTGTCATCTTGCAACATTTCTTGAGATTTGAGGAGTACCTGCAGTGCTCTTGGCCCAGAAACAGAGGACGGAGATGCAAGCATAGGCCTTGGACTACTACAGAGGTTATTAGGAAAACTTGCCAGTGCTTCACTTGTTGCAGTGTCATGAGCTCAGCTGTACAGAGGGAAAGAAGAGGCAGAAATAAGGGACGTCCCTCCTCAGGGACCACCAATATGCCACATGTGCAGGGCAGTGGGAGTGAAAGTAGCATGTCTATCACTGCTTCCAGGGGGGACACATGCATATCTCCTGGATCAGAATAGGAGCACACCCAACCTCAAACCCAACAGCCTTGTCTGGTCTTAAGGGATTTCAAAAAAATGGGAAAGATAGCTTGGGTTTTGCTTTCCATCCCCCCTGCAATGTTTGTGTCCTGAAAATGCAGTAAGAGTATGAGTAGACATGCAGAGACTATGGGGGATTTATCCAAGCCGTTTTCAAGTGTGTGTGTGTCACTGTGGCTGTTTGAGGCTTGTATTGACTCTTCTGGAAATTCTATCCATTCATAAAAAAAAACAACCAGATGTAAGGCTTTTAGGAGACAGAACTGCAAGTATGTTGGTATCTATAGCAGATTCTGAATAACTTCAGTACACCAAAAGTCAGGTGTAAGGCTTTGGACATAAGGTGGATGTTTAAGATGTAGAAAATGTGTTTTCCTAGAGTAATAGGAACAAACGACTTTGTTGTGCCTAAAGGTATTAGTTGAAGAGCGTTTGTAAAGTGACTGACATGGCTGTTGTTTCATCAGTACTCAATACGAGACATTAGTAACGTCAAACTTTATTTTTCCAGACACTTGGAGAGCAAGTGTAAATTTATACAATCAGCAAGTTATTCTCAATGCATTATGGAGTGCCCAACCACTGGACAGAGCTGACAGATGCATGTGTACATTGGATGATTTCACCAGATAAAAGCACATGTTTGGGGCTTTGGTTTGAGGCATACTTTCCACAGGATGAGATCTCTGATACCCGTTATTTGTTTTGTTCTTGCCAAGCTACAGAGCTTTCAAGCACGACAACAATTGTTAGAGTTTACTGCTAAAACATTTACTTAGCATTAGAAACACAAAGTGCTACTTGCAGCCTGTTCCTAACACAAATGCCTATGATATTCCCTGTAAGAATTATCTAAGTTCCATTTGGCTCTTTAGACAAAAGAAAAATATAATTAAGAAAGTTTTTTTTAGCAGGTCATCTGCTCTTCAGTCAGTATCTCTAATGCAGAGCACCGTGTTTAGGTCCAGCCTACGCCAGGACCAGAACAGGTCCTGACATGAAAGGTCCTGCTTTAATAAGATTTTGGTTGCACCATGAAGCTTTGCATTGCCCAACTCATGGCTGAAACCATAACCCAAACAGTGGAAATTTCACTGACACTGACCTACTGGTTTTTACGCTGCTCTCTTCCCAGTCTGAGCAGTCTCATAATACAGGGTGATGGGGTTGTGGGGGTTTTATTTTGTTGTTTTGTTTAGTGGCTGTTGTTTTTTGGGTTATTTTTTTTCCTAAATTCTCATTAACTAGCTGCCTTTTAAAAATACCTTAATCTACAGATTTTATTATGATGTATTTATCCAAGTTGTTATGGAGATGATACATTAGAACTCAAATGAAATATTTGTTGGCATGAAAAAATTAATTGTTGCCTAGGGTCTGGAACAAACACAACAGTAGAGATAACATGCCACTAATATGGCTTGTTTGAAGTAACAATACTGTGTCAATTAAATTGGGGCTAAACTATGCAGCCTTCCAAAGCTACTTAGCTGATGCTTGGGGATGTGAAACTTTGCAGTCTATGCCAAGGGAAAATGGTTGGGCTTGCTGTGCTAATGAGTAGCTGGAATTTACCATTTTCTCTAATACACACTTTCTTGGCCAGTGTTTTGCACTGCTGCATCCTTCTTGGACTGGAAACACGAATAGTATCTCTGTGCCTCCTATAACAACTGCATTATAGGAGCCTATTTCTTTTTTTCCCCCTGAGTACCTGGTAGAGTAAATAAAATCTTGACTGAACTTGAGATAAGCTTAAATTACAGTGTTCCAACATCCAGCCATCAAACTCACAAGGAAGGCTTGGAGTCGCAAGGTCATTAACTAAAGCCCTTGCTTTAGGATTCCTGAATTTGCATTTTGGTGCTGCTGATAATCAAGAATTCATTGCAGTATGATCTCCTGACTAAGAGATACATAAAGACTGAAATTCAGCTCTGAAAAGAGAAAACAAAGGCCAGTACAGCCCTCTTTTGGAGGGACTTAGTCGGTGTATTTGTCTTGGCACCTATCTTTGGAGAGGAATTAGTTTCATCCCTACTATGGGACATAAATCTTTCCATAAGGATCATCACAAACACAACTCACAGATGTTATGGAAGCTTTTAACCCTTCACACTCAACATTGTCAATGGACAAACTCAAGTCCCAAAACTCACCAGGCAAATTGTGCTTCTCAAGTGAAGCACCCAGAAAGCACAGGGGAAGTCAGATCTCCCCAACAGAGTTGCCAGCCCAGATGTGTGAACATAGGATTTGGAAAATAGCAGCTAACAGACCTGTACACTACCAGCCATACTTTATCCAGGTAAAATTCTGGTGCCTCCTGCCCCAAAGCACACCTCTCAGGTAGCAACTAAATGCCAACTACTGTGCACTTATCTGGCTGGTCTATGCAGCAGCACATCCTTTTCATGCCTATACGTTACAGACTTGAGACTTCAGGTAAAGCCACCAAGGTCTGGGAGGTTTCACATGCCTTCCAATGTCAGTGAGTCACCACAGAAACTCCAAAATGACACCAGTAAAAAAAAACCAAAACAAAACAAAACAAAAACCACACGAAACAAACAAGTATATGGGAATACAATGCCTGGAGATCCCTCTTATTTACAGGCCCTAATCTCCAACCATGCTGCAAAGACTTTATCTGCATTTCTGCTCTGTGTGACAGGAGGGTCTGGCAGCATAAGCCACATCTACAGGAGAGCACTCTTCAGTGAAAGTCCCACTTTCCCAGAGTTTTAACCCCTGGTCCTGTGGAGTAAAGGCATATATGCGACCCACGTAGTTGTTGTGGTATGTTGTCTTAGATGACTCTGACAGATGTTGACATGAGAGGCATTTTTATATGAAAGCACCAAGGGTCTTATCTGTGGCACAGAAAAAAACACCTTTTATGTGCAAAATGCATCTTTTCATTTGTCATAACAATATATAGCTGGGTCTTGTGAAGGAACAGACTTTTTACAACATACGCATTCAAAATCAGAAATTAGTTGTTTGCAAAAAGAGCGGCACATATAAATGACTCTGGCCCACAAGCATAGCTGAAAAGAAACAAACCCAGAGCTGCTGTACACAACTGTATTTCATCAAATCCTAGGAAAATGTATATTTCATCTAGATTATGTTGTATGCAGCCAATTTTCCATACAGCTGTATTTACAGCATAATGTAGGCACTAAATGCAGCTATGATACCATATAGAATTCTTTAATAAGACACCATAACTTTTGTGTCCATCCGCAAGGAATGTGCTGCCAGGAGATATCATATTTACAATATAAAAGGGGACGTATTTTAGATTTGTCCCAATTAACCTTGTAACGAGATGTATTGGAGTGCTTATTAATGACAGTAATGAGATGCAGACAAGACAATGTATAAAACATCATTGGCATATAAATTAAATTCATATACACAGATACCTTTATGCAGTGGACATGAAGGGAAATTATTAAGAGGCAATTTTGTAGGGAAAAAAAGGCTAATTAGAAAAAAATTCAATACTTTTCCTAGCTTGTATCCATCAATGTTAGAAAACCTGTTTGCCCTGTGACTGAGGAATTGTTCCCACTGCTTTTACTGTGCAAGTTACAAAACTAATTTTATGATGGTTCTCTTAGATATATTTTCTACAAACAGCTATGTGCCCATTATCCTTTGACTAGGTATTGTTCTGTTGTTTAGTTTGCTTTGGTATGGATACAGGTTTTAAAAATAAAACATCTTTTGAAGGCTACCCTAGTTATAATGTTTATTTCTCATTGACACAAGTTGCAATCACCTTATTTACAAACATCTCACAAGCTCTTAGATTTTAAGGCATTAAATCATTTTCAAGTCTCCATTTTGCTAATGGTACACCTTAAATTTTCCTAACTTGGGTGGGATTTAACAATGACTTTAATGAAGATAGGTGATGGTAGAACAGAGACTTACAAAGATCCCACAAGCTCTTAGATTTTAAGACAGAATAAAGGTCGTGATCTCCAGCATAAAAAATAATGTGCTTAAAGCAGTAGGTGGGAATTGTCCACTTAGAATTTGTAGATCTGCTCATGAGAATGAAGTTATTCACCTACTCAAGTGCTTTGTTGAACTACTGCCTAATTTTCCTGTTAAATCCCACCCAAGTTAGGAAAATTTAAGGTGTACCATTAGCAAAATGGAGACTTGAAAATGATTGTCATGACCAGCAATAACAACAAACTGATTACCATGCTGAGCTTTATAATAGCATTTCACTTCCTTTTCATTATTAGAATTATAATAAACAGATAAATTATATCCACACATACACAAACAGCTATGTAAGCATGGCTGAAAAAGTCACAAAATCACTTTATCAGAGGAGTGATTGGATCTCAAAGAATACTGGAAATTATGTACAGTAAAAGTAATAGGTCATGCATGACTTATAGTGATCAGGAGAGGCAGGAGGCAAAGGAATAAAGCTTCAGATACCTCAGAGCTGTTCATATTATTACAATCATATCCTGCCGTGTTACTTATTACTTCTTTAAAAATACTAAATGAAGAGAAAGTACTTTCTTTCAGTGTTGTTTAACTCTGAAAACCACCACACCTCCAAAATAACTTTAATGTTCTATATTTTTTAAAATTAGTTGGGGAGGGAGGAGGAATGAAGCCAAAGAATAGGGGAAGGCAGGAAAACCTCAGAAGGACCTAATGCAGTGAAGAAGCTGAGCTGAAGAGGTGGTGAAGGTCAGTTCTCCAGAACATCAGAACCTGTCATATGTCTTCTCTCTATAGGACTGTCTGTGACATGTTCAGAGAGAGGGGTCAGTGATACCCACTGCCCAGAGACACACCACCACTCCTGCCAAAATAGGATGGGACAGCAATCGCTGTCCACTCACTCATTCAGCCAAAACTGTTGAGGTCAGGACTGCTCAGCACCCCAGAGTCAGCCCCTAAAGGAGATTTCCCCCAAGATCTGTACAATGTCTAGCAAAAAAAGACCCCAGTTCCTGAAATGAAACAGCCATTGTCCCAAGGATAATGTATTCCAAATGGAAAAGCTATGAAAGGGGCCACCGTAGTCTCACTCAAGGCAAGAGATAACATCTTCTGGGTCAGGGCACTATAGTAGGTCAAAGATGGAATTAACTAAAAGATGGAATTAAACTAAACTCATGCAAAAATCAGTATTTTTCCCCTAATGCAACAGCCTCTGATCAGCACTGATTTGGGAACCAGACTGTGAAGGGAGATGAGTCTGTTCCCAGAAACTCTAACCTCAGACTGGTGTCTCTTTTCTAAACTGCTGTAGAGTTTTTAATGTCTATAAAACTCAGCGCGTGATCATGAAAGGTTCAGTATCACACCATGCACTGCTCGTTTCAAGTTCACCCTTTGAGTCACCACAGACAGGTTTAGTGAAAGCCGTCTGAGTTTCACACTCCTAGAAGATGTTACTGCTCATTCACTTAGTGCTTTAAATGTGGGCTGACGTCCACTGTGCACAGTATCTTACCTTCTCCATTTTATTAGACAATATTGCACCGGTGAAGTGATAAATGCAAAGCAAGGAGTGGCTGAGCACCGGGCTGAGACTACCTTGACTGCCAGGAGCCACAAAGATTGAATCTCAGCAGGGTCAAGCCAGCTCTTTTCCCTCAACTTAAATAAATTAAACACCACATGAACTACTACATGGGGTCTCTCACACAAGTCTTCTGAAAGAACTTGTACAGATCATCAAATCTTCTATCACCTTTTTTTTTTTGGTAAGAGAAAAATTTATTTTAGTGTTCTCACTTTAAGTGTCAGACCCGTATGTTATTTTGCAGAAAGTTGTGGGTGTCTCTTTATCTGGACTACTACACACCTACGCTTGGCACTTTGATATACAGCAGCCTGGCCCCGTGCTGAGAATCCAGTGGGCACCAATGTCTCCTGGTATTTCCCTATCCATACACTTTGAGTAAAACTTTTACAAACCCAGTTTCAACTCATTTAGTTAAACAGAAAACTCTGCTACCATCATCACCTCCACTTAATATGTAGTTATGACTGAAAACAGAAGATCTACTAAAGCAATTAGCAAGCAATCTACTTGCAACTGATATATTAAATGCCAGGGGATGGGCGGCATCAGGAATCAAAATATGTTTCATATTTTCTATTTTATAATTCAGGGATTTGTTTGTTCTTTTCTTTTTGAAAAATCACAGCTACTAGGTGAACTAAGCATGAAAATCTTGCTCCTGAACAACAAAAAAAGCTAAATTAGTTACTGATTACCCATTGCCAAGGGCAACATGTTCAACAGAGGATGTGATAATGACAGACGAATCCTCACTAAACTCTCTCTCTACAAAATAAGTGCACAATGTCTTAGATACTTTCACTGATGCTCGAGTCCCCTTCCTTCCACAGCAGCTGCTTGCAGGTCTGTCAGTGAAATCCAATAGAGGTACGGTTTCCTGTCAATAAGACAGAATCACCCCAATTTTCAGCTGAGAGCACTGGATTTTTATGGCTGCTCATGCCTTGTTCTTTCCTGCTCCTCCTTCGTATTTATTTTTTTTTTCCCTGGGAATTTTGTTCTCTTCCTTTTACTGCTTCCCCTATTACTGTCCCTTGAATCAACACAGATTCCTAACACCTTCTACATCCCCTTTTCACCTTTCACAGAGGTTTTTTTATTCCAGACAACAATAGAAATGAAGCAATGACAACACGAGGTGACTTCGTTCAGCCCAACATCTTTCAAACTGGTCCAAAACAACCTGGTGATGAAAAACACAGTCTCAGCACTGACAAGAAACGGTTCATCCAGTACAGGTATGACTCCTTCCTGAGTATTTAAAAGCACAGTGGGAGGGCATGTTTGTGGACCCCGTGGTGGTGGGTCCTCTGGGAAGAGATGATCTTTTGCAATGGGAGAAGCCCATGTGATTTATAAGCGCACAAATTGCACCCAGAAAGGGAGATTCCCGCTGTCAACCCCTGTTGACAGTGGTTCAGCACGGTCCCACTGTCAGCCCAAAATTTGCATACACTTCGTGCTCATTAAGGAACCAAAATTCTAACCAGTTTCCATGCTTTTACTAGGGATGGGAAAGTCCTGAAGTTGCTCATTAACCTGGCATAGGAACTTGCTAGAACCACACAAAATCGAGGTCCTTACTCATGTAGGCACAAATCTTTTTGTCTTTCTCACAGGCACAGCCCCAGCCATGCCTGCAAGAAGCAAGCACTCACTGTACTCCAAGATGAAAATCAAACTTTCCCTTTAAGTTCAGCAAGCACGTTCTTCACAAAGCCATCAAACACATCAAAACACTTACTAATTATTAGGAAATAAAATCTTGGTCCGTGCTCCCAGGTTTCTGAAATTACCGGAGGCCAACAAGCAGTATCTAACAAGAGGCGCATGAAAGTACCTTTGTTAACGTTCTTTTTATTCCTTCATCAAACTCATTTTGTTTAGAAAGAATATTTCTCCTTATTTTCTTTTGCCAGATAAGCCCAGAACTGGGGAGCTTTTGTAACAAGGGCTAGCAAACAATGCGGAGCGTGGGGAAGAAACCATGTTTAGACAGGCAAGCCAGGGATAACAGCGATATTGTGTGTGTCAGGAGAGAGAAAGGAGGGACTGCAAACTAATAATGACAGGGCTATTTATTACTGAATAACCAGCCTCTAATTTTAGAAACAGAAGATCTCCTATTTTCTATTGTTCATTTTAATTAGTATTTTCCCTAAATAGTCTCCTTCTTCCTATATGCTATTTATACAATCGCAAAGAAAATATAAAGTACATGCAATGTTAGCAGGATGGCAACAAAACGTGCTGTAAGTGGTATGTTCACTGTGCATTGTCTGGAGCCGGGACAATCCAGGGAATGACTTTGTCTCTCGCAACAGGACATTCTTATTTCCTTTTAGAGACAATATTCTGCCTTTAATATCCCACCACACCACCGCATCCCATAGAGACAGAGTTACAAGCAATACATCTGGGCCTGTAAAAAGGGTGAAACAGGCAAAATATTTGTGAAGAGAAACCTTGAGCAGCTGGAGGAATCCAGCCCTGAATTGGGTTCTCTCTCTTTAAAACGCTTTTTGATTTTTTTTTAATTTTTTTTTTCCTTGAAAAGCCGACAAAAACGCTTGGCAATGGCTCAGAAGCTGGTACGCTGCAAGATACCCTGTCTTGCTGTTTCCTTGCACTTCCCTCATCTGCTGTAACCACTTGTTTCTTGACATAAGTAGGCAAGAAACCTGTGATTTAGTATGCGGGGCCCCTCAGCTACGCCCTTGCACTCATACAACAAAGGGCATTTGGGAAAGGGATATTTTCATCATGGGCATATAGGGCTCACTTACCCCCTGGGTGTCTAACACGCTATTCAGAATGATGTTGTGTTTCTCCTTCTTTTCCCCATAATACGGCACAAAACCTGCCTGATGGCAAGAAAGTCAAGTGATTGTAATAATGGCTGTACTGGGCAGAGGTCCCTCTGACCCTGGGCCCAGCCTCCACCACCAGACACAAGCAGATGCCTGGGCAGGAGTGTAATGGCAGATCAAGCTTATATAAAACTTCCTCCCTTAAATACTTCTTAGCTCTGTTTTTTATTTGTCACACGTGATTACTTTCTATTTAATAGCGCTTCGTGGATTCCTCTTCCAAGAGCTTGTTCAGCCTCCACCTGGAAACCCATAGCATGAAAAGTATTCTTCTGCAAGGAGCTTATTTGTTCCCCTATCATACACTTACATTCAGTGGTTTGAGAGCAGATTTTCTTTTGACTACTGGAGTAATATATTTGCTATGCATTCTCCAAAAGTACCAGTGCCGACACTCTTATTAGAGCTAACTTCAAGCCAAAATAAAGGAAAATAGAGGAAAGAGAGCTGGCAGATCTACAGGTGGACACAAATACGTGCAATCTGACCTCCCATCCTTCCCTTTTGGCATAGTCCTATGCTAACAAAATTTTAAAAGAAATAGGTGAGTGATGCTGCAGGATTAGGTGGTGCCCATTTGTGCCAGCACAGCTCCCCACCTCACACATCACTTCCACAGGGAGTGCATGTGTAAAAGCTTTGACACTATTAGCTCCTACAGATATGTCTGGGAAAGGTGAATTTTCTTCCCAAGACAGGGGCTCTGAGAAGAGGCTCCACCTGAAAAGAAACTACACAGATCAATGTAAGATGCTGCCTCTTTCTGAAAAGAATCCAAACTCAGATATTTAAATTTAGTGCATCTCCAAGTCTCGTAAATGTGTATGCCAGGAGGGGGAAATAAATAAATAGATCTGTAAGAACAGTGCAGTTTTCACTATAAAATGGTCCCCAGGCTGCTCTGACCCCCAAGACCCCCTTGCCTGCCTGCGCTGCTGAGGGTTTGCAGGAGAGCATTTCCCACTGCCAGGACCAACTCCAGTTGGCTGCTCGTCCCAAAGTGACAAGAAAGCAGAGGAAGGCAGGAGATTGTGGGATGTTTTCCCCTTGGGCAGGGCTGAGACTCGTATAAGGACTCAAGTGTCTTCCCTCATTGACAGACTCGCTTCAACGGTCGCCAAAACTGTACTGCTTCTCCGTGAGAGCTGGCAAAACCCAGCTGAATATTCCGTTTCTGTTGTGTTGAGCCATGATCCTCTACGAACTCTTGGTGCCAAGTTTTAAGCAGCTCCATGTGCAGCATTTTGTAAATCACTTCCAGATATGCAAATAGCATCATTAAAACATTTGCATATATCCGTAAGTTTCTACTTCAGGTCCATATGCCCAGGCTGCAGAAGAGGGCAGAAAATAATTCTGCAGCATGGCATGAGGCAGGTACGTCTGTTGAGCGTAGGGAGCAATGGGAGCAGAGAAGTGGAGACCACCTCTGGTTGCCCTGTGACAGCTGCTGCAGAAGCCCTTAGGGAGCTAAACCCAATTTTTCCAAGGAGTAAAATGCAAAACATACCCTGTCTGCTTTACTCAAGGAGCAACTGGCGTGAGCGCACGGTATGTGGCATCTCCAGCGATGGAGAGGACCTGCCCAGAGAACACGCACAGAGGTGTAGCTTTTTACCCACTCATTCCACCAACTTTAGCAGTCTCCCATGCTGCAAGACTTTGTAGCATCAGGGTCTCCTCAGCTACATAAAATCCAGAGCGGAAATTTGAGAAATGTGTTTGGAGAAAGACACAAACCACCCAACGTGTGATCTGAAGAGTTATTGCAGGGCCAGAGACCATGAGGACCTCTGAGGAATGAACAACCTGGGGTGGCTTAGCTTTAAGAAGACAAGTCAGACAGGGCATAGGAGAGCAGCCGTCAAGCACATAAAAAGCTGCTGCAAAGAAGGGAGGAATCTATTTTCCATGCCCATGGCAGATAGAAGAAGCAGTAATGGGATTAAATTGCAGTAAGAAAGATTAAGGTTAAACATTAGGGAAAATTACAGCACAATGAGGCTAGCAAAGCACTAGAATAGATTGCTTGGGGAGGATGGAGAGTCTGTCATTGGAGGTCCTAAAGAATACATTAGGCAAGTGTCCATCACATGTGACAGGTACAGGTGGTCTTGCCTTAAGGCAGAGAGATGGGGAAGTTGGCCCCTTGGGACCACTACCTGTCCTGCAGCCCAGGGAAATGGGCAACGTAAGATGAATCATACCTATGCACGCTCACCATTTGCAAAAATATGCTGAATAACATTTGAAACCTACTAAAATAGATAGTAAAAATTGCACTCCTCTTGGAAAGAAAAAAAAAATTGCATACACTTTTAGTTGTGATGGTCTACTAATTGTCTCAGACTCCTGAATTTAGTTTTCACTGGTTGAGGGTTTTGCATCATCAGTTGTGCTCTGACAAAATCCTTGGGATTTCTGAATGCTTTAAAGAGAAAATTTTGAAATATTTCAGTTTCTAGCAGGAATATTTTCACTATTTTTTCCTAAAAGGAAAAGCATCAGGAAAAGAAATTATTTCAGTGACCAAATATAATGGGAAAAATATTATTTTATATTTCATGTTTCCCTCAATCTTCTTCAATAAATGCCAGAGTTACATACTTGAATCACTGAAGTCATAAAACAGAAAAACAAGCTGAATCTGTCAAATTATTCATTGAAAACATGTTTCTTAGCCTAGCTCTATGGTAAAATATACATACTGGTCCTATAAAGCGTTCAACGCATTTTTAAGTTCATAATAACTTTGATTAACTAGTCATAATGCCATATTCCTAAACCTCCTATAACATGCACATTTGATAAAATAGTCAAAGCCACTATCCAGAAAAAGGCAAAACAAAATGTACTGCGCATATTAATAGAAAAAAATAGATGGAATACTTTTTTCAGCTTCTCATACTCCCAGGATTCAGAGCTGCTACAGAACTGAGTATTACTAGCCACATTTTTGAGGGATAAACCAAGCCTGTGCAGCTCACCCCGTCCCACACAAGAAATCTGAGTCTGGGGAAGAAGCTGTCAGGGATTTTGGACGTGTTTAATTCAAGGAAAATTTTCCATCCACTCCCATGAAGACAAATTTTCTCCCCAGATCTGCTGTTGCTCCAACAAGTGAGGCGTGCTGTCATGTGGCTTCCCTTACTCAGACATACAGACCTAACACAGATGAGTCTATTTATGGACGATTAGAAACAAGGCGACAGAGCAGAGTCCTAGAGGAATGTACCAGAGAGCTTTTACTACCAGTACAATCAGGTGCAGACCGTAATCTGAAAGGGGACCTGCACTGCAAAATTAAGCACTTTCCAGGACGACATTTGAGATAACAGTGTAAAACCATTTCAGACCAAAGGCCAAAGAAACCTAAGCAGGCCAGTGGAGCTAATTTGTGGCTTGGACATTCATGTGGAAAAGACCACCAGGTTTACTGCAATGCTCGATGAACGGCGGTAGTGACTAGCATGGCTTCTGCTGACCACCTCTTCTGCCCGTACACAGAGGTTTGAACATATATTGGCTCCTTTACACAAAACCACCCACTTTCATTGTCCTGTTATAGCACCTGAACTAATAAGATACCACAGACTCAAAATTCACACTGTCAACTTTATAAACAACTCTTTAAACTTCGGCCACAAAATATGGAACTAAAGAAACAGTCCTGCCTGGAATTAACTCTTTCCCATCAGCCCCTTGAAGAAAACACACTTTTCTACCAATAGTTCTCTACTTGCAGTAAAGAATATCTGCTTCAACAACTCGTCTCTGAAACAAACCACTGCCCTCAGAATAATAAACTGCCAAGATGAAGGTACCAACCCACCACCTCACAGCATTATTGTTACACAGAAGGCATGCTTTTTGGACAGGCACATTTTTCTTGTCTTAAGGGTCCCACACAACAACAAGGTGCAAAAGTGATAACAAGCCTAAGAAGACAAGGCTGAATTCTAGCAGTAGGGATTTCAAAGAGGTGTGCATCTCCTCCCTCCTTCTCTGCAAGAACAGGGAGAAGTGCAGAGCCCCCAAGATGACCTGGCATACCTTTCCTCTTTTAATCAGAGAAAAATATTTAAATAAGGTCACAACGAAAAGGCATCATGAGAAAAAAAAGAGTAGGACACATTACTTTTTGAGCAAACCCAGAAGGAAAGTTGCTGGTTTGTCAAAGACTTCATATTCCTAATGCCTCAAATGTTTGTGAGCCATCTCCTATATGACAGGTTCAGTATGACACATTTCTGCAGACCAACACAATCTTCTGCCTGCACTACCAAGTCTAGGGAACAGCAAAAGGGACTTCAGATTGGCCTTTCAAAAGAAAACATGATCCAGATTACTCATTTAAGAGCACTAGTTATGCAAGTTTCTGTCTCGAAAGAGTTTCTGGAGAAAGAGTAATCTGTGAAAACAACATTATAATTTGTTCTCCAATTAAAGTAACTGTAGGAGTAGTCATGTTCTCCAAGAGCTGGGCTTTGGTAGGAAATATGGTCAATTAACCAAAGATTTGGCTGTGAAGGTCTGATCAAGCCATTCCAGAGCTGGTGTCTGTGTGCAAACAGTCTAAATGAACCTAATACATATATCTATAGATTCAATGACCAATTCCTTTATCAAGAAGTCAATGTTCAAGGCCTGTGACATTCGCTAATGTTTGGTGGAAAGAAATATCAACATCACGCTGGAGTTAAAAGAAGCAGCAGATTTTTGTCGTGTGCAGAATGGGACCACTGCTGCCTGTGAGAGTAGCTGGGCTGGCTGGATCTCTGTGGTGGGACAGAAAAGGTGGCAAGAAGTATTATGCCTGGTATCTGGTCCACAATATGGACCAGCTTTGGTTTGGAGCTTGCCTTTGCTTGGAGAAGGACATGTAAAATGGGCATTTGAGAATGACAAAGAAAAAAAGTGATAAAAATGAAACTGAATGAATCACTGAAGACCATGCAGAAAAAGATACCAGAACAGGTGGCTATCCAAAGCTATGGAAAGAGGAATTTCCAGCATGGTAAAAGTGCTAAAGGAAGCATAACTACACCAGGAAAAGCACCTTATAAGTAACTTATTTTTTTAAAACAACCCTAATTAAAAAAAAAAAAAGAACAGTTTTCAACAGTGCTGCAAACATCTCAAAAAGTTTAAAAGGATGATTCCCCTTATTCTTCATATCCATTTATTACCATATCATTTAGCACAGAATAAAGACCCATCAGTTTAATTATACAGCTAAAGACAGGTGGTTGTTGTTGTTTTCTTTGATGATGATGCACTGCAACAATAAACAGGCCTGTTATTTTCAAATTAGCATATGGATTCTTTCTTTGATGATACAACACCTGTGGTTAGAGTGTATGTTGAACCGGAGAAAACACCTCCTGGAAACATCTCCACAGACTTAAGATTTCAAATTTAGAACAACAAAAGCTCCACTTGAATCCCCTGTTGTTGGAAGGAACAGCAATTAATTATTAAAAAATGAACCAAAACATTACCATCAATCCTGCTGACAAGAGGTGCTGGTGGTTACAGTGGACAGGGACAATTATGCACATATCACAGGGCTACAGACAACTTCTGAATTACAATTACACCAAGAAACTCACTACAAATATCACAGATGAATACTGCTGAAAAACATTATCAGGACTGGCTTGAAACATATGTTGCATTAGTGCTGGGGGAAAATAAGGCTTACACCAACTTCAGAAGAGATGTCTGTCCAGGCAAATTCTTGTGTGTTAAAAAATTCTGCACTTCTGAAGCCCATGCAAAGAAATAACTAAAAAAAAAAAAATAAAAAAAAATCTTGTGCTGCATTAACTATTTTTAAAACTGTAAGAAAGCATCCAGTAAGGAATATTTCAAGTGCAAGTAGAAGAAAAGCACACTTGCAGTTTTTTTCCTGATTTTGATAGTCATGACCATGCTGATGAACATCAAAAGAGGACGACCAAAAGGTCCCTGTAAGACATGCTGCACCTTGAACAAGCATTACTACTGCAGATGAGCTACCTTGACCTGCCCATCATCTGCATCATTCTCAGGCTACCTCCCTGACAATGCCATTTGCAGAAGATTCTCTTCATTCAAATCCATTGCCAAATAGGGAGGTAGAAGAGCAACAAGAAAAAAAAAAAAAAAACAACCCACAATCACAGAAATTATAAGCTGGGAAAAAAAAAAGCCTACATCCTTTGAGACAGACTCTGAAATAAGACACTGCTCGATATTTTAATATCAGTATGTTATCATCAAGCAGGATAAAGGTCCCGTGTACTTCCTGTAATGGATTAAATTGTCTTTAAGAAGAGGTTAGAGGAAGTAGTCAACTATTGTTGAGCATACCTGGTAAGACCAACTGAAATAACCTGGCCCTTCTTTCTATTAGCAAAACCTTGGGTGAACAGAAAAATGACTAAAGCACCAGCTGTACGTAGAAAACGGGGAGGAAAGATAGAGGAATAAAATTGGAAGGCGATAATTAAAGAGATGTGAAGAAATCCTATAAATATAGATTCAAAGATGGAAAATTCAGCAAACAAACTTCAATAGTTGGCATTTTTCATTCTCAGTCCAGGTTTCCTTCCATCAGTGGATCTCAAAGCAGTTTACAAATATTAGCTGATGAAATTTGTTCTTCTGCCAAGTTCCCATTGACAAAAATCACATCTGTTAATGCAACCAAGTGCTGGAATAGAGGTTAGTCATAAAGATTTGAGAAGCTTTTGGATGATCAGTTTCAAAATATTGTCTCCAAAGTTCCTTAAAGTAGCTGACCTGGGAAAGGAAAGCTCCAGGCTGCTCTTAAAAAGTACAAGTTCCATCTGCAGGGAGTTTGTATCAATCCTCTGGTGCCCCAGTAAAATATCAAAGTACTGATCATTGAGAATAACTCACATACCGTAGCCTAAGCTTATTAGTTCTTTAATTCAGTCCTTACTAATTAGATACAAAATACCTCGGCTTGCAATTACAGAATGCTTTAGGTTAGCTGCTCAGATCCTCATCTGCTGTAAATTGGTATCTTCACAGTGATTTCAAGAGAGCGCTAATACTTTATGCCGCTTGAATATCAAGACAGCTATCACTTATGAATGTCCCCAACGACCAGAATTTCGATCTCACAGCACACACAATTTAAAACTCACTCTTTCACCAAACTATTTTAGTTAGCCAGTGTTAAAGTAAAAAAACAAAACAAAACAACACAACAATATAGCCTAGAGTGGCATAATAGTATTCTGTGATTATGCTTTCTTGACATCGTTTACCACCTTTACTACAACCTCTTTTTTGCCACTTTCTTATTCTTCCAGAAAATAAAATCTATAATATGTAATAATTTAGAATTAATATCTTGATTCCCTAGATCCTTTAATGAATTCAAATGCACTTAGGGAATCTAACCAAAGACATCTGTTCATGAATAGTGAGAATTATTACCAAGTCCTGGTGGAGACGGCAAGATGCCATCTCTTCCCGAAGTACCTCCCAGCTGAGAAATCAACTGTCTCCTGGCTGAATTTTCTTGTGTCAAGGTTTTACCGTGTTATGCCTCTTGGGATCACTTACTAACAAGAGCTCCCTCCCAAACTTTTCCAACCCCCAGAAAGGAGGAAGATGAGCCTAGCATTTTTTTGTTGTCCAACGACACATGCATACTACCTTTATCATATAAAATAATGATGGCCTCAATTAATACTAATTACTACTCCAAAGTTTCACAAATCCCTTTTTAATCAGCTTTGGGTTTAACTGATTTACCCTAAACCCCTCTGTCTGCCAAAAAATTAACATTTCATTAGACAAATCATAACCAGGTCCCTATTCTCCAAAATCCAACCCATCTGGAAATATTCTACCTCATCAAATGTCAGACTTGCACAGTATAATGGAAAACTACTTTTATCTAAAAACCACAGCGAGTGTGATTTATCTACACTTGTAGATGCAGATCTAGAAATATCACCACACCCACATCCCACCCACCACTCACTACACTCCAGAAGATGTCCGGTGCCTTCACCAGTTACCATTTTACTTCTTCCTCGCTCTTTGCAAATCTTCTCTCTCCTTTCCAAACATCCATCACAGATTAATTTACCTCTACTGTCAGAAATGTAAACTATCAGCAGCTTGTTACATTGAAGAGGTTAAATGAAACTTTTGACATGACTTGTGTTTAAAATCCATCTTTAGCTGATGGCATGTCATCAGCTAGAAAATGTGTAATCAGGAGAGCAGACCTGAAAGTCTGAAAAGTCAGAGAATGCAAAGTTCTGCTGGAGGTTTTTCTTTCCTCTCTCTCTTCTTATTTTTTTTTTTTTAATTTAACAAGTTCTAAAATATATTTTCTATTTTTGGCTTCAAGTGTGGCTATGGTCTGAAGAGTGACTGTGTAAAAATGGCACCTTCCTACTCAAAAGATCTGCTCCCTGTGTGCATTCTGAGGGAAAAAAAAAAAAGAAAAAAAAAGAAAAGATACTTCAGAAACACTATGGACCTGGTCTCCAGCTGGTGAATCAAGGTATGGGAACTCAACATCAGTTCAAGACCTGTCCTATGTTTTTTCCTGCTTTGTAGTATGTTAGACCCACACCAATAATGCACGTACAGATGCGTATGTTTTAATCTGTCATTTTGTCTCTCTTGTTTTGGGTTGTTCGGTTTTTTTTACAAGTTCCTGTCGTGCAGCTGTCAACAACATATCTGGCAGTACGGGACAATTGCAGCACAGGTCAGTGTTTTGTTTACACACATTCAGAATTACAATACAAGCCAGTGTATGGAGCATCTCTTGGAGCATCTTCCAGCGCCCCAAGCACTCAGACTCACGTAGCTACAGAGATCTTACCTAACCTCTGCTCGAGATCTTATTACCTGAATGTGTGTCTTGGCTGTGCCTTTGTGTCCCAAATACCTATCTTGGATCAGTCTTGTTGACAAAAGGTTAAAGTACAAATTATAGTGAGCTTCTCTTTATCTTCAGATTCTGATCCAAACAGTAAAACATGACCACCTAACCCGCTTTGTCCTTCTGCAGAAGAACACCCTTCTCCCTTCCTCACACTAATAATTTCATATATGAAGAAAGATGATTTATCTAGGGCACTGCAGGTCCACAGAGGGAAATGTATCTGCTTCACCCTCAATGTGCAAAGCCCCTTATTTTCATTCAGCCCTCCATAGCTCTTATTAAGATACCGAGGATCCTATTTCAGCCACCACAGCCAGCAATACATTAAGTATATAGGCTCGCACTTTAAAGGCACCAGCTCTCATGCCTTCCTGCAAGTTTTCTTCACAAACCAGTTTTTCTTCACGTGTTTTCTTTCACAAACCAGTGAGATGCAGCAAGAACAGAACCCCAAAAGACCTGTTCCCATGGATTCTCAAACTAGAGCCATCATTTAACTCTCACACCAACTCCTCCCTGACCCATCTGACTGACAGCCGAATCACCTCCAATTCATCCCTCTACGTGTGAAGCACAGATTAAGGATGTTCAACCATCATTTGATTTTATACACGTGTTCTGATACGTCTGGTGTTTTTCATGCTTCCTGACTCACTTTTATCCATAGTATTTTCATTCCCCACTAAATTATCCCAACGCATTTCATTAAAATATCTCATCATCAGGCGTATTATTCTCCACTTTCTACCTTTTTTACCTCGTGAGGATTGATTAAATCAGCATGATGGTAGCTGAGCAGTGTTTAGGACTCAGTGTGACCACATCTGATTTGTTCATAAAGGATTTTCCTTTCTCTGGATGCCAGAGGGGTGCAACTCGATGTATTAGTGCCTTTTCTATTTAGAAAATCAGCTACTGAAATTGTTCCAGATTAGCCTGTTTAATCAAAAGCACCAGATAAAATTAACACAATATTGACAGAAAGAGAACTTTAAACTCTGCAACTGTGCCAGTATTAGGTGCTCCAAGGTAATTCTTACAGTCTCGTTGCAGCTTGCGGCAAACTCACGATAATAATACCTTAATAATAATAATACCTTAAATTTATACAGCATTTGTTCTCCAGAACTATCCGAAGGCACTTCAGTGACTATATATAGTCATTACTTCACCTACCACCAAACTGCGGCTACCTTAGGGATGGGAGAAAACCCTCGCTTTCAGCTCTCTGCATCTTCTAAACTGTGATGTGACAGGAGAAGGAAATTCTCCGTAGTTTCGGGTAAGCAGCTAAGTACACACAGGGCTGATCTCCAGGAGAATGTTCTCAGGACAGTCCACCCCAGCCCTTGTCAGAATTTCCAGACCTTGCTAGATGTCCCAAGTGCCCGGGATTATTATGTTCTCGGGTCACATAAACCACCGTTTGCTTCTCTTAGTGGAGATGTCTCAACCTGCAGCAAATCCACGAGGCAGGGATAGCGCCCAGAGGGCTATACTACACCAAAAAACCCTTAGAATTAATGTCTTTTTCATCTTGTCAGTCCACAGATCTGTGGCTTCCTGATATTTGCAATTCCAAGTTTTCTGTGAGTTCGGTTATTTTCATTATAATTTGCACCAGGATTGGAGCCTTTCACCATGTGCTTGTCACTAACTGCCTTGCTGATAAAAGTGGGAAGATTTCATCATGTTCCTAAGTCCCCGCTTGCAAAAATACCTCTTTTCCTACAGGCAAACAGCAGAATTTGTTGAGCAAGAAGCCTTATTTCTACATGTGCTCACTGCTCTCTCTCTCCCGCCCGCCACAGTCCCGACATGGCTACTCGCTTTCTTGGCTACAGCAGCCACCAGCAAGTTAACAACATGTCCCCCTACATGCTTGGCGGGGATCCACGGCGTATCTGCTGGCCCATTCTCCTGCTTGAGAAATGCTAAATAGCGTTGCTGGCATTTCCACGTCTCTCATCACTGCGATGCCACAGGCCCAAACACTCCTCCCTTTTTCCTTCCCATCGGTTACCCCGAGCGGTGGCAGCGGCGGCACCTGGGGAGCGTCGCGTCCCCAGTTCACGTGGTCATTTCAAGCCTCGGGCTTGAATGACCACGAGGACCCTGTTTCCGAAGACAGGGATTTGCAGAGCAGAAGAGAGACCTTTGGTGGAGACACCCATGGCAAAAATATCGGCCACACCGTGATTTACAGCACTTGCAACTGGTAATCTGCCACAAGAAACTGCTTCTGCCGTATGGTCTCTCTCCAGAAATAAACGCATTACATGGGCTAAATGCTGTTTCTGGGCACAGTGGAAGCTTTTACCCTCTGGAGAGATGCAATGTGCTCCGGGACAGGGCAAGAAGCCCAGGATCAGATGACACAGCTGTTCCTACCAGGTGCCGTGGTGTCACCCTGAGCAGGTCCCTCATAAAATCTCTTTTCATCTCCCCACAAACAAAAGGTCTTGCTGTCTGAGCCTTACTCCACTTTGGATGTGTGCAACCAACGGAGTTGAAACAAGCCTTTTAGGGCTAGATCAAGCACCGTTCCCCGCAATTGAGGCACCTGCAATTAGATGACAGCAACAATATTACAGCATTGGGAAAATGCCTGCTTCAAAGCTCTCGTGCCTGTTGGAGCAAAGTCCCCACAGGATGTTTACAAACGGTTTGTCAAAACAGGGCCCTAAGCGTGTACACGGTGCCCTTCAGAGAGCACCACTTAAGGAGAGACCTGGATTTGTAATGCCGTTCCCACGCCTCGTGTTCTGCAGAGGGTAGGACGTGGCACCAGGCGCTGGCGGCGTTCGGTCCCACGAAGGTGCTATAAACACATCGGGGCACCCGACCTGGGCACCCCGCGAGCAGCGAGTATGATGGGAGGGCCAGCTCTACCTCCAAAGGGAGTGAGACCTGTATGATTAACTCTTAAAGGCAGGCTGCGTTGCGCTCGGAGGTAATTTTGCTCTGGCATTGATTTGAGGTGCAATTTGAAATTCATGACAATCTATGTAAATGCGCTTGTGACACTGAAGAGACACACAGTACAGATTATGCGTGACATCTTAAGAGCACACAGATTTTTTCATAAATACTCATACAGTGTCTGCCTTTTAGACATCCTGGACGTACTCTGCTCTTCAGGTTACATCCATCACATTTAAAATAACTCCCATGATTATATCAATACAAAAGAATTTAGTCGGACCTCTAATTCTATCTGCAGATTTAATAATCTTCTCCGCGTAAAGGTAACAGAGAATAAGAAATTTAAGGGTCACAGGTGCTGAGGATCCATCTTTCAAACTGGGAAACATAAGAGGAAATGCAAACGGTGAAGAGGGGCAAGGAAATGCTGGAGAAAGAAGGAATGAAGCAGCATCCCCTCCTCACCATTGCTTTCCTCAGCCTTAATTTTCCTTACGTGTTGATAAGATTGCTTGACCACAGACAGGACAGTGGTGACATTCTGCTGTTCCTGGTTGAATTTCCATTTATTCCTTAGCATAACACGCCCTTCCAAATGTCAATAAAACATCCATAAAGAGTTAGGGACAGACGCTGAAGTCCTAGAGCAGACAAGGTGCTGCCACTGTAGATAACCTTAAAGGGGTTAAATCCGAAGCGAGTTACAGAAAGAGGCTCTTTCATGAGTGAGATAAATATGACTAACGCACTTTTACTAGAGGCAGTTAAAAATAAAACCTTAAAGAAGAAAAACATGCATTCATTTTACACGACAGACACTATTATTTCTACATATTTCAGATTCATTTGCAAGTTAGGAAAATTGTGACTGAAAAAAAAAAATAAAAATGTTAGCAATCACATTTACAAGCAGAAATTCTACTGTGTTGAGTCATAAACTGCCCCCTTGCCTCAGCTATATTACGCTCCAGAGTTAAATCTATTCTTGCGCTTTTTCTTCACCTCATTTAGCAGTGGGTATATCTTTTGGATTAATTAGAGCAATCCTCTCATTCAATAATAGTCAATTGTTTTCTGTTCAACCATTATGCATAATTGTTTTCTTTGATCCATACAAATGCCGGCTATTTTTCATGCTTAATTAAACCGGCCTCGTCTCCCCCCCCACCCTCCNCGCGGCCGCCTCTGCACCGTGCGGAGATGCCGGCAGAGGGCAGCCAAGCAAGAATAATCCCGGCCCAGCAGAGATGCTGGCTGCAGATACTTGTCAGATCAAACAATTGGCCTCAAAAGCTTCTTTTTTAATTATTTTTTTAGTTATTTGTATTTTTCCCCCCTTTCTCCCTCCTCCCCTCCTTCCTTCCTGATAGCGCATCCCTGGCAGCCCAGCTCACTGCTTGCTCCATCACCTCTCTACACCTGGACAAGGAAGCACTGCACAGCCCAGGGAGCTGATGAGATATTTAAGAGACACCTACTGAAGTGAGGATGGGGACAGAAAAAAGAAAAAAAAAATAAAAATTCCAAACCAGAAAAGGCCACAAACGGAGCGCTAACTGGTGTTTGCACAAGCTTCCAGTCTTGCTGCATGATCTAGTTCTAATAAGCGGCAGGAATGAAGTCATGCCTTTTATCTCCAAATTATAACAGCAAACAAAGGGGGAATGTGTTTTTGCAGCAGATCTGGTAGTGAAATTCTCACAGGAGGGCTAAGAGCTAAGGCCCAATCTTGAAAGCACTCATCCACACAAGGACTGATGCTTCTGCGACTATCCTCAGTAAGGTTACACATGTACGTGTTTCTATACATATTTATAAACACAAATCCACTTATAAAAATCTATACAAGCATTAAAAAAATTCTTAATATTTCTTCCTCAATAGACATTTCTAATTCCTTAAAATTTGTGTGTGCTTATATATACTTATACAGATCTTTTAAGGAAAAAATTACTTTTTAAAATAGGATTTCAACCATTAAAAATGACATTGCTAGCCACAACAGCAAAATAGCACATAAGGAGCATCTTAGGGAAAAACATTCAGACAACGCCTAGAAAGTTACAGAGATAAACTGCAAGGCACTCCCTGAACTACTGTGAATATTCACCGTAGTTAGGAATAGTCGGTGCATCTTCAAACCTACTTTAGTTTAATGGGATGAACGCTTCTAAAAGTTTCTTATTCACTCATGTGCAGCTTTAAAAGAAAAAAAAGGGAATAAAAAGAGAAATAAATTTAAAAAAATTCTTGTTTTTAACTACCAAAATCACTAATTAAAAGTGCAAACCTTGACCAAAATGATTGTTTTAAGCTGCACATTTTATTATCCCCCACTGCCATTTCAGTCTGCTGACTACCCTGGGGAGTGTGGGAGCAAAAACAGGGTGCTGCTAGATCTGCCTGGCCTCTGAGGCTGGATCCTGCTCCCCTTTCTGACCCTCCAAAGGGCTGTTCCCCCTGGCTGGGAAAGCAGTGCAGGACCAGGCAGCCCTGGTTTGCAGCCTCAGCAAAGAGCTCCACCTCTTCCCAAGATTTCCACTCCCCAGGCTTCTGGCCCTTCGCTTTTATTACACAGTTTTCTCTTTAAGCTACCAAGCCCGTTTCTTGGCTCTGCCTGGGTTGTGTTTCACACTGTGTACAACAAGCAGAGCTCAGCTCTAACCCTGCTTCAAAGTGTCACCTGTAGGAATGGGTAAACTGAGGCAACCCACAACCTCCCCTAGAGCCAGTGCCATCCCAGCACGGGCCATCATCACCCCTCAAACACCAGCCATAGATGTAAGCTGAAGGGAGCTTACAGGAGAGCTGGAGAGGGACTCTTTGTCAGGAAGCGTAGGGATAGGACAAGGGGCAATGGTTTCAAAAGAAGAGGGGAGATTTAGATTGGATATTAGGAAGAAATTCTTTGCTGTGAGGGTGGTGAGGCACTGGAACAGGCTGCCCAGAGAAGCTGTGGCTGCCCCATCCCTGGAGGGGTTCAAGGCCAGGCTGGATGGGGCTTTGAGCAACTTGGTCTGGTGGGAGGTGTCCCTGCCCATGGCAGGGGGGTTGGAACTCAATGATCTTTAAGGTCCCTGCCAACTCTAATGATTCTATGTTTCCTTGCTCTTACAATGCAATGAAGTTATTCCAAATTTTGGCAGTGAAATCTACTGGCTTTATGAAGGTTTGTTGGTTGTTTTTTTTTTTTTTTTTTTTTTTTTGTTTGATTTTTTTTAAGAGGTCCAGCACTAGGTGCATCCCTCCTCATCAACTCACAGAGGATGGTGGCTGTTTTCTTTTTCTCCTTTTCACAGAAACCTCTAAGTAGCAGGCAAAGCTACTGTCAAAAGAATGTTTTTACAGCAGTGGAAATAATCAGTGCAAGGCTAGTTTTTAAAACCCGCTCCTAAAGTGCTTGGAACATTAAACAATTATTTATGAACACTTGAAACATTAGCTGTTCCACTTGAAACCATTGGCAGGGCTTTAATAACAGCCCAAGCAATGCTCTGGAAGCAACACCAAGGACTCTCGCTAGTCACAAACCCTTTATTTCATTTTTAAAGCCGCTGTTGCTCTGCAGCAAAATTAAAAGGTTTATCACTATGATTAAAACAAAACCTCATCACCAGCGTAAGCATCTATTCCTTTCAATGCTCCACTGAGACATTCCCCTCACTTTTTGACTGTTTGGCACGTCTCTGCTTTTGTTCTGTTTCTTCCTAAAACAAGTTATTCCTGCAGCAAGCTTGACTGGGGCACTGCCTGCCCTCTCTCCCAGGATTCAGGTGGATTTTCACATCAAGGAGACCAATTGACACCAGGTTAAATAGATTTCCTAATCAGGATTGCAAACTCTTTGATAATGCAAGTAGCCCTAAACTTGTGTTATTAAAAAAAAAAAAAGAAAAAAAAGAAAAAAAAGAAAAAAAAGAAAAAAAAGNCTGCAAACTCTTTGATAATGCAAGTGGCCCTAAACTTGTGTTATTAAAAAAAAAAAGAAAAAGAAAAAAAAGAAAAATTCTGGTAAGAGAAGGAAAGGGGAATTCAATGACAGAGATTGCTCAATGACAGAAAAGACCATATTTACTGAAGTTGTGGGGCTTTTTTCATGCAGTCCACCTTTCTCAGGAAACGAAAAGAGTTTAAATCTTTTAAATGTATCTATTAACATCGGGATGTTTCAAGCCAAAGCAGAAGCCCATTACATGAGGCGCAACACAGGCACACAGCCCTGTCCCCGTTTCGTACGTTTGGAAAGACAGGAGAGGAAGAAGCTTGCCAGCTTTGTAGTGAGGAAAGTGTGGTACAGAGAGGCTGAGACCCAAGGATGGAGGTGGGTGCCCATCCTCTAGCAGGGAAATCCAATCCTTCAGCAATCTACCTGTGCTCCTTGTCTGGTACTTCCAAGCAAGACACAACACAAAATCCAGCCGCCTAAACCTGTCGTACGCAAAGATTGCAACTGAGGAAAGAGATGCTTCATAATTCCCTTTAGTTCAACAGTTTTTATCCCTGCTCCTGGTTTGGGAAGACACAAGCCTACATCGCTCAGCTGTACCAGGCAGGGCTCATTTGCCATATCTCAGGGAATCATAGAATAGTTTGGGTTGGAAGGGACCTTAAAGATTATCTAGTTCCAAACCCCTGCCATGGGCAGGGACACCTCCCACTAGACCTGGTTGCTCAAAGCCCTATTCAACCTGGTGTTGAATGCTTCCAGTGATGGGGCATCCACAGCTTCTTTGGGCAACCTGGGCCAGTGCCTCCCCACCCTCACAGGAAAGAATTTTTTCCTAATATCCCATATAAATCTCCCCTCTTTTAGTTTAAAATCATTCCCCCTCATCCTAAGACTCCACTCCCTGATAAGGAGTCTCTCCTCAGCTTTCCTGGAGCCCCTTTTAGGTGTTGTAAGGGGCTATGAGGTCTCCCTGGAACCTTCTCCAGGCTGAACAACCCCAGCTCTCTCAGCCTGTCCTCATACAAGAGGTGCTCCAGCCTTCTGACCATCTTCATGGCCTCCTGTTGACCCACTCCAACAGGTCCATATCCTTCTTACATTGGGAGCCCCAGAGCTGGATGGGGTGGGGTTTCAGCAGAATGGAGCAGACGGCAGATTTTGCCCTTGCCCTGCTGGCCACGTTGCTGGGGATGCAGCCCAGGATGCAGTTGGCTTTCTGGTCTGCCAGCAAACATTGCTGGTTCATGTTGAGCTTCTCACCAACAAACACTCCCAAGTCCTACTCTTCAGAGCGGCTTTTAATCCATTCTCCACCCAACCTATATTTGCGCTTGGAATCATGTGCTTCATTATGGGGTTATGATGTTGCTCGCAATTTTGTTTGGTTTGGGTTTGTTTTTCTTGTTTTTGTTGCACAGAGGGCAATGAGGGCAGGCAGAGGTCAGAAAGATGTTTTGCACCTTGACAATACGTTCTCTTGGCCCCGTGGTTGGGGAGCCGAGCAGTGATCATTTGACCACAAGTACTAAAACCAAGGCTAACAAGAAAGGCCATATTCCACTGGGTCTAAGGAAAAGCAGGCAGCATGGTGTTAACAAATAACCGAGGCAGAAAAAGCAGCATAAAGAATCTGAAAGACATGAATGCCTGAGGAAATGCAGATTTTGGGGAATCTGTGAGTAAACAGGCATATGACTGACTGAGCCAAAATATATACAGGATTTCACAATATTTAAATCATGTATCTTTGTGTTCTTAAAAATAAATTAAAACTATACCAAGGCTTACACATGAGGAACTGACGAGCGCTGGGTGCTGCTAAACCTGCAGCCAACGGCCTCATCCTGCAGCCCCCACATAAGAGACCTGGGAGCCTGTGCGAAGCCCCCCTGACGCTTAACCACTGACACCAGTGGGAGAAGAGGCAAGCCAGTTGTGAGGGAGTTGAAGCTCCCCCGTGAAGAGCCCTAACAGAGCTCGAGAATCGCACAACAGAACGTGCTTTATCCGTTGTGGACCCCGTGCCCTCTTTTTAAGATGGCTGTTAACTCGCAAAAGTTACTGTGGCAAAGGAGTGGAAAAATGATTTGATCATATTCAGCGATATTGCTAAGAGCAACAGGGAAAGACATTTGAAAAAGTGGCTTGCAGTCATTTATATACCTCTTTCCACATGTTAACCATTTTTACTTTCAATAACCATGCATCAGTGCTCTTGCTGCATTACCTTATAACTCCTTTTCTTCTTTATGGTCCTTTGTGGACACATTTTCACCTGCCTAAATCTCTGCATATCTACTAGGAAAAAAAAAAAGTGAGACATACACACAGGTATTCTGTCCTAGTTTATAAATATATCAGGGACATACAGATGTCATTACAACCCTCAAATGCAGCTTCACTGGGTCCTGCTGTGGAGGCACATTGTGACATGCTAGAGGTGCACCGGCCAGAAGCTGGGAAGGTTTCTAGGACCAGTGCTCCTCTCATCTAGGTAATTTGTTATTCAGAGTGTGCTGATCTTATTAAAAGAGCTATTCTTCCCTTTATGACTGTTTGTAGCTACACTAGTTTTCCCTAAAGAGATGTAAAGCCCACTTTGCTCACACTGACAAAGAGAGAGAGTAGGTTTCTTGCTGCAAATCTGGAACTGAAACTCTGGACATAAAGGCTGCCAACAGCTGTGTAAAGCAACTTCTGAGAATTTACCAGAATAAGTTTGGCTCCCTAGGTCAGGGTTAGTATTCTCATAAATCATGAATTTGCATCTAGAAGACAAACAGCTACCTGTGTTTTCTCTCCCTTCCCAGTTTAGGCCCACTCATTCCTCCTCTCTAAACTCTTGGAGGTGTTGGCACCAACTCATTTTGCTCTTCCCCAGCAAAGTTCTTGCAGAATTTCAACAGAAGTCACTGCAAGACCTCACAGGTTCCTACTCACCTGCCATTGTTCTTGCTGACTTGGAAGAGTTTTTGAATCCTTCCTGAACAATATTTTCAGAAAGATGTTGGCCCTCCTCTAGACACCTGTCATCACCATTTGTTGAGGAGGGCTCAGCATCTTGGAAGTCTTTGGGAGCCTGTCTCTGACTGCCACACCTGGAGATGATAACCCCAACTCTCACACTAATCCTTGCTGCAGCTTTAGATGTGGAAAAGAAAACTGATAAATCTGAAATTCAGATTGAAAAGGTAGCTTACAGCTCATGTAAGATGACTCTTCGGTGCCTCTAGGGCCCCTGGTGCATAGAACTTACACAAAGTAATTTTCATTTTAAAGATATTCCCTTTAGCGTGGCAAACAGAATGCACACTCCATTTTCTTGGTGTCTCATACTGAGTAGAAACATTACTTCAGATTTCAGCAGGATTTGAGGGAAACACTGCAACAGGGGGATTCTTTATAATTTCCTATACCCTTTTGGATGCAGTTCTTGCAATCGGATGTGGCTGGGAAATCCTTGCCCCTTTGAGCAGCTGAGATCTATACAGATGTGGTTAAAAAGGTTGGGTAAAAGTTTGGTAAAGCAGCCAGAACTTCCTTTTCTCTTTTTGTATTGCACATCCTCAGCAAATACCTTCAGTAGATTTTCCAAAAAAGGATGGACTAAAAGTCTATACGAGTGGCTGTGCAGCAAATAGCTTTATCAATGATTTCATTTGCAGTCCAGAAATACCAAAGGGCTTCACAATTCAAGATGTTAGCACACAATCTGAGGCCCAGGAATTTACCACTTAGAACTGAGAGTATATGGAAAAGAGGAGGAATGAATAAATCCTTAGGGTGAAGACATACAGAATAAAATTAGTCTATCATAATTTTAGGATACTGAGCTCTAGGTACAGTTCATCTCTTTCCCAGTTATTGATCAAGTTGTAACCTACTAGCTCATTATTAAGGAGACAAAACCAGTATAGTGCTATGTATGCTTGAGAAATCAAAATATCACCGGCATATGAAGTAGTTGGATCTCCAGTTATGAAACACGCGTTTGACTCTTCAGAATGCTGGAGGCTGAATAAAGGTTAAAAACTCAGAAATAATATTGTTCCTGCAACTTTTGCAAAAATCTTTGAGAGATGAATTTAGCAATATGTGGCTTTTAATGGTGTTACATTAAACAGCAGGATTTCCATATGGCGTGAATCTGCTGAATTGTATCGAAGATGGGGATTTTGTTCCAAATTTCTATGGCATTCTGTGATTGTGTCATTAGATACCCGCAAGCCTTTGCTACAATGAAGAGTACAGAATGTGCCAAGTAAAACAATCTTGAGTATGCCTTCCAAGGGAAAATACTGAGACTAACATTTAAAATTTCCTAGCCCCATTTTCTCTGAAATGCAGCGAGCTCTTTTTGTTAGAAAAGGGTTAAATGGAAATGTGTCATTTTCATAATAATAATGTGTTTTATATTGAAATTTGTTCTTTGCGTCTTTTCTTTTCAGTATAAGTGTTGGTGTGTGTGAGTGATATGAGGATAAGTTTGTGAGGGCAATTACCCATTATTGTTGAGTAGCTGAGTAGTCCCCTGAGCAAACTCATGCATAATTTGTTTGTTCATAAGATACTGTAGAGCTGAGGCTGCAGTATCTTCTATGCCCCAGCTTATGGGAAAATGGAAGCTTTTTCCCACTACTCTGCATTTCTTACCCTATTGTTTGAACTCTGATCATCCTTCTTGCCCCTCTATTATGGGCACCTTTGCTGAATAGGAATCGCATATCAAGTGGGTTAAGGTCAGAAATACATCATATAAAAGGGGAAACAGTGAATTCCTTTTACAAGATTCATTATGATAATCATGTCCAAATACATTATTAGAAGCATTAAAGAAATCCTTTTCTAATTTATTTTTGTGCCTCTTACTATCTGCATATCCTTGTTATCTAAGGGAAACAGTGTGGTCTGCGAAGTTGAGGTTACAAACGTGCAGCGGTCTTGGGATAGACAGGACGGGCTTGAGATACAACTTCAATGTTAAATAATTTCCCACTTTTTAAAAAACTCTAATCTTTCCTTACACGGCTTTCTCCCCTTACAGCTCTCTCTTCCCTTATCTGCAGGAGGACTTGCCTTTTTCCTCAGGTAGCAGCATCCCTATTACCTCTTTCCCTTACACACACTGGAGCAGTGATTTCCTGCTTTACTGATCAGCTCTTCTGTAGCTTCACCCTGGAGAAGCCCCATAATTTAAATGTTGCTGTCTGCAGCCCTTCTCCTCTAAAAAGCTGCACACATTTAACATCATGCAATGTATTTTCTTATTAAAATTATTGTAATCGAAATGTGAGCATTTCAAAGTTACTAGTTTGCACCAAGACAATTGTGTGCCTGGATTTCTAAGGCTTTTCCTCCCACCTTTTTTTTTTTNAGACAAGGAGGGAGTTAGGCTGATAAACAAGATATCTGCATTGAGAGATTACTTTCTTACACAAGTGAATATTTACTGTTACTCAGCAAATGCTTCTTTTTCACAGGGTACATGTAGTAGAGGTTTGGAGGCACCACCAGAAGCAGCAACAGTGACATATCAAACCATGTCCCTGTTTGATATAGCTGATGTGACAGATTTTGGAATCTTTTGGGTTAAGATACAGACATTTAAAGGGATTCTTCCAATACTGTTAAAGAGACTACATATAAGAAACATATCTATAATTATTTGAGTACATGGAAATATTTCTGTAAGGTTTTCACAAGAGATTGGCCTTACAAAACCTGCAGAAAAGCTAACCCTAGTTTTATCCTTCTGCAGAGCTAGTGCTAGGCCAACATAGAACATTAGACAATCCCAGCGTTACATTTTCAAACCTGAACAAAGCATTATTATCTGGAATACATTATATTTGTGTTCCACCTAAACCTAGTACATTTTTTATAATGATGAACTGCTTCTTTCAGAACGTAATAGTACAAATAGGAGGATGAAGTTTTAATTGATAACCAGATGTCAAAATTAGATATTTTAATTTTTTTTAATAAGACAACTATTTGGAGAAGATCCTTATTTCTTCTTTAGATACCTGCTTCAACAAAAGAGGTAAGAATTTAATTGAAGCATGGTTGTAGGATAGCTCTCTAATGTAATTTGCCTCAAGTTGTAATGCTGCAGTTTGGAAGAAATGCTAGACCAACACGTGCATCTCTGCCTGTGTAGCTCTCCTTGGGGAACTCCAGCATAAGGCATTTGTCAAAACAGCCCCCAAACTCACTCAATACCTGAAGAGAATAAGCTGAACATTCAACAACAAAACTCTATACAAGAAATAAATTAAAAAAAAAATAAAATCCACCAAAATGTCTGAATTCAGTTGTCAGGCCCTGCTTGTAACTTGCAGAGAGACACTAAATATTTCCCTTCCAGTTCCACAAATTAAATACTCTAACAAGTTCCAGTGTAGGACTCTCAGACTAACTTTTTCCTGATGAAGCATCAGCATAAATACACTGGGGATCCAGGCTGGTTTAAATGACAAAGGCAGTTATTAATTTTGGTACAAACATTGGATGAGCTCTCCAAGACTTTATGACACCTTCCTTCACATGTGGAACCCTGCCACCAGTGCTTTTATCTCCTCTTTTGCTCTGGCTGATGTTACTAGGATCAGAAATGCTGTTTGGATGGAAAGAGGAAATGGAGATATAGCTAATTTCTTAAAAGGTGGGGCCATTAATCCTGTCAGAGGAGCATTTGGATCCTAAGGAAGAGATACTCTCAAGCTGGTAGCTGTCAGTTATAGATGAGCCTGAACGCACTCTCCAAAGTCATCATCACAAAGCCATTAGTTGCAAGGTGAAGGGACACTCTTTGTGGAAAGGATAGAAAAAAAAATAAAAATACTGGGAATACATGGTACACCCCAATACTGGTGTAAGAGCAGGCTGCACTGGAGAAGACTCTTTCACCACCATAAACAGGGAGGGAACAGATTAAGACAATAGCAAATTTTAGAATCTCATACATTTGAAGAAACGTGTCAGTAATAGTATGATCTCCTGGGGTCAGGACAGTCTGCCCATGGCCCAGAGGAACTGGGTTGTTTGTGAAGAATGGTCTTCTCTTCAAGGTCTGCTTCACCAGCTAAGGAGAAGCTGCCAATATAAAATAGAAATGTAGCCATAGGAGAGAAAATATATATTAAAAGTGTTGTTTTTTTCTAGCAAGACAATTTGAGCAATAGTTAAGAGATCCATTAAGATAATGAGCAAGAAACAGGGAAGTGATGGGACAAACAGGTCTTAAATGGAGAATTAAATATTAAGAAAATGGGTACCTTGGAACAGCATCCTTTGGTGACCCTAAAATATGTTTTTCAAAAGATAATGAGTCTGAAAAAGCTGTGCTGCATGTTGTGTTTCCTGTGTACGTAGCTCCCTAGGATTTAGTGTTACTTGCAACAGCCAAAGTTTAGTGTCAGTAAGAATAAACCCTGAAGGGCACGAGACCTTCCCCGTTCCTCTTTGCTGACTTGTCTACTTTTCATTCTCACACATCTTTCACTTAAACCCTTAAAATGGCCAACATCCTGAAAATAGCTATGGTACTAACTACTTGCAATACCACATCTTAGCTCTAAGTCATTATTAGTTACTTGAATTTCTAGCATAATTTAGTATATTAGTGTATCTTTATCACCATGAATCTCAAAGAGTGAAAGGGACAAGCTTCAAAAGAGGTACCAGGAAGACCTGCTACTGGCAAAAAGAAAAATATTTGGCTCACAGCATACAAAGTCATACCTAAAGACTAGAAATTTCTGTGCTATGACTATGTGGGTTAAACAGCAACACCCCAACATCTAAGATATTATATCTGAAAAATTGAAAGTAGTACTTGATGTCCAAGACAGTTCTGTTCCTGAGCAGGAACTCATAAGAGCTGAGAGGACACCAGGGAATCACTTGGAAAATATGACTTGCAGTTAAGCCCTTGATCAATCAGTGTAGTGAAAGGAGCAGTATCACTCTTCGGAAGTTAATTAGACACTAAGAGTAATACTCTAGAAAGCTTTGAGAGCAGATTGTGTAAAGACAGCTCCCCGTATAAATCATTACTATACCTCAATTCTGAATTTCCATTAATTATTAAAGCTTTCTAGGCAGGCTAAGCAGATATTCTAAGACACATATTTCAGAAATTCCCACATGTTAAAAATTAAGTACTGTCAAACAAGCCGGGCCAGGCAAAGAGAGCCTTTGGAGGCCCCCATCGCAATGTACTCGTGTCACTCATCTTCTCCCAAGGCTGCGTCAGGCTCCCTGCTGATGCACAGCACAGCCCCAGACCCAGTCATCTCCCTCCATTCATATCAGCACCTTATCCATCCGATGAGTTTAGGTTTCTTTTCCACATTGGGACAGACCTGAAGATAGGGATGTGTACGAGGATGCTTAGAGAGTACTCTTGGGTTCATTCAGTGCATTTTGTATCGGCAGGGTTTTAGATCATGGCACAAACTAAAGAGGGTGGGAGGTGGGAAATAAAGGATTGGGCAGAGAGAAGCTATGGAGAGGCATGAAAAAGCAAGGTCTGGATGGATGGCAGGAATGAGGGTCTCCTCCTCATTCTTCAGGTTTGCCTGAGATGTTTTGCTTGGTTTTGTGATCAGACACAGAAACAGATCTGGACCAAAGATGTAATTTAAATGAACCCTCCTGGCATTCTCAGATGTTGAGAGCAGTCAGACTTTGTTGACCCTTGGCTTTCTGTGGAGTTTAATTAGAAACAGAAGTCCACTAAAGAGCTCTTGTTTGGGATGACTGCATTAAGCTTCCCCAGCCCCCAAGTTCAACTTCCCAATAAAGTACTGGGAACAAGGGTCTTGTTGCTGTTTTTAATTAGATTAATTATTTTCAGTATTTCCCTATAAGACAAAGAAAAGTGCAGCTTAAACTATTCTGAAAGAGATCGACATCAAACAAAGGTAGGTATTTCTCACATTCCTGCAGTAAAACAAGAGAAGAAAAATCAGAGGGATCTTACTTAGACATTGCAAAAACAAGGGAAGATTATCCTTCCCCCCATTCTATTCTGTGGGTGTTGTGCTTTGTTGGATTTTGTTGTTTTTTTTGTTTTGTTTTGTTTTNCTTTTGTTGGTTTTGTTTGTTTTTTTTTTTTTTTTTTTTTTTTTTTTTTTACCACTGACTACAATAGTTAGCATTATTTGTAAATACTGTATAGACTTTTCCTTTTGTTGGAACAGACAAAACAGAAAAAGAAAGTCGATGAAAATGTTCAAAGGAATTGGAGGGAATGGCAGACTTCAGATTTGCATGCAAAGCTCCCGATGTGATGAAAAGTATCTCAGCTTTCGATTATTCAAATCAAGATACTGCAATATTTTTGGACACTCAAGACTTTGAGCTGTTTATTTATTCATTTTCACTCCTTACTGCCTTTATCCCCTGAGGAACCTAACAACTGAAATATAGCAACAGTGAAGAATATTTATTGGAGAAAACAAGCACTTAACAGCATTGCAAAATTCCAGGTTCTCAAGAAGAAAAAGCAATAGGTATTAAAACAAAAGCTGCTGATACCGTAGTATTTTTTAGTGTTACAGATAAGAGACAAAACCCAAGCACAGTTGAATAAGTGTTAGATTGCTTTTCATCCCAGCTGCACAGCAGAAGGATACCTTTGTAAAAAGACAATAATCTTATGTTTTACCACCTGGGTAATATTTGAAAACACAGTCAACTATTGGATAAGCTAAGAACTACTGACTCTTTAGGTAGAAAACCTGTTAATAAAAGAGAACAGCCACTGCAGTTTGAAACATTTTTAGGCAATGGCATCAATGTTTTCAATTGCAAGTTTGACAAGGATAGAGGGTGTTTTACAACTAAACCAAGATAAAGACCTGACCACTCCCCAGAAGTCAGTGGATACCTCTTTGCTCAGAGAGATGTTGCTCAAGGTGAAGACCACAGCTAAAGAAAGAGGTATGTTGGACCATTGGTATAGAGACCAAGCTGCCCGGGTAGCCCTTCTGAGAGTGTGACAGCAGAGGGTCTTCACAGTAGGAGCTCACAGACAAGTAGTTCTCTTCAAAGGAGATTTTTTGCTCATATTTGACATTGTTCAGAACAGACATGTTCTTCCCGCTCCTTGCATTTTCAGTAAACTATGTGCAATATTTGAAAAACTTTCTGAAACTCTGTTCCCAGGCTTTTCATGGTAGGACAAAAATGTCTTGCACAAACCCTTGTCTAAATCCAAGGTACAGTCTAAACTAAAAATCAGTAACTTCAGTTATACGATCACCTAGTATGTTAACGAATGAGGGAGTAGAAATAAGGTTGTCTGAGCAACCTCAGTTCTGTCATTGCTTAGGATCAGGGTACTTGGCTAAGCAATCAGAGTAATTTTCTTTTAATATTAAGTGGGTTTCTTGGACAGATCTAGAGAGCACAGTCCCTTCAGACACTACTAGGAGCAATGATACATGAATATGTACCTGACTTCCACTACCTCAGCAAACTTGGAAATGCTCATTCCAGTTTTAGGGTCTGAGGTTGCCCACAACACATCCGAAGCACTGCCTGAGCTTGTGCCAGAGCAAGTCAATCCCCAGAACAGACTCAAAGCACATTTCCACTCTATTCTTGAGCTTCCCTACTTTGTCTCACCATGAGCCAACCAAACCTTGTAGAGCATCAGAGAAGGCTTGGTGTACGAGACACAAGTTGAAACTCCAAGGCAAATTTTAGTCTCCTTTGTATCACTTGCATCCTGTTAGGACTGATGACAGTGTATTATCTGTGTTCAGGTCTAGGGCTGATTGCAGATATAATTTTGCTCTATTCTCATCTGCATGCTTTCTATATATAGCACTACCATTATTTTTTTTCTTCCCTTCCAGCAACTTTGACAAATTCTTTTCAAGCTGAGGATGAAAAAAAAATGCTGTCTTCAAAACAAAACAGGAAAAAAAAGCTGTTTCAAATAAAAATATGAATGTTATACTATCTCATCTTTGACACACCTTCCCCACCCTCCTCCAGCCTGTTATACATTTGAAAGTATTTGATACTTAAAAATACAATGACTGCATACAAATAACTTTAAACCCCATGATTGTTTCTGTAGTAGATTCTACATTGAATCAGACAATTCTCCTTTCATCTACACTCCAGAGAACTACAATTTTTTCCTGGAATTCTATAGCATTTGGAAAGAAATGTTCCTGGTTTAGAGTGATAGAGCTCCAAACAGTTCTTGTGTTTTCCATTAATTTTCAGTTGTATTGGTATTCTGTTCCAATTAGTCTCTGTTAGTGCTTCAAAGCTCTATCTTATCTGCAGATAACATCAAAGATGAGAGTTTCCAGTTTTAAATTTGGTTTGTAGTTATTTTAAAAAGATACAAAGGCATCATTTGTGAATAGCTGATCAAATAGAATAAATACTTTTTTGTTTGGCTCCAAAAGGGCCAGAAAACTACTTTTCTTTTTGAAGTTCAATTTCATTTAGACATCAGGCTTCATTTCCAGGGTGCTGAACTCCCAGAACTCATGTTGACTTCAGCTCAGTTGTATGTGTTCAGGCAAGAAATGTGTTTCCTCTTCCACAAAACTTTATGACTTCCAAATTTTTCTCTTTTCTTTAGTTCAAATCACAGACCTTTACAAAGCACCTCACAGATGCATTAGCAAGGAAGATCCCAAGCAAGTCCCATAAACACCAACCTGTAAGTTCTTTTAGCACAATTTCTTAATCTCTCCTGTTAGACCTGTTTCACTCCAGCTACAAACTAGCATAATCCATAATCCTTCAGCAGCTTGACCTGTGAAAGCTCACTCCCCAGGAAAAGCCTATGTAAGTGTTCATAAAGATGTTTTCTCCCTGCTGCTGCTTTCTCTCTGGCCTACTAAGGATTTAAACCAAGACAAATAAACTTAGCAAAAGAAAAAGGAACTCATTTCAGTAATAGTTAGCTGACAAATAGTAGAGCTGCATTCAAGGCAGCTCCAAGTTCTCTTGATATCTTCCTGAAAATAAGGTAGAGGTCTAATACTGTCTTTTTCTTATAAGAGTAATTTAGACAAACCCCTCCTTCTCTGCTGTACTCAGCGCCTCCGAGAAGGTGGCCACATCTCAACCACTGTTGGGAAGCAGCTTACTTAAAAGCACAAAGGGAAAACACTTCAATTGGTTTTCTCTCTGTTGAAAAAGCGCAGTGCTTTCACTGACAACTTGTCTGGGATAGTGCTGTTTAGAGAGGTGCTGTCAAGCTTTGCCGGTCAGCAAAGGAGTCCATCAGCGCTCAGATTCCTCTTCATTAAAAAATATTTGGCACAGACTTCTTATAATATATGATGGAAGCTGTAGCAAATCACTGTTGTGCCTACCTGGTTCGCAAATGATATTAAAGACAGTGTTATCTGGCTGCCAGCAACCCCGGTACGCACCCTGCACTTGCTGAAAACAGGAGAAATTTTTCCTCTACGGCCCAACATACTACTTATTCACACAAACAAGTCAACAAACAACATCAGAAGCTGCCTCTGTAGTTCATCAGACCACAGAGAGCCTGAGATTAAAGGTTTACATGGATTCCTGCAAAAGAACAAGCTGTGAGGGCACATGTGCCATCTCTGAAAGTGCAGTTTCATGTACTTAGATGTCTTCACGGGACTGCAAGAACAGGGTGTCTGAGTATCAACAAGGAGACACAGAGAAAGTCAATCCTGCATCGAGTTAAACAAGGAATAAATGGTCTCCTGAAATTCTTTAAAATTCCCGTAAAAATATTCAGCTAGGGGCCTTGCAATAATCTGAGTTTCTAGGCAGCAGTATTGAACTGTTGCAATAAAGATACAATCTTCATTTTTTTGCACAAACTTCCATATACTCCCATAAAATTCTTCACTACTGTTGGTTACACCCAACTGCCAAAAGAATACACTCCCACCACATAATGGTCACATTCCTGTCTCCCTTACACCAGTATACACTGTCACGTGAAGCAATTACATCGTTCAGCTTATTTACTATCTCCTCAAGCTTTCCCCAGTTTTTGCTGTAATGCCCAGAAGACTTTCAAACATTTGTCTGGAAAGGTCTCCTGCAGCAGCTGTCCCATGGTGCAGGGTGGTCCACCCCAGGGACCTGTTTCACCCCCTTCCCAAATACACCAAACCTTAAAAAGGGCAAATTGTCCCATAGCATTGTTTATCAGGGCTTTTTATTTCTCTTGGATTTAAGGTACTTTCCACCCAAAAGCACCCACCTAAAAGCCAGGAAAATGAGGAAGAATCTACAAAAGCAGGACATAGAGAAGTAATGAAGAACTTGGCCCATGATGGACAAAGCATCAAACAGCACAGGAGGATTTTCAGCTTGAAGCAAGGCTGTACAAAGGTCCACGTAGCTCATGTGTTACTATAAAATAGTTATAAACCACAGCCTTTGGTTTTGAGCAGGGCCTCTAAGAGTTTGATGCTGGTAGGAGGGAAAACAGTCAAAGCCTAGTGCTGTGTTCAGAGCCCCTTCCCCAGCCTGGACAGGGGTTTTGTGGCTCCATGGTTAGACGCCAGTTCTTTCTGCCTTCCCCACCCCAGCGCCACTCTATCATCCTCCTCACTTCATTTCACATTTGCCCTTCATCCTCTTCTCCCAACATTGCCTCCATCATACCTTTTAGCATAGACAACAAGTAACCTCCCCTCCTGGAAGGTGAAAGACTTGCAGTCTCTCTCTTTTCTATGCTGTTGAATGGAAACATGGAGGGTTCTTGATCTGACTGGTTTGTGCTTCCTCTACATTATTAGTAGTCTCTGTGCTAATCTGCCTTTGTAAATCTTTTTCCTCACCCCAGAGAGGAGAAGGCTCCAGGGAAGTCTTTTAGTAGCCTACCAGTACCTGAAGGGTGTCTACAGGAGGGATGGGGAGGGACTCTTTAACAGGGAGTAGAGCAGTAGGACAAGGGATAATGGTTTTAAATTGAAAGAAGGGAGTTTAGATTAGATACTAGGAAGAAATTCTTTACTGTGAGGATGGCAAGACACTGGAAAGAGTTGCACAAAGATCTTGTCGATGTCCTGGCCCTGGAGATGTTGACCAAGCTGAATGTTGCTTTGAACAACCTGGTCTGGTGGGAGGTGTCCCTGCCCACAGCAGAGGGGTTGGAACTCAATGATCTTTGAGGTTCCTTCCAACTCTAACTATTCTGAATCCATCCTCTTGTCTAAGCATGTTCCCAGACATTCACTGGCCTACAGTGGCACAGAGTGGAAAAGTTAAATAAAGCCCCATATCTCCCCTTGTAGGACACCGAATTACAGAAAAATTATCTAGAGTGCCTATGAGGCAGAGTGATGGGAAGTAAAATCCTACTGTCTTTGTACCGCTCAGAGGCTCTGCAGCACATAGATCATTTGTCAGTGCCAGTTTGAGGTAGTCTCTATAAACAGGCTGTTTTGCATTTGAAGCACTCGCAGGACATGATGGTTCGGCTAAAAAACCATGCATTTTACATGTAATCACCAGGATAATTTGGCTGTATATCGTGTTCCCACAACTTAATATTCTACCTACAGATGCATGATCAAGAAGAGATTCCTTAACTTTGACAGGGCCCATCACATTATACTCACTTTATTATTGGAAATGATCACCCCAGGGTGCAAATGGAGCAAAGGCATAGTTTCATCATATTTTTTTTTTTAAACCACATTTACTGCAGAGCTGGGTATTCCAAAGCTACAGAGCGCCACTTGCCAGTGGACAAGTGGCTAAATTTTACCTGGATTGTGCAAGAAAGAAATAACTGCTTAATCTAATGCTGTGCTGTGGAAAACTCACACTAGAAAAACTCAACTTTTGGGCACACAGTTCATATCCTCAAGTAAAATATCACTTCAGGTGGTGAAATACAACATTTGAAATCCTGTACCCATGGATGTTACCAATGATTCCCCCAGCTGCAGCTACATGTCCTCCCTTAGTTGCGGGACAGGATCTGATTCTAGACTCCTGACAACACTAAGCACACCAAAAAGCCTTGAGAATTTTGATACTTGCTAGGCCTGGCAATGAGGGGGTTTTGTCTGCTTTGACATTTATTACAGCCTATTACAGTTCCCTATTCTCCAACTCTGCAAAGACTTGAATGCACTCCCAGTTGAGCAGACCAGGAAAATACACTCTCAAATCTCAACAAGCACTTGATACAGTACATTTATCTGGCAACTGATTGATATCACATCTATTTTGGAATTATGATTTTATTATTTTTTTTTTTATCCCCCATATAAATGCCCTATTTCACAATCTGGAAAGAAAAGGAACAAGTGATGGCCCATAGCTATTTAACAACTATAAAATAAAACCTATAAAATAAAAGTGAAATGAATTATCAAACCATAAACTAAAGTTTGGTGTTTAAAATGGGCCATGGCTTTAAAATTTCAATTACAGCTTTAATAGAAATAAGTTTACTCAATATTTTAATGACCTTCTCTCGTAATGTTTTTTTCCTCGTTTGCAAAGCCTAGCATCACCAAGGATGCATGGCAAGCCTGCTTTTCCTTTAACTACTTTAAGATTGATTAGAAAATGGAATTATTCATGCATTTATCCAAAATACCTTAATTAAATGAGGCAAAAAATAACATACAGAAGCACATCTCAGTAGAAAACTGGAGTTGATCAAGACCAAGGAAGGTTACTTTTAACTTTCTTGGATTGAAAACATTAGGACCATTAATTGAATGTCAGCAATGGAGAATACTCCAAATAGAAAACTCACTTAATGTTGTCTTAACTGGCTGGTTGGCTATTTCCTGAGGTGAAGCTCAGGTAACTTCTACAGGTTTGAACACTACCAACACAAAGAGGGGTCCTACAGGACATCTCAGCTGAGAGCAGCTGATGAAGAGACCATCTCAGAACAGAAATCTGCATTACCTTTGGGGAAGCACTGGTAAAAAGCCAGCTTTGTGTTTGTCTGGTTTTGTCAAATTGGTATTGTCATGGCTTGAGGGATGCATTTAGTAATGGGCTGTTGGCAATGCTGTTTTTTTGCACTGCTGGAGACCAAGTGGGAAAAAAAATAACCCTTAAGGACAAGACTTCAGGGGCTGCAATTTCAAGCAACAGCAGCTTTCAGGGCTGTGGCTTTGGAGAGGATTTTCTTGTCTGCTTTACTGTCTTTGTGAGACATTAGGGTTTTGACAAAAATCTCTAGAAACACAGGGTGGAGGTCCTGAATGACCAGAGAAAAATAACTTTCTCTCTAGTTTGTTTTGGAAACAACCCTTATCTTAATTTTAAACAGTGCCTCTGAAATACACAGTAGCATCAGGTCCAAGTTGCAATCAGGTAGGTCTAGGCTGATGTGTATGGAGCCCAGCAGATTTTGAGGACCCACCAGGAGCTCAATAACCTGCCCTGACCAATCCAGCTGAAGAATCAGCACCACTGAGAAGTTTAAAGTATTGCAGGTACAACAACATGGGAAAAAAAAATATAGGTAGCGTGTTTCTGGGAGAAAGAAGGGAACGGCAGTTGAAAATACACAATTCTCAAAGCTGCATCCAAGGAGAATGGAACAAAGATCTTAAAATATTAGCCCTAGATGTTTCCCCCCTGTGGCTGCAATTATTCCCAAAGTACCCTGCTTAAAATCAGTTTTCAAACCATACAAGACTAATCATTGCAATTTGGAGATGTAAGTAGGCACTTACCATGCAATTCACAATTAGCTAAAGATGGTAGAAGAATCTCAGTCATGTTGGCACAGGAGATTTAAAAAAAAGAAAGAAAACATTTTTTTTCTCATAAGAATGACATGTGATGGGAGAGTAGAGGAAGATAATTGTCATAACAAAGGGAATATGTTATTATTTATTGGCCACACTTAAGCACTTGGATCTTGGATTATAGTATCTAGTGACAAATGCTGCTTGAAATTTTGTAAATATTGCTTAGAAGGTAGGATAACTGAGTAATTCTGAATGTGCTCCTTAACCAACACTTTCAAAATTCAGTTCTGGGATGCAGAATAACATTTTCTTTGTGTCCTGTAGAAGAAGCAAGAAGTAACATCTAAGTACCCTAAAACCTTATTTTCTTTGGCCTCAACTCTACTCCTACTAATATTAGAGCAATATTGCTGGTACCTATGGCAAGAGGCTTTATAAAGTCAACTAATAACTTTAAATTCTTAGTGCCTTCAAGGTCTAGAGTAGCCCAGACTGTCACCCTGCTCCCTCCGTGCTGCTGACCATCCAAGACCACCCAGCACAAGGGCTGTCCCCAAGAGGGACCACTTGGCCTTGTTGCAGTGGAGGCAAGTACTGTTCATCTCTGCAGACCTGCCCTCCTTGGTGATGATGGATTTCACCCTCCTGAGCTCAGGAGAGCGGCAGTACTCAGCTCACCATGGGATTAGACTTTTTTTTTTTTTTGCCAAAGTGGCAGCTGTAAATAGATTTTACAGTCCACTTTCTACATCCTTCAGTATTTTTTACTTGCATTTTGCCAAAACATTGACATGTTTACCTGATTTGCCACTATTAATTTCCCGGTTCCCTTTTTATTTTCTTTCTCTTCCAGCAGATTCACTGTGTTACAAACTGCAATAATAACCTTTCCAAGCTCATTTTTCTTTTTTTTTTTTTT